>CAMXCT020003068.1:330376-400376 GCA_947184155.2 Cladocopium goreaui | reverse complement strand
GATGCTGGAAATTTGAAGCAAAGAAGCATCACCAGACAGAATTGCTGTGTCACTTTAAATGTGTGGAAGACACTGCAGAGAAACTTATGTGGAGCTAAAAAACTCAAAACAATGTGGTATTTTTATACCCTCAACTACTTAAGGTCTAGAAGGCCCCCCCCTGGAGGGGCTAGGGTCTAGAGGTCTAGACTGATAATTAGGGCATTGTAGACCTGTCCCAGTGGTACCACTCTAGACCCTTGGAATTTGGAGGTTTTGAAGCTAGCAACAATGAAATATAAAATCATAGCATTCTGGGGCCCTACTGTCAGGAAGCCATATTTTTTTTGGTTCACCCCAAATCCCTAGCAACACAGATTGGAAGCAAAAATAAAGGGATTCTGAAAGAGAGGTTCTGGAACAGGTTTATTTTTTCGACCAATCTTTTTCAAATCTATCATCACCCATCTTTTGCATCCCAGAAAATGTTACGCAATTCATCATCAGGCTGAGAAGTCTGATAATTCAGTGTCGGGCTGATCTCTCTTTATTACAAGGAATTTATTTTCTTGAAAACAAATTGCAACAGTTTTGAACCACCTGTTTTTCGTTTGTCCTGACCCGGTTGGATGTGATAGAATGGAGATCAGACATACCCTCAAGATCGCGGTGCCTAAAAATGCCGTTGAGGGTTCTAAAATCATAGAGGGTATGATTTTAGAATCCTGAGAGGCTATCAAATCAGAACCTTGAAAGTATATGAGCCTTGTTGTGGTATAAATTGATTTCAACAGACCACAAGAAAAGGTCATTGATTTGGAGCGCAGAAAAAGAAAACAAGTCGTGATGAGGTATTTGCACAAAGGTGCAAAACATGTGTGGAATTAGCATCCCCGGTTTTGGTCGATCAAGATTTCCATTTTCAAAACTTCAAAACTAGGTGATTTCGATGTTGCTTGGTTTGAACATCACCCGAAAACAAGGCAAAACAATGACCAACCTGCAGCAATGTGCAATAACAAAGATGTAAAATTAATCTCCGGCAACATCTTCAGCTGAATTATCATGAGCTTTACTTCAGCATGATATGGCATTACCTCCAACCTCCCACATATGCCAGTTTGATTTGGAAGAAACAAATGCCAGGCCAAGTTGTGATGAGCAACCTGCAGTGACGTGCTTCCAACAACCACCTCCAGTCTTTAGATACCAACACTTTTGGTCCAGCCAAGGCGTTTGGAAAAACAATGCAGGGTCTATCATCATTTTCCCCAGGTCAATGCGGTTCAATTGTTTTTCCAAGCTTGGAGGGAACCATTCCAGACCCAGAGGTGCTGACACGTGGCCAGCCATAACCCAACTTAACCTTCCTTTGACACCTCTTCTACTTCTACATCCCTTTGCAAGTTTGTTTTCATTTATCATCTCCATTCTGTAGGTACCAAAACTTTTGGTCCAACCAAAGCGTTTGGAAAACATGCAGGGTCTATCATCATTTTCCCCAGGTCCATGCGGTTCAATTGTTTTTCTAAGCTTGGAGGGAACCATTCCAGACCCAGAGGTTCTGACATGTGGCCAGCCATAACCCAACTTAACCTTCCTTTGACACCTCTTCTACTTCTACATCCCTTTGCACGCTTGTTTTCATTTATCATCTCCATTCTGTAGATGCCAACGCTTTTGGTCCAACCAAGGCGTTTGGAAAAAAATGCAGGGTCTATCATCATTTTCCCCAGGTCAATGCGGTTCAATTGCTTGTCTAAGCTTGGAGGGAACCATTCCAGACCCAGAGGTGCTGACATGTGGCCAGCCACAACCCAACTTAACCTTCCTTTGACACCTCTTCTACTTCTACATCCCTTTGCAAGTTTGTTTTCATTTATCATCTCCATTCTGTAGGTACCAGAACTTTTGGTCCAACCAAAGCGTTTGGAAAACATGCAGGGTCTATCATCATTTTCCCCAGGTCCATGCGGTTCAATTGTTTTTCTAAGCTTGGAGGGAACCATTCCAGACCCAGAGGTGCTGACATGTGGCCAGCCATAACCCAACTTAACCTTCCTTTGACACATCTTCTACTTCTACATCCCTTTGCACGCTTGTTTTCATTTATCATCTCCATTCTGTAGGTGCCAACGCTTTTGGTCCAACCAAGGCGTTTGGAAAAAAATGCAGGGTCTATCATCATTTTCCCCCGGTCAATGCGGTTCAATTGTTTTTCTAAGCTTGGAGGGAACCATTCCAGACCCAGAGGTGCTGACATGTGGCCAGCCATAACCCAACTTAACCTTCCTTTGACACCTCTTCTACTTCTACATCCCTTTGCAAGTTTGTTTTCATTTAACATCTCCATTCTGTAGGTACCAAAACTTTTGGTCCAACCAAAGCGTTTGGAAAACATGCAGGGTCTATCATCATTTTCCCCAGGTCAAAGTGTTTCAAGCTGTTTCTAAAGCTTGGAGGCAAGCATTCCAGACCTACAGGTGCTGACTGTTGGCCAGCCATAGCCCAACTTAGCCTTCCTTTGACACATCTTCTACTTCTACATCCCTTTGCACGTTTGTTTTCATTTATCATCCCCATTCTGTAGATACAAACACTTTTGGTCCAACCAAGGCGTTTGAAAAAAATACAGGGTCTATCATCATTTTCCCCAGGCCAATGCGTTTCAATCTGCTTTTAAAGCTTGGAGGGAACCATTCCAGACCCACAGGTGCTGACTGTTGGCCAGCCATAACCCAACTTAACCTTCCTTTGGCACCTCTCCTACTTCCACATCCCTTTGCACATGTGTTTTCATCCACCATCTCGTTTCTTTAGATACCAACACGTTTGGTCCAACCAAGGCGTTTGGAAAAAATGCAGGGTCTATCATCATATTCCCCAGGCCAATGCATTTCAATCTGCTTTTAAAGCTTGGAGGGAACCATTCCAGACCCACAGGTGCTGACTGTTGGCCAGCCATAACCCAACTTGGCCTTCCTTGCACATTTGTTTTCATCCACCATCTGCATTCTGTAGATGCCAACACTTCTGGTTCAGCCAAGGCGTTTGAAAAAAAAAACGAGATCTATCATCATTTTTCCCAGGTCAATGCGTTTCAATCTGTTTTTAAAGCTTGGAGGGAACCATTCTAGACTCACAGGCGCTGATATGTGACCAGCCATATTCCAACTTAGCCATGCTTTGACACATCTTCTACAGTCTACATTTTTTTGCATCCTTTTTGTTACCCACCACCTCCTTTCTTTTGATAGCAACACATCTGATAAAGAACTTTCGGAGAACAACGAAGAAGGAGAGATTGATAACTCTCAGTAAATTTTGAGACTGGTCATGGTCCAGTCGATTTTTCCTTTCACAAGCGATGATCTTGCACACCGCTTGCCAAAACAAGGTGAGGGCACGGTGGCGTCAATAGATGACTGAACGACGCAATCTTTGTGGGGAAGCGTACAGGTTGCAATCCAATTTTGCATCCGTCCCGACGTTGCTTTAAAAAATGTTCTGCAGTTCTGCATATATTATCCGGAAAAGGTGGGCCTGACGCGGCCTAGGAAAAACGGCAAAAAATAGAAAATCTAAAGCATTGCAGTGACCTTAACCGCGCACTGCGTGTGGGAGGACAAAGGCAATATGCAAATGAAACGCAGCATGTGTTCAACACAAAACAGAAGAATACATGTCATTTTTCAATAATTTTATGGCTTGCAGGAACACGATTTTAGAACCCCACCATGCGTAGACGTTGGGGTTCTATTCTGCTCTCCGTTGAGGGATGTCAAAAGCCTTGGGTTTTTTGAAATCTTGTTTGATCTTGAGGGTATGATCAAACTGAAGTGTCTTGTCGCTTGGGATTACGAAACGCCCACCAGTGGCACATGCAAAAATGAAATGCGTTCGGTGCACATGAAAAGTTGGATTTTTAGGAGCATATGTAGAGACAGTGGGAAAACCATAGTAGACCTTAAATACTGAACCAGCCCAAAGGTCTAGATGAACGAAATTATTTTTACATTCGCCCTGGCCAAACAACCTTTTAGACCCCACGTTTAGGGTCTACATTACAGTAACCCACCCCGCCCCCCAAGTAGCTGAGGGTATGTATTTTTATTTGAGGTTGAGGCAAGTTTTATGCATCCTGGCAGCAGTCCAAACACTTCCGGCTGTGCCACTCCCAAGGCAAGGATTCAGACACCCAGTTTGGCTGACCTTCTGGCATCAATCCGTGCCATGGTCGCTATTCCGTTTCGAAACGCCAAAAATATTCCGCAGATAGGGACAAACCATGAAGGAATTGTCAGCACTTGATGTAGTTTCCCTCTTAGTAAGTTTTGTTTTGGTTACTGAGGTAAGCAGCTTACTAGTCTTTTTGCTGCGGCTGATAAAACCATCTTTAGTCAGCACGGGGGACGACAAGGCCGGGTGAACGTTGCAATTCATGAGCGTAAAGCCCCCCAATTGCCAAGTGAAATGGCAACAGCCACCTGCCACAGGATGGAAGACCTGCACTTACCTTCCTTGGCGCCCTGCGTATCGGTGTGCCAGTTGCAGCAGCTCAGTGTGTTGGCCTCATAGCGGGGAATACAGCTGCTGGGCTGCAAATATGCCAGAGAAGCCAAAGGTTCGAAGGGCCAACATTTCAGCATTTTTGTGTTTTTATTTTTTCAGGTTTCAGAGGAGACAGGGGTGTGAAGAAGGCACGTCATGAGTCATCTTCGTTCTGTTTGGAGAGGCTGTGATGTACATCTCGGTCAGTTTTTGCCAGATGATCAAAGCTTGGACTCCGGCGTTCCTTGGCTGGCCGTCATCAACGCGTGCCAAGTTGTGAGGAATAGCAGCCGCCACACCTTGTGACCATGCTGTCAACGCTCCAGTTTTGAACTTGGCATGGCTCGATTCTACCTAGACCTAGTGACCTAGTGAGGTGTGTCTATGTGGTGGGCTGTTTGGTCCCATACTCAGTGCAAGTCTTGTCTATGCTGTAACCGTTGCAGCCACTCTCACTGTTCACCTGAGAGCTTCGGTGAGGTGGGGACACAGAAATGGTCATCAGCAACTGCCAAAACCCTTGCCACCATCACAACAGGCGCGCTGTGCATCGCAGTTTTGATAGGCACCAGGTCGTTCACGAAGCTACACTACATAGCAATCTTAGCAGCTAGATGATAGGTTGTGTTCTTCTTGCCGGTTCTCACACCAGCTCGTATTCACCCGTCTTTGTCCTGGAACATGTCCTCTTAGGCCTCATGATCACTAGCGTTGGTGAGCTCAAGTTCGAGTTGCTCCTTGCTTGAAGGGCTAGCTATCGCAAGCACCAACATTCCCGCCGAAATAGGGTTGGGCATTAAAGTAGATTTTGCTGAACAGACCAGCTTGTAACTAGTTCCTGGCATGCCCACAAAACTAGGGGCCTGCACACTTACACGCACAAGGGTGACAAGGGAATCAGGTGTGGATGCCTGATTGCACATTGTCCTTGAAATGTCCTTGACTTGTCACTTACACACACAAACACAAAGGGTGGGATGCATTCAAACATGTGCCGACTATCATGACTGCTGTTACTAATGAGCCTGCATGTAAACGACGGCTGTGACTTTATTGGATGTTATTGGTATTGTATGGTATCGTACAAAGCCCTTCCAATTGGATGCCAATGGCCAGCTCTTGAGGTATGGCTTTATCATGCAGTGCACTGCGCTGCTTTCTGAGGGCCTACGGATCAACCTGTGTAGACCTCAATCCCTCAACATTCTCACCACATTCTCACCACATTCTCACCACATTCTCACCTGGTTGACTCTGTGGGAGACTGCTAGCTGAAGGCTTGAGATTCTGCTGAAATCGATGCTTGGTTTTTGCACTGAATCATTTGCTTTGGTATGCCAGAATTCTGGTGTGTTTCTCTCCGGATCACAGTCCCTTTTTTAAGCACAAGGCCATGTGATGGCCAAACAATTCAACAGCCTTGCGCATCTTGCATCGTCTCGAACCTGCCTGCAAACGATGCAACCAAGGGCTGGTTACAAACTCAATCCGCTTAGCTCGGTGATGGTATTTGCACCAGTTGCATCGAGCATTTTGCTGAATCTTTGCTGCAATGATTCGCAATGTTGAAGAGAAACAACGCAGACTTTGTACTGGGCCGAACCAGTCGTTGATTTGATTTTGTACATATGTGAGGATAATTGGCATCGTGACAGATCCAGATGCTGTATCCATGGAAGAAGCTTGGCAAACTTTTGATCACTCAAGATGGCTAGTCCGTCCGATGGGTAAATCATCGAACGTGAAGTGAATATCTGTTTATAAGCTTTCTCACTGATTTTTGTGCCTCTGTTCACAGAGCTTCTCAGGTTTTGCACAACATAGGGGAGGTCGCATTGGCTGCCAATGCACTCATTGCTGCTTGGTGAAGCTTCTTTTTCAAATGAGTTGGGTTATGTTGGTTTCCATTTTTTTTGTTCGCAGTGCCGAAAAATTGAGTTCGTCCAACGTTTCGTTCACCAGTATCCTCAAGCAGACAGTTGAACAAATCCAGGCATTCCTCCTGAACATTGCCATCTACATAGCAATCCAAGTTGCATCTGGATTGATCTATGCTTTGGCGGGAATTGTCAAGGACGATATTATTTCCTAACATGTTGCAGGCATGCAAGAATCCTTTTGCAAATTGTTTGCACGGTTCGGGCCTTTTGCCGTTGGCAGTGAGAGATTGTGCCGCTGGAATCCACAATAGACCCTGCAATGAGTCAGCCTCCCGGCTGGCTCCCAAGTGTAGCGGAGGACATCTCTATCATTATGGGTTCAGCTACTTGGTCCCATTGGTTTGTGCAGGCAGAGATTCCTAATGTATAGTAGAGGACTTGCTTGATGAAGTGGCGTGTTCCAAGGTCATCCTGATGGGCAGCCCGGTTTCTGGTATTCAAGTGTTGCTTACTTGCATGAAGAGTTAGTATGCTTGGTTGGCGGATTTGCAGATATCTTCGTTGGTTTCCAGTGTGAAACCTTGGCCCTTTCTCATCTTTCTCTCGCTTTTGAGGCTTGGCTACGTAATTGCTCTTCTCGGTATACAGGCATATGGATTCTCGCCTGACAAATTATGCCGACTTTGTAAGGCCTAACACATATTCCATGCTTATTTGAATTAGATTTCATTGGCATTGTGGTCAGTAGCCACTAAATGGTTGGGTACCATCTTGGCTTCCCACTGCGACATCGTCCAATCCTAGACTTTTCAAAGACGGTTTGCAGATGTTTAGAGAAAGTTCAGCCACATGTTTGCATATGTCATTATTTGTAAGCTGCCCCAATTGTTGGACAATTGCAAGCTGATGGCTAAACCTTTTCCCTGCTATCCACCATCTTTGGGCCAAAGGATTTGTGGGCCTGTTATGATCCAGCATTAGGGCCACAAGTATCCTGCTGACAGCACAGTCTCCAAACAAACAGCAAAAAGGAACCACTTTTTTGCCCAGTGTCCGAGCAGAGGTCTCTAGTGTACGGGCTGATTATGTGGTAGACTACACAGAAGAAATGGATAAACACGGAAGTGCCCCTTTCCGTTCCAGACCTCATTTCTTCGGTTCTTTCGGATAGGGGACAACAGCATCAAGTCACTCTACAAGGTGTCCTAGGAAGATCTCATAACGTTTGCGTGAATGTGGAAATTGGAGATGTGGATAAGTATTTGAGGGGTCTCAAGTCTCAAGGGTAAAACTCACGCATGCACTGTGGAAAGAGCGATTCTTTTAGGTCAAGTGAGCAAAGCACCAGTAACTTGTCTGCAGTTGCCGTATCCAGTGAACGTGCAATCTCACAGACAGTTCCACACTGTTTTATGTTTGATTTTGAACAATTGAACGACCTTTCTTTGGAGAAACATCATCGTGAGCGTGTTGCACAGGCAAAGTTTGAAATGGGTGTCATCAATGGCCTCTACAGAGAGCTGAAGGCAGGATTCTTGTATATTCTGGCGGGGTGCATTTGATGCTTACGTACCCATTTCTCAAGGACTGCCGTCAGCACTGTGTGTCTTTGCAGGGTGGTCATATGTCACAACTGGATCCTGTGACGCCACTGAGCGTTGGCGCAGCAGCCGCTGGCTTAGCCATTCTCCAGAGGTTCTCTTTGCTTTTGAAACTCTCACAGATTGCATGATTTGCATGATTTGCATGAACATGTCAACCAGAATGCTGGATCTTGCGCCATTGTACAGGTTGTGTCCCGGAGTGGCAAGCGAGAACCAAATAACTTTGAGTTCCTGGAGGCGCCACCTCATGCCATTCTACACATTCCAAGTGAGATTTTATCGTACAGTATTTGAATATATTTGAATGTATTTGATACCAATATCACTTCCAGGTGGATGACATTGAGAAGGCCAAAACGGAGATGACTCATCTGGAATCGAACCAGGAGGACGATAGCAACTCGACTGGACCATAGCATCTCGCCTACAAACAAAAAGGAAGCTCAGCAAGCTCAGAAAACTCACTGTAGCTAACCGACTCGGGAATTTCTTTGGAATCGCTTACAAAGGTATACAAAGGTGTTTTTAGCACATTATTTACCAATGTTCCATGCTTTATGTGGTGTACTCAGTACCAGTGTACTCCAATAGATCTGCGGCTGTGCTCAGACTGCAAGGCATCGAGCCGCCCATGTACCGAGAAAGAAATGGGAGGCTATGGGAAATTATGGGAAATGATTGAAATGATGGGAATCCCAAAGCATTCAGGAAGTTAGGCAGCCAGCATAAAGTCAATGCAACTTTCGGTCTTTCTGAACTTCACTTTTCCATAGATCGTTTGTAATTGAGGGGTCGTCACAAAGAACAGTGGTTGATCGGGTCCTTGGGTTTTCTGTTGAGATTGCATCGCTCCGCGAGGTCAGATAGTGGTTCCCCGCGGGCAGACCTTCACTAGGATGCCCTCGGTTTGATTCTTGAACCCGAAGGAGGGGTCTAAGAGCGCACTCTTTGTAAATGAGCCAAGCAAAAGCGAGGCACAAATGGAAAATGGCAAGGGCAGTGCTTGGTCAAAGATATCTACCAAGCAAAATGGTGCCAAAATGCATGTGACCAGGCAGGTTTGGCTGGGTTTCTCAAGCCCAAACCTGCTTGGCAAAGAATTGACCGTAGCAAGAGTGGCGACAATTCAAGATCAATTGCGTCAAATTGTGTCCATTCAACCGGTGGATTCGACAGTGAAATCTGCGCTTGATGGAAATCCTCGCTTGAAAAATGAGAGCTACGAGTGCAATGAGCTACGAGTGCAATGTATTTTCCGGCGGTTTCCGGCCTCACTTTTCAAGCACTTACGTTCCAGACCAGGTGGACCCACAGTTGTGCTTCCACCCTCCCGTGGTTGGTTTTAGCATCAGAGGCCCTCTCATTTCTGGAGGATCTGATCTCAGGCGAAGGCAGTCTGGTTTCCAACATTAGCAAACCGTAAGAATCTGGTGGCAAAATCCATGATGAAAATTTACGAATCACATCCTTTTGCCATGGCACGTCCTATCTCTGCACCATGTGAGTTGGGGTGGGCTGTACTTTGTGAATTTGGAAGCAGGTCCCAAGGCCAACATCGTATCCCTTGGCGCTGCACTTGCAGCTTGTGAGCAAAGTGGGCGCGGGTCCAAGGTTTTAAGACCTCTGTGTTTGGGTCCAAGATGCTTCCTGCCCACCATTCTCCCTGCCGATTCTCAGGCAGTGGGAGGCATGGACATTCGACATCTCGTGCATTTAGATGCTGTAAATGAACAGTACTTGATAGTGTCAAGGATGGTTATTGAGGATGGTTGAGGATGGTTGAGGATAGTTGAGGATGCTTGCGGAATGTAGGGACAATGTGGACATCAATATTTTTTTTGAATATCCATGGAGCCAGGCTGCCTTGTCGCTCATGCAATGGGCACGGTCTGCACACCTTGCACCTCATGGAGTCGTGCGGGTGCTACTGGGCTGCATGAGGGTACGGAGCCAAGTTGAGAGCGCGGAAAACGACAGGAGTCACTGAGAAGTCACTGAGCAGTTTGATGTTCATTGTTCGGTTTGGTTCGGTTTGGGCCTTTGACATGCCCACAGGTAGCACAACGTTGGCAAGAAGCCCTTCAGCATTCCTGGCAGTGTTTATGCTTTTTGGATCCTTTAAGCTGGAGATATTTTGGGGTGCCGGCAAACTTTCTATCTTTCAGTTACAAGAGATATTCCCTTGGCCAGGATCCAACAAGAACTGAGAGCATGGGATGGGATGACATTTGGCTGCGTCCGCTTCCACAGTTTTGCTAGAAGAGCACAACAGCTTAGGATTTCAGGCCATGTGTTATTTTATCGTATTTCATCCGCTTCCGACAGTTCAAAGCTGCTGTTTTGGCAAGACATGACAGGGTCAGATTACGTAGCCATCTCATGAACAAATAGCATTCCACAGGTGCTCCCACTCTAATCAAGGTGCTGGGCGTGCTCGAAAAGAGCTGTAGTCAGGGACCAAGATCATCGACTTTCGCTGTAGGGGTGGTGCAACTTGCTGAAAGCAATACCTGAGAAATTGAAGGGATGCAAAAGAGTTTGCAGGAATTCAGTACACTAGCAAATAGATTGTTTAAGCATGTTTAAGCATGTTTTGAACAAGAGGCTGAAAGCGAGAGCCCTCTGCCAAGGACAGCTCAAGCAAAGATCACAGACGCATTTTCTTGACTGAGTCCTCAAAATGAGGTTGGCAAGTCGCTTTGAACTCCATTCTGCCCGATATGCAGAAGCGATCTGTCAGACCTGAATCGCTGATCCCTCAGGCTTGAGTCTTTTTTAATTAGGTGATTGAGCTGCCCAGCGCTTCAAGAGCATTGAATTTTTCCCCATTTTTCCCATCCTTTTCGCATGGCCCAGCTTTGATCCTTGAAATGCTACGATCTTCGTCCTCTGAGGCATGCGTACTCAGCCCTCTTGGGTGCTTGCACAGCCTGGGCCAAAACCGGGCAGGAGCCAAAACGAAGTGTGCTCTGCATTGTGACTGTGCTCCACCAAGTATCCTTTAGTGGGCAAACATCGGCAAACTCAATTCAGATTTGAGGGGCGGCAAGTTGCTCCTTTGCATGAAGGGGGCAAAAGAGATTTCAAAGATCGCCTCAAAGAGTGTCCAGATTTTGTGGCTGCTGTATCTATGGATGTAGCTTTGTACGCTAGGAGGTGGAGGCTGCAGCTTGTGGGGCCAGACTGCTGCAGAGAGCTAAAGATGCGGGAGAGGCGCGGAAAGATCTGACGTCTGCACTGGTTTGTGAGACTATGATTAGAATACAAATGAATACAATACATACATATACATACCGTATCTCTGAAGGAATGATTGGATGGAAGCCTTTCGATTGCATCCAATTTCTTGCGTGCCATTGACAGGCAAATGACGTGGTTGTTGAAGCAATGTTGTGCCTGCTGGAGCGTCTACCTCAGGCTCATTTCATTTTTGACATATTGGGCTTGAGCGAATGCAGTCTACGAAGCCCGCAAACTACGTAGTCAAGTGTCCCGATTTATAGAAGGGCTGCCGCCCCTGCCGCCGACCCCGGAAGAATGGTCATGTGGTCATGTATGCAAACTCAATGTTCATAAAGATTCTTCGGTGCTTCGCACTTTCAGGCTTTCGTCTTTTACATATGTAGATTTGTATGAAATATATAAAATGGGCTAGCGCCCAGGTGCCGCCGACCCCCCTAATTGGAGGGGGGGTACTGGCAATCAACCTGGGGAGTATGATGTAGCACATGATCCCACATATATATAAACCTGCATATCCATAAACCCACTTTTTTGTGGCCAAACGGTTTTGGCTAATTTTTGTGACCGTTTCGGATGTGGTCATTTTTTGGGGTCATAGATGGTCATAGTCATAGGATATTCCATAGTGGATTTTTTGGGGTCATAGATGGTCATAGGATATTCCATAGTGGGTTTAAGGAGATGCAGGAATGCATGCAACAAATGCAGAGAAATCACTCAAGTGCGGCCACTTCCGCGGCCATTTCCTTTTTTAAAGCACTGCCCCATGTGCTAGATCCCACACTTCAGCTTGGACCTCAGCGGTCTGAACTTGCCTGGCGTTTTTTGGAAATAGGTTTAAAAGCAGCTGCATACCCTTTGGATTCACAGCTCTTGGCCCAGATTCGCCTAGCACGCGTAAGATACCTCTGGAGTGTGCGTAGGCTATTAGTTACGGGTGAAACTCTTCGAGACAAGCGCGCGCACTGCCCTACAAAGTCCTCATTCATCTGGACCGTGTCAACAAGCGGTGATAAAACCCATTTGTTTTTGGCCGCTAAGGCCAGCAGTTTCCTCGCTGAATGGTCAAACATGTGAAGTTTCACAACCATAGGGAAGCGCAATCGGCGATCATTGTAGCAAATGTGCCCCATTCCCCGGGGAAGCATCAGCAAAGCGGTACAGCGGGTAACGGCAACGCAGGCGAAAGTGGCGAGGCAGGCAGCGGACGAAAAAAAGGCACGCGCCATCGCCGATGTCTGGGCTGCCATCGCGGAACGAAAACGGAAGAGAGAACAGCAGAGCCCCCAAAGGAAGGAAGCAGAGCCGAAGGCAAAACAGCGCAGACAAGAGAATGGAACAGAAATGACGACAGCGGGGCCTGCAAAGGTACGTGGCCAACAGGACGACAGCAACGGACGGCAGAGGGCGGTGCAGGCGACGACTGATGTCGCGGCTGCCAGCGTGGAACGAAAAAGGAAAACAGAACAGGACACCGCCCAAATGCAGGAAGCCCCGCCGGACGCAAAGCAACGTAGAGAAGACGGCGGAACAGAAAGAAGAACAGACAGGCAGGCAGAAATGAGCTGCACGCAGCAGAGCAAGGGCAGTGCGAGGGAGATGTCGGGGGAAGGCAAGAGTTTCCAATATGTTTGTCCCGCTTGCCAAAAGTCGGTGAGGAGCAGTATACGCACGGGCCAAGTAGATCACCGGCGTGCATGTGGTAACCGTTTCCAGGTGTGGGATGCACAGGTCGTTGCGAAAGGGTATGTGTATATTTGCCCCGCTTGCAAAGGGAATTTGGCCAGTGACGTCAAGACAGGGAAAATAGACCATCGAACGGTCTGTGGGAACCAGTTTTCTGTAAAGGACGGCGTTGTGCAGGAAAAAGCGTATGTTTACATTTGCCCCGCTTGCAAAGGGAATGTGGCCAGTGAGGTCAAGACAGGGCAAATAGACCATCGAACAGTCTGCGGGAACCAGTTTTCTGTGAGGGACGGCGTTGTGCAGGAGAAAGCGTATGTTTACATTTGCCCCGTTTGCAAAGGGAATGTGGCCAGTGACGTCAAGACAGGGAAAATAAACCATCGAACGGTCTGTGGAAGCCAATTTTCAGTGAAGGACGGCGTTGTGCAGGAAAAAGTGTATGTGTACATTTGCCCCGCTTGCAAAGGGAATGTGGCCAGTGACGTCAAGACAGGGAAAATAGACCATCGAACGGTCTGTGGGAACCAATTTTCTGTAAAGGACGGCGTTGTGCAGGAAAAAGCGTATGTTTACATTTGCCCCGCTTGCAAAGGGAATGTGGCCAGTGAGATCAAGACAGGGCAAATAGACCATCGAACGGTCTGTGGGAACCAGTTTTCTGTGAGGGACGGCGTTGTGAAGGAGAAAGCGTATGTTTACATTTGCCCCGTTTGCAAAGGGAATGTGGCCAGTGACGTCAAGACAGGGAAAATAGACCATCGAACGGTCTGCGGGAGCCAATTTTCAGTCAAGGACGGCGTTGTGAAAGAGAAAGGTGGTAAACGACAAGCTGGAACGCCAAGAAGAAGCTATTGATCTGGCTTTGGGGTCTCGTTTGAATTTTTGAGGGTTTGGAGGGTTTTAAGGGTTTGGAGGGTTTGGAGCGTTTTAAGGGTTTGGAGGGTTTTAGGGCTGGCAAACGGCAGACTTGGACGCCCATAAGAAGCCATTGATGTGTGGCCCTGGGGTGCCGGTTGGCTGCAAGAGTGGCCATAAGAAGCCATTGATGTGTGGCGCGGGGTGGCTGTTGGTTGCAGGATGAAGCATGCCAAGTCAACGTTTTAAGGGTTTTACGGTTTTTAAGGGTTTGGAGGGTTTTAAGGGTTTGGAGGGTTTGGAGCGTTTTAAGGGTTTGGAGGGTTTTAGGGCTGGCAAACGGCAGACTTGGACGCCCATAAGAAGCCATTGATGTGTGGCCCTGGGGTGCCGGTTGGCTGCAAGAGTGGCCATAAGAAGCCATTGATGTGTGGCGCGGGGTGGCTGTTGGCTGCAGGATGAAGCATGCCAAGTCAACGTTTTAAGGGTTTTACGGTTTTTAAGGGTTTGGAGGGTTTTAAGGGTTTGGAGGGTTTGGAGCGTTTTAAGGGTTTGGAGGGTTTTAGGGCTGGCAAACGGCAGACTTGGACGCCCATAAGAAGCCATGGATGTGTGGCGTGTGGCCCTGGGGTGCCGGTTGGCTGCAAGAGTGGCCATAAGAAGCCATTGATGTGTGGCGCGGGGGGGCTGTTGGTTGCAGGATGAAGCATGCCAAGTCAACGTTTTAATAAGGGTTTTACGGTTTTTAAGGGTTTGGAGGGTTTTAAGGGTTTGGAGGGTTTGGAGCGTTTTAAGGGTTTGGAGGGTTTTAGGGCTGGCAAACGGCAGACTTGGACGCCCATAAGAAGCCATGGATGTGTGGCCCTGGGGTGCCGGTTGGCTGCAAGAGTGGCCATAAGAAGCCATTGATGTGTGGCGCGGGGTGGCTGTTGGCTGCAGGATGAAGCATGCCAAGTCAACGTTTTAAGGGTTTTACGGTTTTTAAGGGTTTGGAGGGTTTTAAGGGTTTGGAGGGTTTGGAGCGTTTTAAGGGTTTGGAGGGTTTTAGGGCTGGCAAACGGCAGACTTGGACGCCCATAAGAAGCAAAGGGCAGACTTGGACGCCCATAAGAAGCCATTGATGTGTGGCCCTGGGGTGCATGTTGGCTGGGGTGCCTGTTGCCTGCAAGAGTGGCCATAAGAAGCTATTGATGTGGCTTGATGGCTGCAAGATGGGTTTGACCGTGGAAAGCGAAGAAGGAGAAGTTCCACGGTTTTTAAGGGTTTGGAGGGTTTTAAGGGTTTGGAGGGTTTGGAGCGTTTTAAGGGTTTGGAGGGTTTTAGGGCTGGCAAACGGCAGACTTGGACGCCCATAAGAAGCCATTGATGTGTGGCCCTGGGGTGCCGGTTGGCTGCAAGAGTGGCCATAAGAAGCCATTGATGTGTGGCGCGGGGTGGCTGTTGGCTGCAGGATGAAGCATGCCAAGTCAACGTTTTAAGGGTTTTACGGTTTTTAAGGGTTTGGAGGGTTTTAAGGGTTTGGAGGGTTTGGAGCGTTTTAAGGGTTTGGAGGGTTTTAAGGGTTTGGAGGGTTTTAGGGCTGGCAAACGGCAGACTTGGACGCCCATAAGAAGCCATTGATGTGTGGCCCTGGGGTGCCGGTTAGCTGCAAGAGTGGCCATAAGAAGCCATGGATGTGTGGCGCGGGGTGGCTGTTGGTTGCAGGATGAAGCATGCCAAGGCAACGTTTTAAGGGTTTTACGGTTTTTAAGGGTTTGGAGGGTTTTAAGGGTTTGGAGGGTTTGGAGCGTTTGGAGGGTTTTAGGGCTGGCAAAGGGCAGACTTGGACGCCCATAAGAAGCCATTGATGTGTGGCTCTGGGGTGCATGTTGGCTGGGGTGCCTGTTGCCTGCAAGAGTGGCCATAAGAACCGGATGGCTGCAAGAGTGGCCATAAGAAGCCATTGATGTGTGGCGCGGGGTGGCTGTTGGCTGCAGGATGAAGCATGCCAAGTCAACGTTTTAAGGGTTTTACGGTTTTGAAGGGTTTGGAGGGTTTTAAGGGTTTGGAGGGTTTGGAGATTTTGGAGCGTTTGGAGGGTTTTAGGGCTGGCAAAGGGCAGACTTGGACGCCCATAAGAAGCCATTGATGTGTGGCCCTGGGGTGCATGTTGGCTGGGGTGCCTGTTGCCTGCAAGAGTGGCCATAAGAACCGGATGGCTGCAAGAGTGGCCATAAGAAGCCATTGATGTGTGGCGCGGGGTGGCTGTTGGCTGGTTAGCTGCAAGAGTGGCCATAAGAAGCCATTGATGTGTGGCGCGGGGTGGCTGTTGGGTGCAGGATGAAGCATGCCAAGGCAACGTTTTAAGGGTTTTACGGTTTTTAAGGGTTTGGAGGGTTTTAAGGGTTTGGAGGGTTTGGAGCGTTTGGAGGGGTTTAGGGCTGGCAAACGGCAGACTTGGACGCCCATAAGAAGCCATTGATGTGTGGCCCTGGGGTGCATGTTGGCTGGGGTGCCTGTTGCCTGCAAAAGTGGCCATAAGAACCGGATGGCTGCAAGAGTGGCCATAAGAAGCCATTGATGTGTGGCGCGGGGTGGCTGTTGGCTGGAGGGTTTGGAGCGTTTGGAGGGTTTTAGGGCTGGCAAAGGGCAGACTTGGACGCCCATAAGAAGCCATTGATGTGTGGCCCTGGGGTGCCGGTTAGCTGCAAGAGTGGCCATAAGAAGCCATTGATGTGTGGCGCGGGGTGGCTGTTGGCTGCAGGATGAAGCATGCCAAGTCAACGTTTTAAGGGTTTTACGGTTTTTAAGGGTTTGGAGGGTTTTTAAAAGGGTTTGGAGGGTTGGGAGCGTTTAAGGGTTTGGAGGGTTTAGGGCTGGCAAACGGCAGAATTGGACGCCCAGAAGAAGCAAGCCCTTGATGTGTGGCCATGGGGTGCGGTTAGCTTGCAAGAGTGGCATAAGACGCCATTGATGTGTGGCGCGGGGTGGCTGTTGCTTGCAGGATGAAGCATGCCAAGTCAACGTTTTAATAAGGGTTTTACGGTTTTTAAGGGTTTGGAGGGTTTTAAGGGTTTGGAGGGTTTGGAGCGTTTTAAGGGTTTGGAGGGTTTTAGGGCTGGCAAACGGCAGACTTGGACGCCCATAAGAAGCCATTGATGTGTGGCCCTGGGGAGCCGGTTGGCTGCAAGAGTGGCCATAAGAAGCCATTGATGTGTGGCGCGGGGTGGCTGTTGGTTGCAGGATGAAGCATGCCAAGGCAACGTTTTAAGGGTTTTACGGTTTTTAAGGGTTTGGAGGGTTTTAAGGGTTTGGAGCGTTTGGAGGGTTTTAGGGCTGGCAAACGGCAGACTTGGACGCCCATAAGAAGCCATTGATGTGTGGCCCTGGGGTGCATGTTGGCTGGGGTGCCTGTTGCCTGCAAGAGTGGCCATAAGAACCGGATGGCTGCAAGAGTGGCCATAAGAAGCCATTGATGTGTGGCGCGGGGTGGCTGTTGGCTGCAGGATGAAGCATGCCAAGTCAACGTTTTAAGGGTTTTACGGTTTTTAAGGGTTTGGAGGGTTTTAAGGGTTTGGAGGGTTTGGAGCGTTTGGAGGGTTTTAGGGCTGGCAAAGGGCAGACTTGGACGCCCAGAAGAAGCCATTGATGTGTGGCCCTGGGGTGCATGTTGGCTGGGGTGCCTGTTGCCTGCAAGAGTGGCCATAAGAACCGGATGGCTGCAAGCGGGGCCATAAGAAGCATTGATGGTGGCGCGGGGTGGCTGTTGGCTGGTTAGCTGCAAGAGTGGCCATAAGAAGCCATTGATGTGTGGCGCGGGGTGGCTGTTGGTTGCAGGATGAAGCATGCCAAGGCAACGTTTTAAGGGTTTTACGGTTTTTAAGGGTTTGGAGGGTTTTAAGGGTTTGGAGGGTTTGGAGCGTTTGGAGGGTTTTAGGGCTGGCAAAGGGCAGACTTGGACGCCCATAAGAAGCCATTGATGTGTGGCCCTGGGGTGCATTTTGGCTGGGGTGCCTGTTGCCTGCAAGAGTGGCCATAAGAAGGATGGCTGCAAGAGTGGCCATAAGAAGCCATTGATGTGTGGCGCGGGGTGGCTGTTGCTGCAGGATGAAGCATGCCAAGTCAACGTTTTAAGGGTTTTACGGTTTTTAAGGGTTTGGAGGGTTTTAAGGGTTTGGAGGGTTTGGAGCGTTTTAAGGGGTGTGGCGCGGGGTGGCTGTTGGCTGCAGGATGAAGCATGCCAAGTCAACGTTTTAAGGGTTTTACGGTTTTGAAGGGTTTGGAGGGTTTTAAGGGTTTGGAGGGTTTGGAGCGTTTTAAGGGTTTGGAGGGTTTTAGGGCTGGCAAGGGTTTGGAGGGTTTTAGGGCTGGCAAACGGCAGACTTGGACGCCCATAAGAAGCCATTGATGTGTGGCCCTGGGGTGCCGGTTGGCTGCAAGAGTGGCCATAAGAAGCCATTGATGTGTGGCGCGGGGTGGCTGTTGGCTGCAGGATGAAGCATGCCAAGTCAACGTTTTAAGGGTTTTACGGTTTGTAAGGGTTTGGAGGGTTTTAAGGGTTTGGAGGGTTTGGAGCGTTTTAAGGGTTTGGAGGGTTTTAGGGCTGGCAAACGGCAGACTTGGACGCCCATAAGAAGCCATTGATGTGTGGCCCTGGGGTGCCGGTTAGCTGCAAGAGTGGCCATAAGAAGCCATTGATGTGTGGCGCGGGGTGGCTGTTGGTTGCAGGATGAAGCATGCCAAGTCAACGTTTTAAGGGTTTTACGGTTTTTCAGGGTTTGGAGGGTTTTAAGGGCAGACTTGGACGCCCATAAGAAGCCATTGATGTGTGGCCCTGGAGTGCATGTTGGCTGGGGTGCCTGTTGCCTGCAAGAGTGGCCATAAGAAGCTATTGATGTAGCTTGATGGCTGCAAGATGGGTTTGACCGTGGAAAGCGAAGAAGGAGAAGTTCCACACCTGCGGTGGTCCCAGGCGCCGCCCCTGCCTTGGCCAAGGCCGGGGTCGGCGGATTACATCCACATGTTCACTGGTTATGTCCCCCAAAATGCTTCGCTTTTTGGAGTCTCTTTTATTTTGCCTCCTTTATTTTGTCAAGTATCTTTGATTTCACTGGTCGCTGTACCTAGTTGGATAATGTTGGATGGATAGCTCCGGAGTTTGGGTAGGATCAAACTTTTTGGTGATCAGATCATATTTGAATCATAGACTTCGCTGGTCTAAAGAAATGCCCCATGTGTTGTTCACATATATAGAATTAATTATATATATATATATTGTAGATATAGAATATTATATGTATACATATTGTATACAATATCACATTACATATGGTATAGAATGTTTGCATTATTACATACAAATAATATATATATATATATCCATTGCCTGCCTCGCAACACGACAAACACACCTCAGCTGCTCAGCTGCCAAGGTGCTTGCGCCATCTTCCTGAGCTCCGTAGAGACCGCTGCGAAGACCTTTGGTCTTGAGGTCCGTCGGAACGCCGGTTGGGTTGGAATTCACTCCGGTGGTATTTTCCCATGGGGTTTTCTATGGGATCTAATATGATCTAATAGACAGAATGGGATTTTCCATGGTTTTTTTTTCCAGATTTGATGTGATTCAATCGGATCTTCCATGGGACTTAAGAGTATCAACCATGGGGACAGAGGGGATATAATTGAACTCATGTCACAACGAAAGCTTGGGGCACGGATGATGGAGACTCACCGAGAAAACGAGCCAAGGAGGTGGGTAGCGAAACCCAAAAGTGCTTGATGCTTGGTGGGTTGAAAGATATACGTCCTGTCCCACATGACATGATACATATATATATAAAAAAAATATATATATATATATCATATATATATTATATATATATTATATATATATATACACAGTATATACATTTGGGGAAACTAAGCCAAGTCATTTACATTTACCTGAATGGGCGGACACTTCCAAGTACCACTGGATTTCGGAGGTTCGTGCGCCGAAAAAAGACATGGATGCCACTACTACCATTAGAGATTCAAATATCTGAATCGTACATGACAAGAAAGACAAGAAACTGGGTGAAAGGAATCATAGGAATCACACGCAGAGTTTTTTTATTGTGGTCCAATGCTGATGTAAGTGTAAGAAGAACAAAACTAACAAACAACAACATCCTGAAATGTTCATCTCAAGCATCCCAGAATTCGTTAAAGGAAATGTGGGTATGGATCAATACCTATTAATACATATTAATACCATTTTTAGGGGGTTATTCACATCCATAAATCCCAGCTATTTTGATGTGAACTACAGGGGTACAAGGTTTTGACAAACTGCCATGTTGATTTATGCTTTACAAAACTTTCCCAAGTCCCAAGTCCCAAGTCGTCCACGGTGGCAGGCGGCACCCCGTGGATATCGAAAGAAATTCTCAGCAAATTACCGCAGGGAGCCCGGCTGGTTGATGGATCCTCATTTTCGAAAGATGGGTACCCTCTGGTTATGTCAAAATAGCTATTGAAAATGACCATTTATAGTGGATTTTCCCATTAACAATGGTGATTTTCCATAGCTATGTTAGTTTACCAGAGGGTACCACAAGAACATGCTTTCCCAATTGGGTTGATTGATCCTCATTTTCCAGGGAGCCCAGCTGGTACCTCCAAAATGGGTTTATGGTTGATCATGGTTGATTGATCCCCATTTTCCCAGAAAGATAGCCATTTTGATCCATTTTGGAGGTAGCTCCCATTTTTGGACACAGCTACATCTTGTGTTTCTTGAATCATTGGAGGAGATCAACGGCTGATCAGGAATCTCAGGGTTGGCCATTGCAGAGTGGAAGCTGACACGGATGGATTTTATCCGAAATGATGTTGCAAACTATGTGAATTCATCAGATCTTCAGATTTCAACTAGAAAACTGTGGAGTTTTGAAGTTTAAATATGAATTTGGCTTGCCCATTTGGCTTCCTCACCGCAAGATGCTAAATGTATCTAAATGTATGGATCCAAGGATTTTTCCGGGTCACTCGAATTGGATGCTATGTCTCTAGATTGTTTTACGTGATATGATGTTCTGATGGAACTTGCGGCAACAAATGACTAGTACAGAACAAGTTTCCCTGTTTCAAAGGTGCACTTTTCCCAGACGATGCGCGGCACTATCGGGTCGATGTGCTTGAAGTCGTGTTCTCAGAATGACCTCAAGGTGGTGAGAATGACAAAAAATCTTTCAGCAATGCAAAGGCAAAGTCACCCGAATGACCCTGAAAGCATCTGACAAGAAAGAGTATATAACTAGTTCATACTAGTTCCAAGTTTGATAGGCCTTGCCTTTTGGCATAGCCAAGTTCCCTCCCCAACCATGAAACTGATTATCTTGGGATGATGATGGGCGTCGTCGGGTGCTGACAAAGGCAAGCGCCGATCAGCACTCTGCAATCTGGGTGAACGGTGACAAGTTTGAGCTCAGCCCAGAGGCCGGTGGCACTTCTCGCTGGCGGAAAAGGGGGTTAGGATGGGTCAAGTCATTGGCTATCCACAGTACTCCTACTGTATCCCTAAATGATCTTCAATTGGGATGGTTGATAGATGTTGATACTGAAGACGGACCAAGATCCTAAATCCTTGGCCGCATGTTTTGTGTTTTCCATCGTGCGAGATGGTTCAGTGACTGGCAGGCCATTTGCCATGCTGAAGCTTTGCAAAAGGCCAGAGCCCGAGAGCACGCTGAAATTGCTCGAAGTTGACTAAGTTGACCAACGTTTGTGCTGGAACCAAGGTGGAACTCATGGCAAATCAAACTTCTTTGTACTACTATTGTATATCTTCCTTGGAGAGGTTTTTGAGAGCGAAACTCATTCTATGCTCATTTGGACCTGTCGGAAAAGAGACGGTCATATTTGGCTGGATTTTGGCCAGTACTCCTTTGGACATTCTGAAATCTTGGCAATTGGGAAACTGGGAACGACCCGTTTTGTTGACCGGTTTGTTTGTAAGTTTCCGGCTTGTGAGTGAGCCTGAATCCCTAACTGTTGTTAGCAACAAATCCCGTGAACTCAATTTTGGTTGACCAAATCGAATAAACTTCTACAAAATGCCATGGTGTCCAGAAAACTATATGGTTAGTATGGGACTCCAATCAAAAAGCCTTGCTTCAAACCTTATTTTTAAGGCCCTTAGGGCGGTTTTGCCCTTGGTGAAAATCCCATGGGATTCGGAGCCAGGCTTGGAGCGATCTCACTCAGCTTCTGGATGCGTCGGCCGCAGCTCCTGATGGATGTCGACATCCAGCCGGCTGAACCCAGGGGGAGCGGCGGTTCTTGGAGGATCCAATGGCTACCCTCTGGGAACATATGGAAAATGACCATGTTTACCCTCTGGTAAACTAACATAGCTATTGAAAATGGTCATTTATAGTGAGTTTTCCCATGAAAAAAGGTGATTTTCCATGGTTATGTTAGTTTACCAGAGGGTAATAGGTAAATCAACTATTTCGATTGGGCCATTTTCAATAGCAAACTGTTAGTTTACCAAAGGGTATGGGATATGACCTATGGGATATACCTGTGGGATATGATTGGTAATTAAAAAAGACTTTAAGTGTGGATATAATAATGTTTGGATGAATTACAACGACCATGGGTATGGGTCAAAAAATAAGCCCCAGAAGGGAATACAGTTTGAAATGTATTTGTACATGATATATGTTTATATATGTTTAGATATGTTTAGTATTAACAATCTATATAATCTATAATTATTGGGGAACCCAATTTTGACCCATACCCAAATGTTTGGAGAGACCTGACTGCGATGTCACTGAAATGACGGTTCATAAGTATTATCTCCAAATGGCTTGATTACAGGTCAGTGAATTAACATGAATTGCCCAGAAGTATGATTCATTAGTTGATTCATCAATTGATAGTTGATAGATGATACTAAGCAACTTATGATTAGATCCATCAATCATTCATGAATATCAACCATGAATCTAATAATATAGATGTTGATAGATGATATAGATGAACAGTGTGGTTCTGATCAATCCAACAGGTAATACTATGATATTATGCAGCGTATGATATTTGAAATTTACGGCTAATATATCATAATATATCCAGCAATAGCCAGCAATAGCTAAATAGAATGGAGTTTTTTTGGATGATATTTCAATCTATTTCAAAAAATCTGTGTATTTTTTCTCACCAACTGAACTTTAAACCGTGTTTCATGGGGATACGTAAAAAAAAGGGTCGAAACTTCGGACCCAGACAGCAAGCCCAATTTCGGGGTACCCAGGTCTGGCTCAGATATCCAGGAACAACCAGCAATATGTTGCAGGGTCATATACTAACAGGTTGCCATGGTATAGATGGCCCTAATCGAAATAGATGATAAATGATGATAATAGATGGTTTACCGAACCTAAAAATGGTGATTTTCCCATGGCTATGTTAGGTAACCAGATGGTAATCACCAAAGGTGATATTCAATGGGGATATAATGGGATTTGGAACATATATATATATAATGGGATTGGAATCAAGCAAAATTGACAGGAATGACAAACCTGATCGGTATGATTTTTGCACATGTTCGGACACACCTTTGTTTCGCTGTGTTTCGGACTGAAGCCACGATTGCCTCGAGGGATACCCCGTTTTGTTGCCATTGGTTCATGGAGAAAATCCATGTTCTAAAAACCAACTGAGTGGTTTTTTGTTCCATAGTCTGACTATTGAATTGATCCCCAAATCCATCAAAATCCCAATGTTACCCTCTGGTAAACTAACATAACTATGGAAAATCACCATTTTTAATGGGAAAATCCACTATAAATGGCCATTTTCAATAGCTATTTGTTAAATTACCAGCTGGTTATCCATTTTCCGATCTCCACAGCTCCATGAAGCTCCATGCGCCAGGGCCGATCGGAACTCTGTGCAGTGCTGGATTCGCTGGATGTAGCCTGGGCCGGCTTCGAGCATAAGCACCTCAGCCGCAGATTAAAGCCAATTGGGGTTGATGCGCTCTGAAGAGGTACATTAATAAAATTTAATAACAATCCACCAAAGTATAGCTAGAAGATGCTAGAAGTCTAATTAGTGTATCATAATTACGTATTCCTATGTATATTATATCTTGATAGCATATGTATATGTGTTGTTATAGTGTATTATAGTATGTACTATGCATTAGCAGATTCAATGTCTCCCACAGGGTAAATATCTCCACAAAATGTGTATATGTTGAATATATACATTTATACAATTTATATACACATATGAAGGCCCTGAGAGCCACCAAGTGCCACATCATGGTCACAGGTACATTGCCGAGCTGATCGAGATTGAGGAACAAGCAAGACGGTTGATCATCAAGGTATCCGAATGGGAGGTATATGGCTGGTAAATGCTGCCACTAGCAGAAACATGGAACTGAGGCTGTTTTGAGAATCTGTTGTTTTTTTATCCCAAAACATGTTTAATTGTCCTAAAAACAAGGGATGGTCATTCACCATTGATAGGGCTTAATGTACCATGCTACGGATTTCTATCGATTATTGTTGTGTATATACTTTGTCTATATATATATATACATATATATATACATATGTATAATCATTCATATATATATATACATAGCAACCCAAAACAAAAACAAATTGAATCATCACATTGCTCTATCTTTTTGGGGTTTACTATGTGTACATATTAGTATATATATATATACTATGTATATATGTATGTGTATATGTATACATATACATACTTATATAGACGGCCTTCACGGGCAGGGTCGGAACTTGAGCACCTGTCATGGCTTCTGGCCTGCTCCGTGATAGCATAATGGGATTCAATGGGGATTAATCGGATGATTTTTCAAAGGAAATATGATTGGTTGATTTGTTATTGACTGGGGGTTCGGAAGACAATTTTTTCCTCTAAAAGGTTATGGTTCTGGTTCAGGCGATGGTGGGATAGTGAATTCTAGGAAGCCAGGTTGGCAAGTTGAAAGATCTATTGCAGACAATGTATAGGCTGTGTATGTATGTGCTTTTTGACATCTGTGGCCATTTGGCAGGCAGTAGAACTTGAGGCGAAGCTCGCAACAGTGGAGGACGGTTGTGACCAGAAAGTGCTGGGAAATCATGGGAAATCCAAACTGGGTCACTTTATTGGGGTATCAACGGACCCACAAAATTGCTGCTGAAAAGATGGTTTGCAAACTACCAGAAATCAATACCATCCTTTTAGTATCAAACCATCCATTTTGAGGGCTGATAACTTTGACCAAAAACCAGATGGTTTGGGAGGAACCATTGTTGTCATTGTTGTTCACTAGTGCTTGGATCATGGTACTCCTTTTCGTGTTTCTTTTGGCAAAAAGCAAGCCCGCAAAAGAGAGAACAGTATAATCCTCCTACTGTAGAATAGTGATGAATTGCCTTTCTATCTTCTTCGGGGATGACTGAATATTTTTTAGAGACTGTAGAGATACCCTTTTCATGTTTTTTTTTGGGTGGAAATTCCATGTTCATCCCTGCTCTTTCCACCCAACAGGATGCCCCTCAAAAGGGAAAAGAAACTGTCGAACTGCAGAGAGCGCTAGTGTCGCTTGCCCGCACTGCTGGAAATTCCATTTGGAGGATGTTTTTTGTTGGGTTCCCCATGATCGTCAAGCATGAACTGTTTCTAACTTGAGCCGAAAATCCAGTGGTTAGGAGGGAGCTAAGGAGCTATGGCTATTCATATTCCCTATTAAATGGGGAGCTAAGGAGCTACCAAGAGTTTCCCAACCACATACTAGACAATCAAATTGCAATTAGTGGCAATTCACTATCAAAGGGGGATGAGGAGTTGTTATTCTCTAACATAGACGACCATTCCTGCCAAGTTGCTGTAGACAAAATCAACTCAGCAGTAAGAACCAACTTCTGACCCATCAGCATCCACTCCCTAGACTTTCAAATACCTTCTGAGAAGGGATTTGAAGCCCACATGCAGCTGGGTCATCGCCCACTTAGTAGCTGGGATGCACATCCAAGCCATATGTTGTTTGCTTATTGGCGGTGAAATACCCAATCTTCTTGGTTTACCCTGAAAATCAAATGACAATTAACACCATAATACAATAATGTCTAATATAATCCACAATTATAACTTTTTTTTAATACAGGGGTAGAATTGCTGTCAGTGGTATTTTCTGGGTTAATCCCCCACGAATCCCATCCCTTATTATACCCCGAATAAGGGACCCACAAATAAATGATTCCAGTACTAAACCAGGGTGTTTGAGGGAGGTACAGGAAAAAAAACTAGGGCGAAAAATCCATCATGACTTCTGAAAGGGGGACATGCCTAAAATCAGCTACAATCCCCATGAAAATCCCTTGTTTTTCTAGGTGAAATCAGCATTTTCCTATGGTTTTCCTGTGGTTTCCCCATGAAAAAAGTACCACATGAAATCCCCTTGAGATCGCCTTAGGCAGGGCATTGCCCATCTCAACTCTGTGGCCAACTTCCGTCGTAAGGGACGTGACGACCTGGGCCGGGGCACCCATCAATTTGGAGATGAAAAAAATATTTAATAATTTACATGATATACATAACAATATACATAATATGCATACTATATTTACATCATATTATATATGTCCATGTATATATATATACACATACATATGCATCTAATCATATATATATATACATGTATGCGTTTAAGAGTTTAAGATATATGTGTATAGATATGTTTACATATGGGAAGGGACTATTTGTTTTTTGATAAATGTATATGCGGGTTTGTCTATACCATAGCCCAAAATCCGGGTATCATCATCATTTTCGGAGCTTGGAGGGAAATTGGGGTAGACCCATTTGTTTTTTAATCTTTTTTGGAGGCCTAGTTTTTTTACAGGTAATGTAGATATGTCATGTTGATCCCTCTGCCAAGGCTTTGACATATTGGAGAGTGTCGCCAGCTCAATCGATCCTCATGGCATGTCATTGGGAACTCCACTGGATCGGATTTGGGGATGGGCTACCACAGGATTGAGACCTTCACTGACCAGCAAGTGGGTCAAAAGCTTGTGAAGATCATAAACTTCGGAAAAAAAAACACCTGAGTCAGCAGCAACTCCAGAAATTTGAGGGTGAAAGAAGAAACACTGATATCTCCTGATATATCTGCTATTCTTTGATATGGAACTTGAGGCGTCGGAGGTGCTGAGCAAGTTTGGCTTGAGCAGCCATGTCCTCAGGATAGGAAGTTGAGTTTCGAGAATTGATGAGAAAATTGAAAACCCATGGAACCCCCATAACCCCCATCTGCTCATGATTTTTTATGTGTATTCCTCCGGTTTTAGCTATGAAAAAACGATAAACAATGTGTTTTCCTGTAGACTGTCACCTTAAACCAATCTATTGATGCCAGCATGCAACAGCCTCAAATTTCCATTGAAACTCATGACAGCAAATCATCTGGACGTTTTTTTACCTCACTTTGCCGTTGCTGTCATGACTCCTCTCGTAGATGTATGATGTCTGGAGGTAAAGACATCGTAGCTGCCGGTGAGGGCAAGGCAGCCATCATGCTGGGGCAATGTAGGGTGATGTTGATGTTTCCATATGTTTCCTCATAGGCCATGAGACCCAAAAAAATCAGTGCAGACATTTGAGGCTTTGTCCAAAACTGGCTTTTGATACGTGGGTAGACCGATGGCCCCATGTACCCCAGATCTGACTGTCGACAGGGCTTCGCAGCGGCAGCTATCCAAGATGCTGTGTCCAGAAGTGCCGGAGTGTCCATGGCAGTTGTGTGGACCTTAGCAGTGCACCTGTTGCTCCCACTGTGGAGAAGTCCTAAGAAAGATCTAAAAAGTGGGCTTCAAAATCGGGAACCCCTCAACCCACAGATGTTAGGTTTATGTAGCCCATCAACAGATGGATTTTGAACACTCCAACTTTGGAAGGTACACAAGGTACCCAAGTAATCCCAAGTGTGAGCGCCAGAGAGCGCCCGTGCCAGGATGTGGTTGGCTCTTTTGAAGCGATGCGCCGGTACTTGCGTGAAGTCAAGAAGTGTTTGGAGCGCGTTGATCCGTGCCCCGGCTGATTTTCTCAAGAAATTGGGACATGACCCTTCCGCAATTTTACTGGGAGAAATGATGATAAACTATCAAATTGACCTTTCCATCTCCACTATTTCAGTTGGTTTAAGAAAACATACATGACGTTGCTGATGTTGCAATCAGCTCCTGCCATCCAAGGCACCTGTGTAACAACGTTGGCCTTGTTGCCAGGCAAGGCCTTGTTTGCTTGGCCACAAACCCGTTCCTGTATCTTGGAAGATTTTGGGGATGGTGATTCGAGACTAATGAGATTTTGACTATTTCAAGAGAACCACCAAATCCGTGAAAATGCAAGCATACAAATTATTAAAGGGCTCCGCCCCCTGCCGCCGACCCCTGGCTTCAAATTCATGGCTTCAGTCTAACGGGTCGCAAAAATCGTTTGGGAGCTCTGCATGGTCCCTACGGACATCCGTACTTGAATCCTTGTCATCCAGCACTTTTAGCCGCAATGCGTGGTGGGAACAATGATGTCCAAGTACCATACAGGTTGCCGTACGCGTGTACAACGTGTGGCGACTCGCTGTCGAGCAAAGAGAAACAGCTAATAGCCTTAGCAGCCCAGCGTGCCCAGGATGCGTAAACAGGTTATTGCAGTGATTATTGTTCCAAAAATCAGCCCATGGGATTCCACGAGATCAAAGAATTTCAGAAAGGGCACATCGCTTTACATGCATCATTGAAGCAGGCGGACGTGGACCACATTGGCAAAAGACATGCAAACCGTTTTTTGAGTGATGCCTACTGCAAAGGCCTGGTGCGCGGCCAAGTAGAATGTTGTAATCTGCGTGCCAACCACATCGATGGCTCGATTGTAGCCGCGGAACGTGTGTCCTCGTGCAACTTCACCGTGTTTCCTGGACACGTTTATTTACAGCTACTGGAAAGGTTGGAAGGAAAAGAGACCGGGACCAAAATAGCATATGTTCGAACGCGGAAGGCACCAGGATCCGGAGCGCAGCATGTGCGGGAAGCGGTGACTGGACAAGCATATAGTCATCGGCCGTCGGACTCCGAGTGCTGGTGGCTGTCCCCATACGAGTTCACCATGCACTGGGAGTTGGTTCCAGCGCGCATTCCGCATTCCCGCGCCGAATGGGAGGCAGCTAGTCCCGACGCCTGGGATGTAGCACTTACCCCGGTCGGGGAACAAAAATTGTTGCAAAGCCCGCTGCACACCGCTGCCAAATTGAAGCCGAGCACAGATTACCGCTTGAAAGTCCTGCGTTCCCGCGACCGCGTTTATTTCGCATCCGCTGCGGCCACTGCAGTGCTTCGACACAACTGGTATTTGCAGCGCCGTGTGCGCCCACGGTGTCCTCATTTCGCGAATGCTCCGGTACCACAGCGCTGGGCTGATGCGGCGGATCGCAACGCCCGATTGACGTGCCTTTATTTTCGAGCCTGGACTTTAGACCTGACGCGGGCCACGTCACAAGTCCCTCACCTAAGTCAGTTGTTGGGATCCAATGAGACGTGGGAAGATGCTCTGCGAGAGTGGCTGCTTCGGTTGCCTTGCGCCGAAACAAAGCGCCACGTGGGTAATTTCTTGTCGGTATATCGTGTCCGGCCCAGCGCGGAAAAGCAGTTTTTTTTGTAAAGGGGTTTGTTTTTTTTGTAAAGGGGGCTTGTTTTCTGCTGCTGCTTGGTTTGTGTTTTGTTTTGTTGTTACCTGTTTTGTTTTGTTGATTGTTACCTGGTTTCTGCTGCTCTGCTGCTGCTTCTGCTGTTGCTGCTTTTAAGGCTTCGTTGAGTGGGGTTTGCTGTTGTGTTCTTCCCTTCCTTTTGTAGAGTGGTGCTTGCTTGGTGGGCTGGCTTGGTTTCTCTTTGTGGACTGGTTTCTATGTTTTCGTGTGTCGGTTTCTTCTGCTGCTCTGTTGCTGCTGCTGTTGCTGCTTTTAAGGCTTCGTTGAGTGGGGTTTTCTGTTGTGTTCTTCCCTTCCTTTTGTAGAGTGGTGCTTGCTTGGTGGGCTGGCTTGGTTTCTCTTTGTTGACTGGTTGCTATGTTTTCGTGTGCCGGTGCTCTCTTTTCTTTTTGCTGGGGGGCATTGGTCCTTGGACTTTGGTCTGAGGCATCAGTGTGTGGGTCTTGCCCTGGCTTATATTTTGCAGTGGTTGCTGCAATGGTTGCTGCTTGTTTTCCATATCGGTGCAGCTCAAGTTGGCAGTTGGTGGGCTCAAGCTCAGGGCAGCAGAAGAGCATAGTAGCTGGCAGCTGACAGGCTCAAGCTCAGGGCAGCAGCAGAGCATAGTAGCTGGCAGCTGATGGGCTCAAGCAAAAAAAAAGGGGATGATGGGCTCAAGCAAAAAAAAGGGAATCATCATAGTAGCTGGCCAGCTACTATGGGCTCAAGCAAAAAAAGGGGGTCGCCATGGACCATGGGATGGTATAGCAGAGCCAGGAGCAGGAGAAGGAGGAGGCAAAAAAGGAAGGAAGGAAGGAAGGAAGGAAGGAAGGAAGGAAGGAAGGAGGGTGGGAGGGAAGGAGGGAAGGAGGGAAGGAGGGAAGGAGGGAAGGAGGGAAGGAGGGAAGGAGGGAAGGAGGGAAGGAGGGAAGGAGGGAAGGAGGGAAGGAGGGAAGGAAGAAAGACCAAGAGGAATTAAGCAAGAGGAGGCACACGAGGAGGTAGCATTGCTGTAGGCACTCTAAGAGAGCGCGGTGAGGAATGAGAAAGGGAGGAGATTAGAGGAAGTATCGCTGCTGTGGGCTCTAGACTGATTTGAATGAGAGGAGGTAAGGGAGGAGGTAGGAGGATATGGATGGCTTTGATTTAGACAAGGTATGAGAGGAGGTAAGAGAGGAGGTCAAAGAGATCCATAGGTAAGAGAGCTAGGAGGAAAGATCTTGAAAGTAGGCTAGAGATTTTGGATTTTTGCAGAGTGACAGTGAGTGCACAGATTGGAAAGCAGCTTGCAAGATTGCATTGGCATGGCATGGCATGGCACGTGGTACCTTGCTGTGATTCTGTTTTTTTCCGAGGCCTGTGGTCTGTGAAATTTGGAACAACATTTAAATTTGCAAGTTTGGCAATACACCATCATCCATGAGATGCAGTGCGACAGTTTCAATTGGCATGGCACGGGGCTCGCTTCGGGGGTGGGGGGGAAGGGGCGGCTCAAGGGCAGAATGATCCTGATCCATCAGAAAGTTAGCAGGGCAGTGGCAGCAAGGAGGTGTCACAGTCTGCACAGTCAGCCTCAGCATAGCCAGTCACGGTTCTTTTTCCAGGTGGTTAACGGAACCGGTTTTTGGAACCGCACCATCCCCCGCTTCTGGCAATGTTTTTGGGGCCAAAGTCTTGTTTTGGAACCCCAGAAAAGGGTCCATGTCTGGTTTCTGGCTTTCACTGGTGTTTGGTGGCTGGGGGCGGGGGTGAGAAGTTTGTTTCATGCTTAATGTGGAGATGGTGGGCCGTTGGTTTTGGGGTGAGTTGGTTTTAGTAGGCTAGGACCGGTTCTACTACACAGTCAGTCAGATGCGCTGTAGTTATGCGCTGGTTTGTGTGTGTTCTAGAAGGCCAACATGAAAATAGCTGCTACACATATAGTTTCCATTTGATTTCGTATTGTTGTTTCTGGAGTGTTACCTATACTTCATTTTATTACATGTTGTTATTGGGCACACATTCATACAATGTGCTTGGAGAGTGTGTGTGGTCCTTGCACAAAGAGACATTCAACTGTTTTTGTCTAAGATGTGTTTTTCAACTTGCAATTTTATATTCAATGTTTTTGAAACTGTTTATTGTTATACCTTTGAGCTCCTGAAGATACATACATGGCCCCAACACTACATTTTCATTCTTAAGAGACCAATGCATCATCATGCAGTTTAAGAGTCAATACCTGTCGTACCTTGTTCCAAACAGTTGTACCTGTCATTTGCTGTGATCCAGTTTTTTCCAAGGCCTGTGAAGTGTGGAACCGCATTTAAGTTTGCAAGTTTGGCAACACACCATTCATGTGATGCAGTGCGATGGTTTCGTGCACTTGGCTCAAACCAACTTAGATCCGGGTCCCTCTTGAGGGGGGGGGCAGGGCAGGCCAAAAAAACAATGTGGTGTGTGTAGAAGATTTGAAGCATTATGATTTATATGGAGGTAATGGTTTTGGCATTCAACATAATTGCAAAGATCCTTTTTTTTTTGCAGATGCACTGCAGCACAGTGTCCGCTGACTTGCTGTCACCTGCATTGAAGAGAAGGCCGGGCAAGATTGAAGTGAAATTGTCATCTCAGAATATGGTCTTCAGTGCTTCAAATTACCAATGGTTTGCAGAAGTCATTGGCTACACTTTTCATCACTTTTCCAATCGAAGACATTTTTTGGTTCAAAATCAAAGAGCCACTGTTGTGATAGAAAGTTTGCATCAGACATGGATGCCCCTGCCGGGATTGCAGCCGGATTCACGCAGTTCTTGGTAGAGGAAAATCCAGAGCTTCTGCTCAAGTTAGAATCAGATCTGACACGCTGGTGTGTCATGACTGGCATGGATGTTGTTGAACTCTTGGACATGCCTTTGCCTAGGGGCAGTATCAAGGAAGGAGAGGGTGTGATGATTCCAAAGGATGCTATCTCTGGATCCCGTCTTCTCAATTTGGTGTTTGAGGAGTTGCAAACCCATCACAAAGAGACTTTGAACTCGATGATGGCCTCTCCTGATCGTGATGACCAGGACACTGCTGTGGTGACACAAGTGAACGCCGCAATAGTCATGGAGGGTCAATTAAAGCCACCCATTGTGCCACTAGGGGGTGAGATTTACAAAATTGCTGTGAGCACCCCGGAGGTGGTCATGTCCCGTTTTGGGGGGCCATTTTCACTCAAGGATGGCATTGTGCGTTACCATGTGTCAGGCCTTTACCTATCAAAGGCATTCACAGTGACCTTTCATCGCTAGAAGTGCGAAGATCACAGGTCCTTGGTTTTTGAAAAGTTGAGTTGAGACTTTCAATTCAATGCTTAGAGCCTGATTTGCAAAGGGTTTGCTGTGACAAAGGGTTCGCTGCTTCTAACATGCATACCAAAAAAATCAAGTCAAAGTTGGACCTGAAAAGCAACCAGTAGCCTTCAAGGGATGCATCACCCAGACTCATGCTTGGCAGGTCAAACTCAGAGGGGTACTACATGGACAAGATTTACCTGATTATTCAATGGACGAGGTCGGGGGTGCATTGGGCTGAGAGTTTGTTGATTATACTTTGTAATGGTTTCAAAAGAAGTTTTGTTGCTTCGGGAGGGTTGTGGCTTAGAATCACACAACTTGGGTATCTTTGAGGGTGTTGATACCAGTAAGCTGTCTATTTATTAGCATGTCCAGTTACAAACGTTCTCAAGCACAACTCACTCACCCTTTTCTGGTGAACAACTTAGATCTTATAACAGTCTATCTGACATTCTATCTGACATTCTATTTCCGGCGATTGAATTCCCTTGCCCTTGCAGGCTTGGCTTGCCGCGCTGGCCAGGCCCTCGGCCCACTGAGTCAAACATCTACAGAATCTTAAGAATCTGCATCTCAAGGATGGCAGTAACTGTAGTGTGATGATGCTGTGTAGTACATAAATACTTATATATTATATAATATTTCCATGAACCATGGTTATAGTGCAATACATATACCAAAACATACCGGTTGTTACTCATCACACAGGTCTTGGTGGGCAATGGTGCTTCTGTCTCTGGCGGCCTATTCTTGCGGTAGGAGGCTAGCGCTGCTAGCTGCTAGCTGTTATCATCATGTACATGTTGGGGGTGTCAAGTTGTTGCTGGTTCTTGCAGCATGTCTGCAGGTCTGTGGATCTTACACCACTGCGAGGCAAAACCAGGGTCTGGAGTTGCGAATGGTTTGTATGCCAATACAATTTAGTACATTTTATCAACCTGTTGGACCGGTTGAACACAATGTTCAATATGAGAACTACCAGTGACATTAGACATGTATCTAATCGAGTGAATGAATTTGGTCCCAAAATCTATGGGTTATGTTTCTTTGATTATGATTGCCCCTCGCCAGGCATCTCGAATCTACCTTCGTCGACCAAGTGTGGGCCCTCAGGGCTGTGACAAGTCCAAGTCTTTTGTAATTATCTTTAATGATCTTCCTTTCAGATTGACCCACAACCTATGATGTACTGCGCCACAACATTTTTCGCGTTCAGTCTTGTCCCGGGTCTCGGCGCCGTGGCCGCAAGCGATGGACGAGTGTCCCATGGATGTCACATTGCCCGACGATGATGCTGGGTTATCGATTGCAAACTTGCAAGGTATACCTGCTGCTTGGCTCTGCTATTCATGTATACATGCTTCGAACTTCGAACTACTTAAAGTCTAGTATATAATTATATCACAAGTAGCGAGTCTTTATTGGTAAGCTATCAACGCACGACAGTCTTAAGGAAAACCTCTTGCAAAACCCATAAGAACCCATAAGCCAAATCCCAAACCAGGACCAGTCTCAGTCCATTGGGCAGATGTCAGCCGACCCTGTGGCACTGCCATCGGATGATGATAGCAGCGATGGTGTTTTGAAGTCAGTGTCTGGAGCTCAGATGCTCCACCTTCGGATAAAGAAATCATGGGATCTCAGTGTTCTTAATTTCAGAGGATGCAGATTTAATATGTCTTTGGGTCACTTCAACTTTCCATGGTTGCAAAAAGAAAGTGTAATCCATCAAAACGCTTGTATTCGAACCAACAACATGTGCAATGTGAAAAACTGACAAGCACGATGATTAGCGCACCATGGCTTCACCATCTTCAGGTTCAGCACGGACTGCTGCCACCGCAAGTGCACTGCTCGGCTTTTGGGGGATCAGTCTTTCAAGCTTGGACGACAAGAATGGCTGGATAGACTTCAAAATCAGACATCGTCAGTGAACACAAACCGAGTCATCTTCCATTTCTTGAAGCGAGCTTATGAACAGGACAGTGTTTGACATTGTATTGAAATGATCAGTGGTTTCGTTGTTTGGTTGTTTGGCTTGATTTAATCTGGCCCCCCAAGTGAAACGCCGCTCAGCCATACTACCCCGATTCGTTGCACCAACTTCATGGATCTTAAGTCGGTACTCACATTATTAATGTCATAAAATTCCGGGTTTCTCTCAGTCCTGGAAATTGCATACTGCATTCCAATAGTATAGATCTTGGTCACTATGTCACCAAAAGATGGAAGCAACCGTCCCTGCGCCCTCTGTCAGGACTCCGATGCCAGCTGGACTGGAGCAGGGCGACCGTGGAAGTTCATGGGGGAGTGCATGTGTGTCAATGCATTCAGAGACATGACTGGTATCTCAAAGAAAATCATGATCAAGCACTTGCACCTTGCCATGATTTGAAACCTCACAATCGGTTGAGAAATCAATTCGTTAAATGCCACTGTGATTGCTCCCATGTTTTGTTCAAACTCATCATTATGATCATGGCTTGCCGTATTTTATCGTAATTATTCCAGACCATCCTTTTCCTAGGCAGCACATCAAGAACGGCCACGTCGACCCGCCTACGGATGGTCGATCCGAACGGCCACAAAGAGACTGTCCTGCCACGGATCATGCAAGGTCATTTTTCCGATGGGTGTATGACAACCTAGCTGAGCCTTTAGCAGAAGGTGATGGTCTGCCAGAAGAGCTACTCTACTGCGCCAATTTGAATTTTAAATTGCAAATTGATATATTCTAGAACAAGTTGAGTTAATGTCAAATCCTTTCAGGATATAGCTGTTAAGGCAAATAGACATGGCCTTATCCAGGCTTCTTGATGACTCTGAGAATGCGGATGACTACTTGGACTTTGTCAACCGTAAAGGTCACACACTGGAAGAGTGTGCCCCGGAGCCTGGGCGAATGGAGGAGTCGGACATCACTCCAGCTGGGGCTGCCTGCATTGGCTTGGCAACTTCGGAGATCAGGATGGGTTTTGAAAGTATTCCCACAGGTTTCTGAAGGATTTGAAACACAAAATGCATCAAAGTTTAATTTAAATCATGCCCTTATTATATAGGTGGCTACATCCTATCTCGATTCCAGAGCTCTATGACCTGTACCAGACCCACCACCAGGGAAACGATGGTGTCGCTTCAGTATCAGTGTTCCGTTCGGAGTTCAAAAAATGGAAGCCTGTGTTGAAGATTCGTCAGCTTGGCCAGCATGCTCGTTGCATGACATGTGCCTTGAACGCCAACCAAGGACACTTAACGCTGTGTTGTCAGGTTGCGATGTTTTTTTTGGATGAACAATCTATTATTATGGATTCAATGTTTCATCATTTGCTTGCTTTGAGTTATCATCAGAAACCAGTTTGTGTGCACACAGACCAGAACATGTAAGAATTATGACACCTACTAGCGATAAAGCATATCTACAGATACATCCAAACTTGAAAAACCTGTGGGATTCGATATGTCAACAGACACTATTGACTCTTATCTTGTTTACAGTAGAACATTCATATCTAAATTGGGGGAAGTACCCTAATAAAAGTGTGATGCAATCTTATTTCAAGCCATAAGATATCATAAACGATGAACAAAAACATGGACATCTGTTATATATGTGTTTATGTCTTTTTGTGCCACTTGCCATCTGAGGTGCACGTCTCTCCCAATGGCGTGCACAGGCCAAGGACCCGGAAGATAAGACCAAGGTGCAACAAGCGAAAGCCGAACATGTTGCAGGTGTGTTCACCGATCGCTCCTGTGGCTGAAGGTTGATGTTGGCTTCTGAGTCAAGTACAAGATCTGATCTACATGTCCCTCCTGAACATAGCTTACTCTATATAAGCATGGACGGTATGGACCAAGCCACTAGGACTCAACTAGCGTTCCCTTCCCACTGCATATGTTTGAGCCGGCATTACAGTGACCCAGATCCCTTCGCTCTTCTCTAGCAAAATCCGTTAAATATCATCATGGGCAACGATTTTCATGCTCCCATGAATGTTTCATTTACCAACTGGTTGCAACAGTCCTTTGCCATCGCACCCAGGCCAAGTTCAAGGTTCCAAGGAACCTGAGCAGCTCGAAGGAGTTTGCAAAGACATTTCGTCCGGCCCTTCACTTGGTGGGAGCTATAGTTCACGGGGTGGTCGAATGCTACTTTGTATGCCATTCCGATGTTGCGAAGGGGTCATCTACCAACATCACCCTGTTGAGTGAGATCCTCAGGTCAAACCCTGCTTGGTGGCAATCAATGTGCAGTGTATCATTTTGCTACTGGAAGTTGAACATAGTCAGAGTCAGAACTCAGGTCCACAAGTTAGTCACTTGTAAATTAGTGACTTGTAAACCCACACCACCAATAACATTCAACGAGAATCACAAGAATGTGTTTTTGTGTGGTTTGAAAATGTAATACTTAGATTATATAGCTAAGCGATGGACTGAAAGCTTGCAAATTTCCCTTCCCTTAAGCCGGTGGCTCAGGCAGAGTGCTCCAGCTCACAAAGTCAATCCTGTCAGAGAGGGGGGTCCCAAATGCCCCGACACTGGGTGTTCCAAACAGACAACACAACAAGGGAGCAACGGAATTCTTGGGCTTTCCTCTATTGCGCATGGCTTGTGGCAAATGGGGCTTGTAGAACAGTAGATCAATTGTTCTACCGTGTTGGACACACACACAATGAAGTGGACCAACGATTTTGGGTGATAGGGTCAGCTCTTGCAAAAGAAGCTACACTTCAAACTCCAGAGGACAGTGTGTTGAAGTCGAGTAACTCTGCTTTCTGAGTTTTCAGTATGCACAACAACACCATCACCAAGAATAAGGATGTCAATGTGCGACTGCAACTATATAAATCTTGAAATTGCTGTTTTTATTGATCTGAGAGATACACCAGGGACCATCACCTAGAACACAGTGTTCCAAGCTTATTGCAGGAGTTTCGCGACTGCATCTTGAAGATCCCTGGGGCCTCGGGCAGAAAGTTGCACTGTGAAATCGTTGACGATGTTCTCGACTGGTCCCAGTTCTTGTTGGCAGCCGACAAACATCTTAGTGGCCTCGCCATCGTCGAGCAAATGGAAAGCGTGAATCATGCATTTCGTTTCATGCTGCGGTCCGATCTGAAGAACCATAAGGGCTTTGAACCTCGTCAGTCAATTCAGCTGATAATGGAATTGGGGTTATGTCATGACTGGCTCTTATTGCCAGGCCTATTATTCTGTTTTATCCATGCAAAACTCCATGTGTCATCCACTTGAAGTGTCAAACGTTAACAGGACTAAGTGTAAACGCTATGGTCGTTAAAGTCGGGCTCATGCAGGCTGACACCCATGAATCATTCCAAGTGGTTGTATGGTGAAAAAATAATTGAATACATGTCCAATGTTTTGAAATTGTTCAACCACTGCTTTATCAGTGCGAACTTCATGGACCAATCATTCAATATGATTTCAACGGTTCAAAACAAATTTTACTGATTCCGATTCGGACCTTCATGTTTCCAGTGACCATTATATAGATTCAAACACTTTCAAAGAGGTCCTCCGGGTGAAAGGGGCCCGCGCGCGCGCCAAAACTGTCTCCAAATTGAAGCTCTTTTGGCGCGCGCGCGCGCGGACCCCATTCACAATTTGACCCTTTTTAAGGGAAATTTTATTATCAGATGTTGAAGTCAATCACAGTCCAATCCGCTAGATTTCAAGCTTCAAGCACCTTTACCTGAAATTTCGAGATCACTTTCAAGTCAAGTGCAATTTCCGAATCACCATGGCTGAGTTCACCGTGTCATGCGAAACATATGTCGTTCTTCTTCACACATGCCTCACTTGGGTACTGGCAATTGACAACGAAGAGGAAAAGTTTCGTCGCCTGGCGCGTTTGGAATGCACCAGGGAGCACATGAGGAACGTGTGCGGTGCGGCTGGGATCAAGCTCATGACCATGCCATGTGCCCAGATGTGGCAAGTCCTCACAGCAGTCAAACTGAGTGTGTGGGGTGGCAAAACCGAACATGAGTGCCTACTGCCATTTGAAGCGATGGCGCCTCGTACAACCCCAGTGTCCATCACTGCAATCTGCCATGTGCCTTATATCACAGCAGGCCACTTTGAGGCTAGTATAGCAACAGTAGAAGAAATTTGGCCGTTGTCTGCAAAGTCTTGTGCTGCAGGTCAATGGGTGTCCGATGTCAAAAGTGTACTTTGCGATATGAAGGACATTGTTCAAGAGTCTCATAGCCGACGTGATGTGCTGCGCTTTTTGACAAAGCAGTGATTTCAACCAGCCATCCCATGAAAACTTTTTGACATTGATCCGGTCCGGTCCAGCACATGAGCTGAGCTAAGCGACTGCCATAAGTCGGCCGGCAAGGATGATACTCCTGGGATTCAAAAAAACATGGGGGAAAGATGTGCAAGGGGGGCCTGGGGTGATACTTTGAATTTGAAAGTCGGCATTGCAAATTTAGCATCATTGCTCAACACTTATGTTTGATGAAATGTGTTTGCACATGGGTCTTGTCTCAATTTCCCTGAAGGAAAAATAGTTCCGAATGTGAAAGCACTGCAAAGGATACTGTGAATGGCACTGACCATGAAATCTTTAATTTGCATATTCCAAACCAGACATGTCACAAAGAAAGGCAAGTTTACCATCACAGATCACCAAATACTTACTTATGGTTTTCTGTTTATTATTATTATTATATATATATGTTTTCCTTACACCAATTCCGATGTTCAAATCATACAATAAGATAACACACACACAAATATCGATTCGACAGTTCCCACTAGACAGCTGACTCCCAGGAATTGTGGGAAATCGAGGACAACCTCCCGGAGGATGAGCAATCAGATCAAGATGTGTTGCTGCTTGTGAAGCAATACATGAGCAGGACCTGCTTGTCCCAGCATCCATGTGTGCTTTTACCACGCCTGAAGGCAGAGAGCCTCCCATTGAGTGGCCCAACCAGTGTGAATCCCCGCAATGTCCTGTCACAGAAGCTGAAGTCCGAGTACGAGAAAACGGCCAGCCTCGTGGAGCAGGAGCCTTGGTCGCTGCAGCAGGCGGGTCAGTACTTACGCACCTGGGTCAATGACAATGCAGCCGGGGTAAAGAAGGACACCCCGCACTTCAAGTTTGAAAAAATGCCTAGCTTGGATCAGCCTTCTGAAAGACTGGCCAGCTTGGAAACTTATCAAGAGTTTGCCCCTGACCCACCAAAAATTGTGAAAGTTGAGAGTGGACCACCAGCCTCTGCAAAAACGAAAGCAGCCCCCAAGCCAAAGCAGACAGCAGCACCAGGCAAGGCAAAGGCCCAAGCAAAAGCAAAAGCTGGAGCATCGCCTAAAGCAGGGGCAAAAGCAAAGGCAAAGGCAAAGGCAAAGGCAAAGGTGAAGGTAATGAAATCATGTGCCAAGGCCAAGGCAAAATGCAAAGCAAAAGCAAAAGCAAAAGCCCAAGCATCAGCCCCAGCACGAGACCGCGGAGACTCTTGGAGCAAACATGGCAAACTCTTGGTGAGGGAGTGAGTCTGTCACTGTGTGACTCTGATGTCTAAGTTAAGAGGTTCCAAAAGATTGCACAATCAAGAAAGAGTCCATTAAAAGTTAGCCGGTTTCCCATGGGGCCCAAATTGCTAATTTCAGCATAGTGTAATCTTAATATTCGGGTATTGGGTCGATTGAATCGATGTCTTTGATCATCAAGCCATGTTTACCAGCATTGAATTATCGTGAGTTATTTGTGAGAACATTCGATTATCAATGACATGTAAATTTAGTTGCAAAGATCAATTTGGAATAGTAAACTACATAAATGACCATGGCCGGCCTCAGGATGATGATGATTCCAGGGACCCAGCTGCTCCACCCGCTCACCGTCGTCGACTTACAAAGCCTCAGACATCGCTGGGCTGCTCGAAATGTAGGTACGCAGCAAATGGCTGCACCGAGTGTCGGCTTCGATTTAATTTGTGGCAGCAGCGCCGTGGCTGACACTGAGTGGTCCGTTTGAAACATGTCAATTTTGATTGTCTTGGGAGTTGGGTCACTGACAGTACTGGTCAAAATCAATGCTTCCAATGAAACAAACAACATTTTTTTTCATATCTTTAATGTGATGAAGCAGCTTCATCATCCTCCTAGTTTTTGTTCATCGTTTGAGACATTCGGCATAGATGGCAAATCATTATTCAAAATCAACAGTGGTCCCAACTCATTCATCATGGTCAGCGCTTGGCAGAACAGAGTTGGAACAATTTGTGGTTCCTTGAGATGACATGGGATCTCAGACACTGACCATCCATTGGCGGTGAAAAATGGTCTCAACAATTCAAAGGGTTTCCGGATATTCCAGTGCACTTACAGCAGTCTTGCCGTCAACTTTGTTCAGTGACTCGACAAATGAGCTTCAAAAAAGTTAGCTTTCACTGCCAACCGGTTGAATCAGACTGAAACATTTGGCTCTATCATCACCAGCGCCAACTATTCTCAATCTGAAAGCTTCTGACCAGGAGTCTAATGGTTTTTCATTTTATCTGTTTCTTTCAACTGCTGAGATTTAAAAGGAAATTTAAAATGTTAAATCAAACAGTTTCTACAATGTTATTCTTGTGAAAAAACAGCATGATTACCTCGCGCCAGGAGCACCTCAGATCATTATGTTGTGCAACAACTTGGATGACATCTCCGAGGCGGTCAACAAGTCATCACAGAAGCACCAGGTCCAGCCACCATCATCCGCACCTGGCCCCGCCCCTGAGTTGCCAAGTGACGTGAGCAGCAGTGATCTCGACAGTTGTGACCTCGATTCGGGAGGTGACTTGGGATTGAACAGTCCCGGTCCGCGTCTGCCAGACCCCAAACGATTGAAAACTGATGATGAGAAGCCAATTGCCAAATCCTTTGGACTACTGCACAATGCTGTGGTGAAGGGCAACATTTCTCTCAAAAAGCAGTTGATTACGGAAGTGTTTAGTCCACCCAGGGTAACAATGGCAGCCAGGGCCCAAGGGTATTCCGCCGACTATGCCTTTGATCTGACATACAATGACTGGAACGGCTTGAATCCCACCATGCGGAGTGAACTGCGGGAATTGCTATTCCGTATGAAACCCACATTGTTGGTTCTCTCTCCACCATGCACCATGTTTTCGGCACTCACAAGGCTGGGATCCTGTGGACATCCATGACTGCCATCACAGAAAGTAAGTTTGATGCATATTATTATCATGATGATGAGTCTATCGTTCAAAAAAAATAGTTGCTAGCCAATGTCACTCTTGAACCCATATTTGGCTTCGCAAGATTCAATTCATGTAGAATCAATTGATGACCCATAGGTGTCATAGGACATCGAGCCTGACATAGCACCAGGGACCGGACCCGGGTTGACCACTGACAGGATGTGGAACCTGAAGCACTGGACAAAGGAGGAGCACCAAGAGCGGCTGAGGAAAGCGCAGGACCTGTTTGTGTATTCTTGTGAGTTGGCTGAACAGCAAAACCGTTTGGGGAAAGGTTTTGTCATCGAACACCCCGCCACCGCAAGCTCATGGTCCATGCAATGTGCTGTTGATTTGGCTAGCAAACCAAATTGTAGATTCACTATGTTTGACCAATGCGCTGTGGGTCTCGTGGCGCCGAACGGCGAACCCATGAAGAAACGAACCCGTTTTCTGTCCAATCTGAATTCTGTGGACACCCGATTTAGGGCACAACAGTGCCACTGCGAAGTTCCACACCGAACCATTCAAGGGAATGTCCAAGGGATTCGCTTGAGTGTGTGGTCCCAAAGGTACCCTCCAGGTTTATGCAACCTACTTGTCGAGGCTGCAGCAGCAACTGCTGCTGGTGAGTAAATAAAAACTCACAAATTTTGAAAGGCGCATCCGATGATAGCCAACCACCCATTTGGCTAAGGCATGGGCGGATTTTGAGGCTCCACAATGGGGCATCCAGGGACTCAGCTGTCCGGTGGTCCTGGGCTTGTTGCAGCCCTCTTGAAATCAGGCTAAGCTAACGATGGCTTCATTTCCAAAATCACCAATACAAAAAAATATATCCAAAATTTCACCACATCTTTTGATCAGCCATGCATTACCAAAAGTTGTGGTGATTTTTTTTTTCGCTACAAAAATACTATGTTCAAACAAATCCATGATAAGTAAACATGTTAATTCATATGGGTATGTTGTCATGAAACCTTTAACTTATAGGAATTTTGTGGCGATTTTTTTTCACCACATCTCTGGTACCAGCACGGTGTTTCAATGCTTATCATGATTTCAAAAAATATGTTAATCTAAAAAGTTACAGGACCAGGACCACTGGTCAAAATCTCTAACTGGAGTCAAACAGTGGATGTCCTATTTTGAACGGTTTACTAGCAGCCACCTCCTCGCCAAAAGAAGATGACCAGCAGTCCTTGAGATCAACTCGTGCCTGCCAGCCAGTTGCGAACAGAAGGGAATGGGAATCAAGTCGGATATATACCATGATGTTCTGTTTATACTTAGTCTGGTAAACTCAGTGAAAATGTCAAACATTAAATGCAACTATGGCAAACATGAAACATGCTTGAGAACAGAACAAAGGTTCATCTGAGATCAGAATACAATGCCACTACCGTTGCTCCTTTGCTCTTAAGGTGGAAACTTTCATTGGTTGACTGAGTCAAAAAAAAATTGATCCTGATATGATGGCGGATGATGGTGCATCTACAGTTGGGCTCACCGAGCATTCTGCAATGCAGGCCTGGGGCCTTGATGCAGAAATGCCCGAGGATGTGCACCGCGACTCCTTTGCAAAGCACATGCGGGAGGCTGTGGGTAAGATGCTGAAGGAGTTTGGTGGCCCTGAGAACTATCTCCGGGTAAGGTTTCAAGATCCTTCACAGCTCAATGAATGGTTGAACTACTTGGTGCACCTAGTGCCACTGGACTGCGCTGAATTTAGCTTTTCAGACAACATTCCCACGACTTTGGCAGATGATATCGAGAAGGACAGGGGGCTAGGGGTCTGAAGGCTGTACCAGGATATGCACTCAATGAGCCACCGACTAGTAGTAGCTGCCTCATTTTTACACCTCCAAACATGGTCATGTCATGGTCATTCATGCCTCCGTTCCATAGCCAGAGCGCCCGCCGAACTCAATGAATCCTGGAGACAGCGTGACAGTCAATGAGGCCATGAATTCATGGCCTCAATATGTGTGAGGCAAACTTTCTCAACTGTCTTTTAAAAAATAAGCATTTAAAGTTGGCGATGATCAATTCTCAAAGATTCAAAGAAAAACATATTGAATTATTGGATTGTAACATTCAGTAACATGCTTTCAACCTGGAGCATGTTGTGTTCTTTGATTCCTGGTTAACAAGCATATCACTGTGGTTTCTCGAAACAACAGCTATACGAGGATCATGAGTTTCAGTAGTTTCAAAACATACCATGATATATACAAAAGACGGCCCATCTTTTGACCACATGAAAATGGTGACTAAGAAAGTTTTCGAGACTCCTTATGGTATCCATTAGCCACTACTTACAAAGGGCTCTGGTCATGAATCACCAGCTTACCAAAAGGAATCAACTGTTCTCTTTTGAGGGCAGTGGAAACTCTTTGAAACACATTGTTCAAGTCCAAACAATTTATCCATTCCTGACCTTGGCAAAACGAAATGCATGGTTGGTGTTTGATGATTTTTGACATCTGTTTTGACTTGTGGACAAAGTGCCCCCAATGTTTTTTTCAGGGACTGAATTCGTGAGGTACGCAAACAGTTGACTTTTTGTGTACCCTTAATTTACACAAAAAGTCAACTTTCTCTAGAGCCTTATATATATAAATGCTGAAGTTTTTTTAGACCCTTATATATGCTCAGATACTGTACCCAAAAGCCAGCTGACATAGATGCCACCCCAAATCCGAAACCGACCTCTGCCAGCCTTGTAGGACAAGATCGTCACTGTGCACCCGGCTTGCTTCTCCTATTCGAAGGAGGCATCAGTGAAAGGCCCTGCTGAGAATGATGTGGTCCTACTTCTTGTGGAAGAAATTTTGCAAGATGGCTTTGTGACCGGTGGGGACCCTTTACTCCTCATCCAATCTACAGCCTTGAATGATGTGGTTGCCAAGGCCGCGCAGTGGGTCTCAAAGCAATTGTCATTGGGTGCTAAACATTGATATGTGCAAACATGGTACAAATATCAAAATATGTCCAACATATGTAAGGTTAGGTCCAAAATGATGGGGAAAAGGGGATAAGATTAGAAAATATAATACATCAAAAGATCAGATAAGAGAAGATCAGATCAAATGATGGACATACAACCTCCCATACATACAAACATGCATGTATATCTACATACTAATATACATATCTGTGTAAACACATGCATGTGTTCATACACACATACGTTTACATATTATATATATGTATATATATATAGGTTTGTTTCAAAATGAGGTGCCCTTGTTGGCCCCAAAAAAAATACCACTGCTAGGGGTATTTTTTTTGGGATGGCTGTTGTCCCCCAAAATGTTATATGTACTTAAAAGATCTTTAAAGAGGAGAAAAGGGCACTTCAATTAGCATTAACATAACATCCATTAACAAAACATTCCTTTACATAACATGACATACCTGAGCAACATATAACCTAATAAACTTCATATACCAGAACAAAACATCGCATAACACAATGTAACGTAACATCATGTCACAGCTTACATACATACATAGATAGATATATATATATATATAGATAGAGATATATATATATACAAATACACACTATAGACACTATGCATATTTGGACTAATGGCTCCAACTGCACCTGTTCCCAGTCCCCCCTTGCTAGGGAGTCACTGCCCCCTGGCGCTGCCTGGATGGGACGATGCTCCCTTTCTCCTTGGGATACTTCAAGGGGAGGACAAGGGTGGCAGTGTTGATGAGCATGCTTTCTTTGGCCCGTGATCTGAGACTGGACAACTATCATGAGGCTAGGGTCTGGAAAATGCAAACGATTGGTTCAGGTATGTTTGTCTAAAGGTTTCGAACCTGCGTGCAAGCATATGAATAAACCATTTACTGTGCATCCCTTTTGGGGTTACTGTTCTAAGATGTTCATGTACAAGTTAGTAAACTTCATGTTGGAATTATAGGTGACAATGTGGTGTTCGCTCTTTTCATGTGTTCCATGTCCGAAGTGATTATGGGACAAGTGTGATAAGCCTTTTCTTAACATAGACATGTTCGTTTTGATTTCCAGGAAAGTGGACAGGTAGTGACAATAAAAAGGCCCCAATAAACAACTAATTATTCATAAGGTCATAATGAAGGATACAGGGTGGTGCTTTTCAGAAAAATATTGTAAAGAGGGATCAAATAATAACATCTTAAATGGGGATCAGATGTTAGTCAACACATTATATTATATATATTTGTTTTCAAGTACATATCTTCATCCCAAGGGTCCATCTCTTTCCAATAGGTGCATCCAGCGCTGATCCGGACCATTCGACGGATACAAGCTGCGAGACTTTGGGTGGGCTCAAAGCGTGAGGAAATGCTCGGGAATTTCAAGCATTCAGTTCGTGGATCAATTCGGAAGGCTCCCAATATCATGTTAGAGCCTTAATTTTGTTCCTATTGCATGGCAATGGGGTTTCAATTGTTCGTGCCATGTGATGAGTGTATTTGAACCATGAACTGCTAGTTTCTGAAAATGCGGTGTTCGAATAAAAAAAAGGCACATGGGAAACAATTTGTCTCTCTGCTCGCTAAGTACCTGGGTGACTACCATCAACAATCTGATGGCGCATGAACCCACCATGGATGTTGCACAACTGGCACCTAGTCTGTAAAAAAATGTTTTCTATTTTCTATTTACCCCGGGATGACAAAACCACCGCTGACCCATGAGCAGATCATCCCACATCTGCTCGCCCAGGTACGTGACCACAACAAGCAGAACTCGAAGACCGGTCAGCTCCTGGGAGCCAAGGCGCAGGCTGTTCGGAATATCATGGAACACTTTGACAAAGATGCCAGAGAAGCCATCATCAACTACTGCGTGCAGTGTGGATGTGAGAACACCCCATGGACTGATGATACTTTGAGCTCCAAGAAGTGCCTGCCTGGGTACCAGTAGCTTAGCGTCCTAAGTTGAAAAGCTTATTATTCACAACCCTGACCATCATAATGATCTAGAATGAACTGTTACGATTATATTTCTCAAATTGAAATCATAATTCAAATCAAAGTACTATTACCAGCCTTACCTCAGCCTGAGCTCCTGCATTCCCAGGTTCAAGAGCAACAGCGGTCCAGTCTGGCAATCCAGGGGACAGGTATCGGCTGAGAGCAACCGTGTGATGGTATCTCAGTTGCACTAAATAATACATTCTTAGACCTGAACTGATTTGGTAACTATGTTGTCAGCTCGGTACTGCTGAAATTAAGATACATTGACATGGTCCGAAGTCGTATCATAGGTATTTCATGGAAGCCAAAAACCCAGGCAGGTCCATTCATCACTATTGATTGCAGCGATTGTTTTCAAAACAATCCACGTACAGAACTGCCAGGTCAAAGTTAGTTATTGTTTGAGGTACAAGACACATTGAACTTACAATCCCAATCCCAAGGTCAACCAACAGATCCACAGCCATGCCAAAGCCCCAGTGACCTTGCGCAAGAAGTTGGACAAACAGACCATGGAAGCCATGGCCGAGGAGGCTGCCTTTGTGGTTGCGGTCAAAGGTGAAGTGAAGGCACAAATGCCTATCTCCGATGAGACTTTGCATGAGAAATGGGTTCATCTCTACGAAAAGGCAGATTCTGATGTAGTGCTGGAAGTTCAATCTGCCATCATGAACCGAAATTGTCTCAATGTCCGCGACCTGCCAACCATTGTCCAGATCATGAACCATCATGACAGTTCCACACCCTTGCCATCCCAGCCAGTCAATGAAATGTTGGCATTGGAAGCTGAGACTTTCAAACTCAAGATGCGTCAGATCGAGTATGATATCCAGGCCTGCCGAGTTGGGCGGGCTAAGCGCCAGACTTGGGAAGTTGCAGTGCACCATGCGAAGCTCCAGTACCGAGTCCAAGCCTATCAGGATTCTGTCAGAGCCGCCAAGAACTTCATGTACGAGAATGGTAAGGTCATTGTGTTCCAAGCTGGGGATGACTTGATCCGTGGCATCCAAAACTTCATGCTGGAGAAAACTCATCGACTGAAGCTTGATGAATCTGGAAATGCGCCTAATCTGTGTTGGAAATATGTTCTTATTAGACTACTTTGACGCAACATATATTTTTGCCTTTGAAATGGTCCACCAGTAATAGCATCTTGCTTGAATACTTGAAGCTGCGCATTGTGCATTGTGCATTCAAGCTTTTCTTACTACTGATCTGAGGCTGCGCTGGTCTACCTGAATTGGGCAGCCCCCAGCATGCTGAAGACAGCCACCCGGTCGGCCCAGTCCTCAGCAGCGGCCCACATCTTGAGCATCAGCGGGCGCAACCTCGGCTTGATGTTGTCCCCAGAGTTCTGCTACAAGCGGAATGAGCTTTGGATGCTTGAGCATGCAATTATGAAGCAGCTTTGCCTCAATGGCATATCCTTGGACAAAGCATTCTCTCTTCAGTTCCACAGCAAGGCATCAGGGATTTTGGTCGGCCTACTTAATGCAAAAACAAATATCCAAAGACCCAAAGCAGTATAAAAGGACATCTGATAATGCATGGTCCGCATGGTAGACTTGCACTGTTTTGCAATTATCGGATGTGTCTTTTTCTAAAGAATGATCAGTAGGTGTCAGCGATGCTCAATTGAAACGTTATCGCCGTATTCATGCATCAAGGTGACCGTATATAGCAAACACATGCGCCTCAGCATGCCTAGGCTAGTAACAAGTACTTGACACAAGATTTCAAATTTGTCAATAGACAACTGATCGTGCAATGTTTTACCCATCTTTTGGTGATTTCACCCCACCAAAATTAAAACTTTCAACCTGTTGTTTACTGTTTTTGTTTACTAAAAGCTCCATAATGGAAACCATCAGTATGCAATAAATCTATAGTGTTGAAGGCATCTCATTCAATACATTGCCCTCGAAGCTTCCTAGTATCCGGTCATACCAAGGCCACATGCCATTGATTCACCTTTACTGCCCAATGTTTTGTGTATCTTGATGGGTTACTATGAAAGAAACTTAAGCGCTTACTTCCCAAGTCAATGCCAATTTCAATACTATCATATCGAGTTTTGTTTCAAAGAATGGTGGTAAGTGTTACAATACCATTGCTATAAACATTCTAAGTCAACATCAATGGTTGTATATATGAAGGTGAGAGTCCAAGCCTGTTTCATCATGCTTATCAATTCCTGGAACCCAGACAATAACCTTGAACATAAAAATTTGAACATTATTCAAGTTTTTTGATACAACCAAACACCCTATGACCCGACAGGTTGATGCCAGAGATCAAGTGCGGCCATTGAACTACCGCGGGCGCTTCTTGGAGGGCATCTGCAGCAAGCTCAAAGACAAAGACTTCCTGTGGCGCAATGCAGCGCTGTGGCGGGATGGTCGCACTGAATTGGCCACCCAGCTGAGAACCAAGGAAATGCTGGTGGTTGAGTCCACACTTGAAGATAGATCCGGCACAGCAATTGGAGTACCAGAAGGAGAGGAGTTCTTGTTCGGAGGGGCACGAAAGGTCGAACAAATTGGCCAGAACGCATGTGAAAAAATTCTTTCTGGCATGATGCAAGACCTGCAGCTCACTGCAAGATCTGCCATCTATATCATTGACCTGAACATGTCCGTTGGCAATATGTTTGAGGCCTATGCCAGCTTGAAGTCATCATGGAACTATCCCGTGTTCTACATCGGCTGCACTGACGATGCCCAGACTGCTGAATGGTTCCAGCTTCACAAGGAGGCCAGCATCATATCAATCAAAAACGGATTATGACAAACAAAATGCCACATGGGTATGGATCAGCTCTGGTCAATGTATATACATATATATAATTATATAATACTTTTACTCGGGTTTAGCTAGTTAAGAACATAAGACTCAGTACTTGCATATATATATATATATTCATATATATATATATATAATTAAATATATATGGGGAATTGGGATGATCATAATTTTTAACCCGCAGCCAAATACTACAAAATCATTAGGCTTACACCCTGGCAGGATTGGCTTGCGCGATTGCACATGGATGGCTCACTGACAGTCGCTGGATTTCCCAAACCGGCTGCCGAATGCCAAGCGGACCTGCTGGAGACGGAGCCTGCCCCACCTAAGATGAACATCATCGTGGCCCGGAAAGACTTGTACCCTCTGGTTCCAGAAGCTATCGTCAAGGACTGCCATGATCATGGCAAGTATTAAAAAAAGTTCTGAACATTCAGACATGATTCAAAAGCAATGAATTCAATCATAGCATGATATCACTGAATTGTGATGTTTTTTGGGCATGATGCTTTGATCAATATCAAAGAATCAAAATTCCAGATGGTTATTGTTGAACATTTGCTTTCAAAGTCCATGTCAGCTTCTGTCCGTTCAGGAATATTCAATCCATCCAGAGTACCAAGATGAGTTCAACAAGCTGATGGATTCCATTGTGGAAGAGTTTGGGCCCATCCCGACTGAAGACTCCACGTCCCAGTCTAAGGGCAAGGATGAGGACGAGACTGACCCCAACAAGGGCAAAGATGGCGAGGAGAAGAAGACTCAGCCTGGCCCGGTGAAGAAACGCAAAAACAGTGGCGGTGGTGGAGGTAGTGGGAAAAAAATCAAAGTTGATGGTTCCAAAATCAAGACCATTGAGTCAGTTGGTACTGCGGGAGCTATTCTGGATGTCCCCTTGGTGAATGCCAAGATCCAAGGTGTCCACCTACACATCAAGGCGGGCAGCAAAATCTATGTCTTCAACCAGGGCAGCCAGGAAGCCAACTTGAAGGCTGGCCTCATCTTGTGCGGCTATGGCCAAGGCAAATGGCGCCTGCAAACTGGCACTGAGAACGAGGGCAACCCGACAAAGGAGGTGCTTTTCAACATTGATGGCCCTGAAACCATGGTACCTTGGAGCAAGTTTTTACTCTTCCCATGCACATTGTTGTAAATTAAAATCATCAAAAGTAAAAGGGCTACAGTATTAAAACATGAATATCTAAGTGGACAGTAAAATCCAGCCAACATTGCTCATGAACAAATATCGTGAAGATGATGATGATGATGATGATGGATGATGGATGATGGATGATGGATGATGGATGATGGATGATGGATGATGATGGATGATGAATGATGAATGATGATGATGATGATTATGATGATGATGATGATGATCCAATGGCTACAAAATAAGTTCATGGACATGACACCCTTTAAGGAATCTGATCATGATGACCTGTATGACCATAAAACGATCATAACCATGAACATGAGGGTATGAATGAAAAATGTATTCCACTATAATGTGTATGCCGCTTATCGTACCCAAAAAACACAAGATATTATGGTGAAGGATGATTATTTCAGGATGTCTTATCACAGCAGGACCCTTCCTTTCTTATCATACTGTGTTTGAAAGATTTTCATTTACTGTGGATTTGGTTTAATTTCAAATCTTAATCGCTGAAACCTGAAAATTACCTCCACGTGCTATCAAAACTAAACCAGGCAGCACACAACCCACTCTTGCCAAGCTGTGGCCTTGTCAGGTCCTGTTCAACGGGCACTTCAAGACCATTGGCAGTCTGGTGGAAGCCCAAAGGGCCAGAAGTCCCAAAGTCAAGATCTCATTTCATGAGATGACTGATTCCCCCAAAGAAGGCAAGCCAGGACATTTCACCTTGAAACGAAATCACAATGTGTGGTTTGTCCCTGGAAGTGCAACAGCGGCCGTTGAGGAAAACCCAGGTGCTGAAGAGGGTCAGGAAGGACAAGGAACACAAAACTCAGCGCAGCAATCGGCCGCGAAGTTGGTTGGGAATGCACATTGGAAGGGTCACTCTACACAAATTATCTTCAGTGTCAAGATTGCGATCAATGAAATCAAGCCCATTCGTCCGCAGGCCATTTTGGAGCAAGTTTCCCCCAAAAAATGTTTTCCATCAAATGGTTGATGTTTCCCTGTTTGCATTGAATGTTTGATGTATCTTGAACATTTGAAGTTCATCCACGTTTTATCTTGAACAAAACAAAAGAGGCAAAGAGTGTTGGAAGTTACCTAGGACAACAAAACACGAATGTCTAAATTGAATGAATCACCTGCTTTGAGTTCTTGACTTGAATGGATGATTTTGAGAAAACACCCGTAAGCCTTCCCCCCGTTCCGGTGCAATGGCAGGTGGTCCTCACCAGTGACATTGACCTGCCAGCGGGCCATTGTGCGGAGCTCTTTTGAGTTGGCAGCCAGTATCAATCATGATCATGGCTTGGGGATCATTCAATTGAAATGATCAGATTTTGGCGTTGGATTACCAATTGGACCAGACTAGACTAGCAGGCGGTTGGGAAACCCTGCCCGTCGGCTTCCGAACAGGACATGTTGTTCTGAGGTGTTGGTGGGGCCTAAAGAATGTGAATACCATAATGATCCATTATATTCATAACATCTGGAAATTTCAATGTCAAACCATTTTGGCATTGCAAACACTTTGAAGCCGACCAAAATTTGTCACCCCATGGCCCCACGCCTCCAAGCTCCTAAGCGGCAGAAGCACCAGGCTCAGGGATCATCGCGGACCGCCGACTGACTTTGGGAAAGTCAGCAAAAAAATCCTCAGAGCCTGTGGACCTGCACTGTTTGGGATTAAATTGTTAAAAATTTGATTCGTTACTCACATGTCATCATCGATCATCTCCTACATGTGAGATATGATATTAGAACCTTGCACTAAGTCTAAGTATTTTCCACTGAATAATTCAGATCCGCATCCTACTTCGTTCGACGTGGCCGCCCAAGGTCGCCGCAACCTTCTGAGCCATGAGTGGTGGATGCCCCGGCCCGGCGGAACCCAGGCCCAGCAGCGATTCTTCGGATCTCGGTCTGAAACATCATTAGTCGAATTAGGCAAGCAGTGTCAGACTGCCATATCAGAAGGTCTGATGAATTTGCATCACAAAAGTCTGAAAAGTTATATGTTTGAATTGGTGAAAAAGTATTATTCAACTTGAACCTCCACATTACTATCAGAATTAGTCATAGGAAGAAGGCAGCACAGGACAATTTCCAATTTTTTCGATTGTGATTTGCTCTTGCTATGAAAACTACTCTGCAAGCAATGGTTAGTTCGATTTTGGACCTTGAAGCATCATAGAATCTCAGCTTAGCCTGACAACTTGCTTGCCGAGACATTGAACAATTCCGAGCAGCGAACACTGACTCATAGCACGACCCCCAGCAAGGTTTCAAAACAGCTATTGAATACTAATATGAACCACCCTTGTGTATTCAGATGAGATGCTGTTCCCACACAACATTATCATCTAAAATTGGAAGAGATCACCATGGTTTGAATTACATGAGATGATTGTATGTGTTCTGTCAACACCACAGGTCTCCTTTAATAGAATCCGGTTCTACTGATATGGCCATGTGAATCCTTTACCACAAAAAACAAAACATCACCTCCTGATGAGTCAAGTGTCCCTTGGCCTAGCGTTGTTGGCGGGAAACTAGTTTAGCAGTTTCACTCGCGGGCAGAGCTTCTGCACAATGTGGACAGAATTTCCACCCAGGTTCGACGGACGATAAACAATTTGGGCACGATAATGAATCATCAGTCTTCAGTATATTACCTACAACAGGACCAAACACTTGTTTCACCATGTGCCTTTGACGCCTTTGAGTTGGGACATCGTACACTTCATCTAAGGTCCGAACTGAAGTTCCAGTGATGGCTGAAATCACCGATGTACTCACTTTTTGTTCTTTCATGAGAGTTACAGCTGTTTTTTTCCATGAATGTGTCCCAATCAAAGATAAATCAACGTCATCGAAAACATGACTCTGTTGGCGGTGGTGGGCCACTTGGCGCTCATGTTTCAGAATTTCAACTGCTCGCTGGAGCTGTTTGAAAAAAGCTCGCTCTGAAACAGGTTGTTCAAAAACTGGATCATTGAGGCCAAAACCAGTGAAACCACAGAACAAATATTGGTCAGTCTCTTTCTCAATTGCAATATTCAAGTTTTGGCCTTCTACAGGCCAACATCGGCAATCTGAAGCCAAGGGTTCTTTCACCATCCAGCCCCACAAAAGATGGGCAAACTGGGGGTTCAATGGTATCTTCCTCGGACATGTTTTGCCATTGACCTTCGGGATTTCGACTTCAGGCCATCCAGTAAAATCATCCATCTTGAAATGTTTGAACCAACTTGTCGTTGCTTGTCTTGCACAATCGCAGCGTTCACCCAGAAACAGTTGTAGCAACATAAGTGCTGCAGCCCATGGAGCTGAGCACACCAAGGTCTGAAAAAATAAAACGAGCTGATCGCAGGTCAGAGCTTCTCTACCGCCCCGTTTTTTTTTGCATGTTTTCCGGCAAAAATCCAAATGTTGTTTGGAACAAAATCGGACCGTTTTCACATGCCGGCGCAAACTTCTGCATTTGTGTTTGTTCACCTCTTCTACCTTCAACTGATGTGGTCGGTTCTTGCAGTCCACCAACTTGTTTCTGCATTTTCCAAAAGAACACGGTAGTTTGACAGTGCTCTTCTTTGCTCTTTTTGGCCCTCTTTTTGGCACTCCATTGCATTTAACTCTGGGCGGCATGTTGTTTCAAAAAAACCAAAAAAACCAGTGAAAGCCAGAAACCAGACATGGACCCTTTTCTGGGGTTCCAAAACAAGACTTTGCCCCCCAAAACATTGCCAGAAGCGGGGGATGGTGCGGTTCCAAAAACCGGTTCCGTTAACCACCTGGAAAAAGAACCGTGACTGGCTATGCTGAGGCTGACTGTGCAGACTGTGACACCTCCTTGCTGCCACTGCCCTGCTAACTTTCTGATGGATCAGGATCATTCTGCCCTTGAGCCGCCCCTTCCCCCCCACCCCCGAAGCGAGCCCCGTGCCATGCCAATTGAAACTGTCGCACTGCATCTCATGGATGATGGTGTATTGCCAAACTTGCAAATTTAAATGTTGTTCCAAATTTCACAGACCACAGGCCTCGGAAAAAAACAGAATCACAGCAAGGTACCACGTGCCATGCCATGCCATGCCATGCCATGCCAATGCAATCTTGCAAGCTGCTTTCCAATCTGTGCACTCACTGTCACTCTGCAAAAATCCAAAATCTCTAGCCTACTTTCAAGATCTTTCCTCCTAGCTCTCTTACCTATGGATCTCTTTGACCTCCTCTCTTACCTCCTCTCATACCTTGTCTAAATCAAAGCCATCCATATCCTCCTACCTCCTCCCTTACCTCCTCTCATTCAAATCAGTCTAGAGCCCACAGCAGCGATACTTCCTCTAATCTCCTCCCTTTCTCATTCCTCACCGCGCTCTCTTAGAGTGCCTACAGCAATGCTACCTCCTCGTGTGCCTCCTCTTGCTTAATTCCTCTTGGTCTTTCTTCCTTCCCTCCTTCCCTCCTTCCCTCCTTCCCTCCTTCCCTCCTTCCCTCCTTCCCTCCTTCCCTCCTTCCCTCCTTCCCTCCTTCCCTCCTTCCCTCCTTCCCTCCCACCCTCCTTCCTTCCTTCCTTCCTTCCTTCCTTCCTTCCTTCCTTCCTTTTTTGCCTCCTCCTTCTCCTGCTCCTGGCTCTGCTATACCATCCCATGGTCCATGGCGACCCCCTTTTTTTGCTTGAGCCCATAGTAGCTGGCCAGCTACTATGATGATTCCCTTTTTTTTGCTTGAGCCCATCATCCCCTTTTTTTTTGCTTGAGCCCATCAGCTGCCAGCTACTATGCTCTGCTGCTGCCCTGAGCTTGAGCCTGTCAGCTGCCAGCTACTATGCTCTTCTGCTGCCCTGAGCTTGAGCCCACCAACTGCCAACTTGAGCTGCACCGATATGGAAAACAAGCAGCAACCATTGCAGCAACCACTGCAAAATATAAGCCAGGGCAAGACCCACACACTGATGCCTCAGACCAAAGTCCAAGGCCCAATGCCCCCCAGCAAAAAGAAAAGAGAGCACCGGCACACGAAAACATAGCAACCAGTCAACAAAGAGAAACCAAGCCAGCCCACCAAGCAAGCACCACTCTACAAAAGGAAGGGAAGAACACAACAGAAAACCCCACTCAACGAAGCCTTAAAAGCAGCAACAGCAGCAGCAACAGCAGAGCAGCAGAAACCAGGTAACAATCAACAAAACAAAACAGGTAACAACAAAACAAAACACAAACCAAGCAGCAGCAGAAAACAAGCCCCCTTTACAAAAAAAACAAACCCCTTTACAAAAAAAACTGCTTGGAAGCAGACGCTAACAGCGATGACGATGGTGTGGACGAACCGTTTACATTGTGTCCAGCCTATGTGGCGGCAGCACTCCGCACACAGTTCCCGGCGCAGAAAGCGAGCAGCAGCAAAGCCGCAAACGACGACCGGGCAATCCGAAGCGAATCGGCCATGAACACAGCAGATCAACTTTGGCAGGCACCGGCGCGACCGCAGAGAAGCTCTGGTGCAAGCACACCATACAGTGCTTTGGATCCGAAAGCCATGCAGCAAGCTGCCCGGAAACGATTCAACGCCGGACCCGCAGTTGCTTCACCCGAACCCAGTTCTGTGACAGTGCACCCGTGTCAAGCATCCGCTGCGGCTGTGCGAACGTGGGCCGCTGCCTTGTCGCATGCACCGTGCAACCCGGAGCGTCAGTTTTCAAGCTGTTATGGCTGAACTTCTGGACGGCGACACAATACACCACGCGCTGGGCTTGGACTGGTCGGGCGACAGAACTCAGAGCTTGGCACGGTCCATGGAATGCGCAGGTCGCAGCTTGCAATGGCGATGGCTAATCTTGGATGAATTTAGCATGGTGAGCGCGGAGTTGCTGGCGCAGTTGGAACTTCGCTGTCGCGAGCTCATGCGGGATCTCAGCTTGGCCAAGTATGATGGCAATGGCAAAATCCGACCGTTTGGCGGATTGAACGTCATTTTGGCCGGCGATGTGTACCAGCTACCACCTCCAAAAGGAACGTTCTTAGCGGACATCCCCTGGGATCTGCTGGCCGGACGGAAAAGCACGAGGCAAGCACCTGGACATCACGGTCAAACGCTTCTCTGGGGTGAGGCAGCAGCAGGGATGCAAGGAGTCACGGAACTGGTGCGCTGTGAGCGTACACAAGACGCATGGCTCGCAGAGGTGCAAACGCAACTGCGCCATGGTGACTTGTCCGACAATAACCATCGCTTTCTGCACGGGCGGCCTACCACAGTGCCAGGCAGCTGGATTGCTGGGCAGGCGACGTGCCAACAACCAAGTTGCGCCGCGTTGCCTACACAAGGCCTAATTCCAGAAGCCATACAAGAGGCCGAATGCAGCTACTGTGCGGCGGATCGCCGTTCGCGCATACTTGTGGCGCAAGGAGCTGCGGACACACGGTTCCAGAAGGAATTTGCAGATGCGGTCGCGATTTTCGGCACCAACGACATCAAATACCACGTGAACAAGCTTCGCGCCATACAGTGGGCGAATGCCAGAGACAAGCAACCGTATTTATTTGTTGCGCAAGATGTTGCGTCGTCTGTGGTCGTGCAGGAGAAGCCGAATTTGACGACGGAGAAATTGCAATGGTTGCAGCGACACGACAAAGAGTGCGGTGGACTGTACGGCGTGTTGCCGTTGTGCGTCGGCATGCCTGTCCGTGCAACAGATCACCTCGACCGGAAGCGTGGCATTCTAAAAGGCACCAAGGGCTACGTCGTCGGTTGGTCCACGATTGCCAATGAGACGCCTGCGCCGGAAGGAGTCGTGTGCAACACTTTGCCGGCCGTAGTGTATGTGAGGTTTGAAACCGCAACCTCATGGCATGTGCCAGGTCTGCCGGATGCAAACGTATACCCCGTCGGAACTTGCAGGCGTGTGTGGTACTTAGACCGGCAACGCCAACGCCCCAAGCTGCGTGTATCGCGGACGCAATTCCCGCTCGCACCCCAGTTCGCCATCACCGCGCATGTGGCGCAAGGACAGACCATCAAAGAGGGGGTGATGACGGATCTTTGTATAGGTCCCACAGGAAATCCCTTCACGGTCTATGTCGCGATCACTCGCGTCACAGGACGCGAAAAATTGTTGATTTTTCGACCTTTTGACGCCGCTCCATTCCAAAAGGGAATTGGTTTGGGCCGAGACCTTCTTCTGCGACACCTTCGAGGGGATTTCATCAACTGGCAATCGTTGTTGGCCAAATACTGCGAAGAACGTCGGTGTGCAACCTGTACGGAACGCAAGCCAGCAGCAGCCTTCACGACCGGTCAATGGAAGCGCGAGGACAAGGATCGCGTCTGTCGCGAATGCACAAAGCACTACGCAGACGCAGGAACGCCGTGGCAATGCAACGTTTGCAAGCTGGGGCATGCCGAAGACAATTTTCCAGCAAAGCATCGTCAACGGCAGTGTAGTTTTTTTCGTGTGTGTTTGACATGTGAAGTGAAGAAACCTTGTTTCAAGTGTGGCGTTGTGAAAGCAGAATCCGACTTTGGCGCAGCCGCATGGAAAGCTCGCAACGCGGATCGCCGCTGCTGCAGAGAATGTGCCACCAAACTACGCGGCTGTTGGCAATGTCGCCAGTGCGCGGAACGCAAGCCACGAACAGAGTTTACAGCTTGGCAACAAGGTCGTGAATATACTCAAGACGGCACACAAGTATGCAACGCATGCACAGCCTTTGCCTTCGTTTGCCGTCTTGCTCATCGCACGAATCAACGCCTGGCCCGCTTGCGCCAACGCGAAACCCGCCACCGGCACGCAGCAATCCTAGAGGACATTCGCAAGGAAATTCAGGAAATACACGAAGCAAGACAAACTTCCACGCGAGCAGAAGGTCCCAAAACGGACACTGCCCACTCATCGAACCAGCAGCTTGCTGTCGGGCCTGACACAGCACCGCCACGACTGCACATATACATCTGCCCGTACTGTGCCAAGTCTGTGCAAAGCCCTGTGGCAACAGGGCGCGTCGATCACCGCCGCGGTAATGGCTGCGGCAAACAATTTCGCGTTGCCAATGGCCTGCTCGCAGGTCGCACATATTCGCATGCATGTCCAACATGCGGCACGGTGGTGCACTCAACACTGGCTTCCGGCCGAATTCAGGTAACGCATCGCAATCCCAGCGGCCGGCAGTGTCGCACCAACCAGTGGCGCGTGCATACCTGATGAAGTTTCCAGCTTCAGGTTGCCACACCGCACGGCAATGCCCCACATTGCTTTCTGAACCTACAAGAAAAGTAGCCGTCTTCCAGCTTTCCAAGCTCAGAAACGGCGCCTCCGCCACGCCCAAACAGCAGGGCCCTGAAGGACGGACCGAGCCTCCGGGCAACGGCTCCCAAACTAGCTCTCTTCCAGCCGTCAAGGCTCACAAACGGCGCCTCCGCCACAGCAAAACAGCAGGGCCCTGAAGGACGGACCGAGCCTCCGGGCAACAGCCCCCAGTGCCTAACGTTGCTTTCTCAACCTACAAGAAAACTAGCTCTTTTCCAGCCGTTAAGGCTCACAAACGGCGCCCTCGCCACAGCAAAACAGCAGGGCCCTGAAGGACGGACCGAGCCTCCGGGCAACCCTCGCCACAGCAAAACAGCAGGGCCCTGACGGACGGACCGAGCCTCCGGGCAACGGCTCCCAAACTAGCTCTCTTCCAGCCGTCAAGGCTCACAAACGGCGCCTCCGCCACAGCAAAACAGCAGGGCCCTGAAGGACGGACCGAGCCTCCGGGCAACGGCTCCCACTGCCTAACGTTGCTTTCTGAACCTACAAGAAAACTAGCTCTCTTCCAGCCGTCAAGGCTCACAAACGGCGCCTCCGCCACGCCCAAACAGCAGGGCCCTGAAGGACGGACCGAGCCTCCGGGCAACGGCTCCCACTGCCTAACGTTGCTTTCTGAACCTACAAGAAAACTAGCTCTCTTCCAGCCGTCAAGGCTCACAAACGGCGCCCTCGCCACAGCAAAACAGCAGGGCCCTGAAGGACGGACCGAGCCTCCGGGCAACGGCTCCCAAACTAGCTCTCTTCCAGCCGTCAAGGCTCACAAACGGCGCCTCCGCCACAGCAAAACAGCAGGGCCCTGAAGGACGGACCGAGCCTCCGGGCAACGGCTCCCACTGCCTAACGTTGCTTTCTCAACCTACAAGAAAACTAGCTCTCTTCCAGCCGTCAAGGCTCACAAACGGCGCCTCCGCCACAGCAAAACAGCAGGGCCCTGAAGGACGGACCGAGCCTCCGGGCAACGGCCCCCACTGCCTAACGTTGCTTTCTCAACCTACAAGAAAACTAGCTCTCTGAGCTGTCTTCCAGCCGCCTGCCTAACGTTGCTTTCTGAATCGACAAGAAAACTAGCTCTCTGACCTGTCTTCCAGCCGCCTGCCTAACGTTGCTTTCTGAATCGACAAGAAAACTAGCTCTCTGACCTGTCTTCCAGCCGCTTGTTGCTTCCTGGCTTCTTGTTTCTTGCTTCTCTGACCTGTCTTCCACCCGCTTGTTGCTTCCTGGCTTCTTGTTTCTTGCTTCTTGCCGCTTGTTGCTTGTAATTGCTTCTTGCTTCTTGCTTCTTCTTTCTTGTTTTCTTCCTTCTTGCCCTTGCTGTTTGTAATGACTTCTCTGACCTGTCTTCCAGCCGCTTGTTGCTTCCTGGCTTCTTGTTTCTTGCTTCTTGCCGCTTGTTGCCTGTAATTGCTTCTTGCTTCTTGCTTCTTCTTTCATGTTTTCTTGCTTCTTGCCCTTGCTGCTTGTAATGACTTCTTGGCCCTTGCTGCTGGTAATTCCTCCTCTGACGCGCTCCCCCTGCTGTCGGCAGGGGTCGGCGGATATACACTCATATATTGGTTGAAACCTTTACTGGATATTCAGTCATCAATTTTCTGGATTTTTACTAGCAAACAACATCATATTATTTTCATGTCTAGCAACCCCCCAAAGAATAGAACCGTAATTCATCATTCTTTTAGTAAGATTTGAACTTGTCATAACTTTTCTATGTTTTAAAATATGCTATGAATAATCATATGGAAGGAATATTGTGGTCATTCAATTCTTTCACTCGAAGTGACATCCATTTCGGCGGAGGCTCGTCGACTGGGAGGAGACACCCTGGGGGAAAATGGGCAGCTGGGTTATGTGGCCAAGCGGGGAATCAGCTTCCTGAGCAGCTCAGGCTTGTGCTTTCCAACATATTTTGACATGATATGATTATATGTAGAGTGTTTATATAGATATATGATTATGATTCATTATGTGTATATATATATATATGTCGATCCACATACTTTGACCAAAGTAGCCATAAGAATGGCTCGACTTTGGCGTAAATAAATCCGTGGCTCCAGGAGAGCTGGGAAATTGGCGCTCGCTATGTTCGGCAGAGATCTCTCTTTGAAGCCAACAACGACATCGCATCTCGGTCGAGTTGAGTGAGACGTGAAGATTTGTGAGTCGATCATGTCCTTTTCCCGGTCGGAAATGATGGTATACCAAACCGACCCTGTATCTATCTCAAGAGGACTTGATTGATCCACAAGACACTTCAGAATGGGCCACTGAAGTTGAAAGTGTAGCAGAAAAAGAACCTGTAGTTACCCTCTGGTAAACTAACATAGCTATTGAACATGGCCATTTATAGTGGATTTTCCCATTAAAAATGGTGCTTTTCCATTGCTATGTTAGTTTACCAGAGGGTAGATTTTTGCCGGCAAACGTCATGTTTGTGTTACCCAATCTTGACACCGTGCACCCTGGCGTTGGAACCGTTGGAGCGAGGTTGCTGAGTTCCGAATTGCTCAAAACCTGGCGCCTGCGTTCACAACCATGTGTGCCTGGGATGGCGTTTTGGGGACTGGTTGGATGATTATTTTGAAGCTCCAAAGACAAAAAAACCAACTGGCACCTGATAGAGTGTAATTTGGAGCAGTAGGGCAAGATGATTTCATCTTCAATTAGGATGCGTATGTTGTTCTGGTTGTCCTGCGGGGAAATTTCATGACGCCGCGTCCCACACAGAAAGAGCAGCGACAGGGAAGAGACAATGTCCCATGCAAAAAGAGCAGCGAAAGGGAAGAGACACCGTCCCATGCAAAAAGAGCAGAAAAAGGGAGGAGACAACACAGGACCTCTAAAAGTCTCAATATGTTTCCGCTGTCATGCATTCTCTGCACTTTCCTTTACATAGAAGGATTACCTATTTCGGGAAGTTGCTATTATCTATTGATATTGCACAGAGATAACATTGTACAATGTGATATACATTTGCGATCACTTGCAGCCATTTGCATATTCCCACGGTTGATCTTCTTCCACGAAGCTCCAAACAAACAGATCTGCAGATGCTGGTTGTTGAGTTGCACAATGGTATTCAGCTTGAAGGGAATCAATATTGACTGATGCGTGCCTTGGATTCTGAAGAGACTGGTGGTATATACGTATATATTATATATGTATATTATGGATTGATAACAAAAACAACAATGACATCACAGCGACTCTACTGGAATCATGGTTGTAACATGTTATAACAAGGAGTAATGTCTGGAGTTTTTCTGATTTCAGATATTTCAGGGTAGTTGTTTTGCTTATCCACATATATCATCATATATCCAGATAATAGCCACAGAAAAAATGGATCCTCTTCCGCAGCATCGGTGGCAGCTTAGGCACTGATTGCGATGTGGAGCTCTTCCTCGTCCTTCCGAGGTCGTAGATCATTGACACAGTTGATCCCTACGAATGCATGTGTAGGGAAAACATGTTTAAACACAAACATAAACATGTTGAGAACATATATATATAAACGTCAGAAACATCCATCATTTTCATTTTCCAGAATCATAACCTTGGCATTTTCAGCTGTCAAACTTGTCATCCACCACGCGGTTTCCAACCTGCTTCGAAAGCGGCAGGATGGTGATTTTGTGTTGCTTGGAAAAGCCGCTGGAGCCACGGGCAGGAGCGGTCGCAACATATTACAGTAGTGACCTGAGATACCCTCTGGTAAACTAACATAGCTATTGAAAATGGTGATTTATAGTGGATGTTCCCATTGAAAATGGTGATTTTCCATTGCTATGTTAGTTTACCAGAGGGTATCGCTTGAAATCCTGGTGTTCAGCACCTTGACACCTCCATTTTTTGCCAGGACTCTTGAGGAGTCTGCTGCTGCGACCTCAGTGACTTGTGACTAGTGATGTTCTAAGTTTTCGATGTTCTAAATCCCTTTGTAAGTGGTTCAGTGGTTGAGTCTATATTAAATACACTTCGATGAATGATGGCATGTCAACACATGTCAACACATGTCAACACAAGTTCACCAGCTTGTTAACTCCAAGTTTCCTCACCCAAATTGAAAAAAGATCACATAAATATAATATTGAATTCCAGGTTAGCAGCCTTCGTGATAGGGCACTCCATGGATTTCCATGGCATCCCCGAGGCCACACCGCTTCCCAGAGAATGCCAACAGTGGCCTGGAACAGGACCCCGAGATGGCGGCTCTGCTCGCACAATTCAAACAGGCGGGAAGTGGCGATGCCTTTGCTACAGAATCATGGTAAAACATGGTAACACTATTTATGATCTATATATCATATATGGTCTATATGTAAAACCATGGAACAATATGGAACTTATGATCAATTAGAATCTATATGGTCTATATGTAAAACCATGGAACTAACCATGGAAGTTCCATAGATTTAGCATGATATAAAGACACATAAAGTATATATCCAACTTCCATGATAAACATGAGATTAGTGGATCTTTGATGTTGGGGCTTGAAGACCCTTGATGGAGATCCGACATGTCTCCTGAAATGGAGGGAATGGAGGCTACCAGTAGATGGGACATGGCTTACCCTTGTGTTTTCCAGGTTGTTCGTGGTTACATCATGTTACATCCCCATCTATTGCTGGCAATCAACAATTCTTGACGGATAGAAAACCAATTTTTAGGATTTTTATGGTAAATCAATAGAATCACCATTTCTTGCTGCTGAAATCGCATGTTTTGCTGCTTAAATCATGAGGTTTGCATTGGCTTTTTCCGGTCAATCCCTAGTCTGGTGAAATTCTCAATTTTTCTGGGGGTGAATCAGCAGTTCCCCACCTGTCGGCCCGCCTCCGCCTCGATCAGAGTGTTTTGCGCCGGAACTTTACCACAAAGATTCTCCGAAGATATACCAGATAGATCCAGATAGAATGCCAGAAAGAATGCCAGAAAAGATGCCGGAAAGAATGTCAGAATAGATGCCAGATAGAATGCCAGAAATGAATGTCAGAACAGAATGTCAGAAAGAATGCCAAAATAGAATGTCAGAAGATATCACGAAAGGATACGAAAGGTAGCTCCAGTGGTGCTACCTTGAGTTTTGCTTTGCGAAGTAAAGGGAGGGTGGCCAGCCCCGTTACCTGATTATTCAGCGTTATTCAGGAGGTTGTTATTCATTGTAGGACCCCCCCAACCCCCCTCCCCTCCATCCCGTCACAAACCCTAAAAGCAGACCTAAAACACTGTAATTCACATGGGTTTTGTGACTTTTGCATGGAAACATCACTTCATACCGTGGTTTTGGGTTTCCGAGGTGCAAACAACATCGGTATTTACAGTGTTTTTTGCTCCGAGAGTCTCGAAACAACGCAAAAACACCAACTATTTGACGATTTTCGGCCACTACGAAACTGAGAAACAACTGCAGGAGTAACAACAACAACAACAACAGCAACAGCAACAGCAACAGCAACAGCACCAGCAGCAACAGCAACAGCAACAGCAACAGCAACAGCAACAGCAACAGCAACAGCAACAACAACAACAACAGCAACAGCAACAGCAACAGCAACAGCAACAGCAACAGCACAAGCAGCAGCAGCAGCAGCAGCAGCAACAGCACCAGCACCAGCACCAGCAGCAACAGCAACAGCAACAGCAACAGCAACAGCACCAGCACCAGCAACAGCAACAGCAACAGCAACAGCAACAGCACCAGCACCAGCACCAGCAGCAACAGCAACAGCAACAGCAACAGCAACAGCAACAGCAACAGCAGCAGCAGCAGCAGCAACAGCAGTTTCAGGCAGCAGCAGCAGCAGCAACAGCACCAGCACCAGCACCAGCAGCATCAGCAGCAGCAGCAGCACAGCAGCACCAGCACAGCACCAGCACACCAGCAGCACCAGCAAGCAGCAACAGCAGCACAGCAGCACAGCACCAGCAGCACCAGCAGCCAGCAGCAAGCAGCAAGCAGCAACAGCAGCACAGCATCACAGCAACAGCAGCACACCAGCACCAGCAGCAGCAGCAAGCAGCACCAGCAGCAGCAGCACCAGCAGCACCAGCAGCACCACCAGCACACCACCAGCACAGCCATCACCACCACCATCACCACCACCACCACCACCACTTTATGCGCAGATACTCTTATACTGAGAGGTTTGTGCACAGAGAAACTTTTACACGCAGACGCCTTTACACACAGAGGCTTTTACGCAAAGACATTTTTACACCCAAAAGTTTTTACACACCAATGCTTTGCACAAAGATGCTTTTGCACGCATAAATAAAGGCACACAGGCGCTTTTACACATAACGTTTTACGCAGAGAAGCCTTTGCACAGAACAATTTTTACACACCGAAACTTTTGCACGCAGAAACTTTACCCAGTCAGTAACTTTGCACTTTTGCACACAGAAACTTTTGCACGCAGAGACTTTTTACTTTTTACGCACGAAAATTTTCCGCACAGAAGCCTTTACGCACAGAAGTCTTTGTGCACAGGAGTTTTTACACAGACGCTTTGAGACAGATGCTTTTACGCAGAAAAGCTTTTACATACAGAAGCTTGTGCACACAGCACGCTTTCACACACAGCCAGCTTTTACACAGAGAGGCTTTGCTTCCCCCCCTCTCAAGTATGCCATATATACTTCCAGATGGGATGTCAGAAACTATGACAAAATAATGTCACGGTGGGGATCACTCGAAGTAAAGCAATTTTTGCTGGTGAAACCATCATTTCTTGCTGGGTAAATGACCGTTTTTTCTGCTGGATCGCCTCGCAGGTCATTCAGCTGTTGGTCAGCGAAGACCGTGACTCTGCGCCCCATGCAACGCTCGTGCGTCGTGTCGGGTGCTCAGTGGGGTCGTCCTTGGTCGTCCCAGCAGAGCATCAAGGCTTGTGAAAACTGGCAGAGCTATTGAAAATGGCCCATTTGTAGTGTAATTATAATCATGTATAGTTGATCTACCTATGAAAAGTGGTGATTTTCCATATGTTATGTTGGTTTACCAGAAGGTGTAGCTCTGGGGAGCACTTATATAAAATGAATAGACACGTATATATATATATAGAAACTAAAGGGTTTTAACCTTAGCTTTCGGATTGAACATGACCCCAGATTCAATCACCCATTCTTTAGGACCAGAGATGTATATATCCAGGGACTCTCTCTCTCTATGTTGGTGGTTTGGAGATATATAAAAAAATATGGGTGATGCATTCCCAAATATAAGCAATTTACCCCCAAGTTTTGACAAGTTTTGCACATATTTTTGTGGGTATGGTATATCTCAAGGTATATCATTGTATAGTATAGGATATGGTATGTTTAAAAATCATCAAAATTCTGAAAATCTGGTATGATATGTAAGCATTGCAGCACTGAAGGTTACAGATTCTGTTGGGGACGTTCATCTATACTGTTCCAGACTCCAAGCCAAGCATGCAAAAAGACAGTGCTGGACTGGGTCATCCTTTAGATAGGTACTTCAGTACGTTATTTATTTGCTGTGAATGGGGACACGTACTTACTAACCAGCTATAGATCGCTGAATTTTGCTGTATGTATATAATATTACTGTATTATGTTCATTATTAATATTATGATTTTTATTATTAGTATAATTATCATTTATTAATATTTATTATCATTATATATATATATATTTATTTACATCTATACATGAATATATAAATATCTATATATATATATATACATATATTGATATGTATATATATACGTACATATTAGTATTACATATGTATATATATAATTATATATTGACATATATACATATATTGACATATATACATATATTGACATATATATATATATATTGATAGTTTAAGATTGATATATATATATATATGATGTATATTTAGATATGGAGTCGTTTTTTGGTATTTATACATATATATATATATATTGATCTATTGATATATATGTATGTGTACATTGTGATTTGCATATATATATATATATTGTTATATATATAATTGCTTATTTATGCACATACGAATACATGCTAAAATATATTGATATATGTATGTATTGGTATTATATATATATATATGTATTGATATATTTATGTTGTATATATGTGTGGCCTGTTTGACTTTGAAGCCTGACATGCAGCCAGCATCAAAGAAAAACAGGCAGTTGCGGGTACAGCTGACGAGGCACTGGGGCAGTCTATCAATGAACGACTGAAACACTGGGATGGCCTGTCCAATGATTTACCCTCGTAATCAAGGGTGGCAATGGAAAACCCATGAAAATCCCCAATAAATGAAGGTTTGAAAGGAACAAATCCATCAAACAATGGTCATGTTAATCCCAAAGCTATTGAAATGGCTAAGTGCTTCGTGGTGCCCATCCCCTGTCCACAACCACCACTAGATGCTGAAGGTGTCCATTGGAGATCAACAGAAGATTGTAGATGTCAAAACATGTGTCATTTGACACATGAGATATGATGTTCTTCGGTATGCAACATCTGATACTAATTCTTTGACCTCTTGTGAAAACTGAAAAATATCTGCCCGTGAAAGAATGTTTCAGGATGGCTTTCGTATATACAGTGTTTGTAAAATGGGGGATCCCAAAAATATGGCTTTCAGTTTCCTAAAATGGTTCAATTTAGGATGATTTGGTTGTACCCGTTGTACCCGTCGTACCCGTTAGCCCCATGACTCTCTTGCCCAAAGTCAGGTACGGCACCTTCCTCGGCCAGTGCTGGAACGAGTGGAACATCTCATGCGTGATGTAGAGAAGTGGTCCCTCGAGCTCCAGCGCAAAAATGCGGAGGCACACGGCCACGGGTGGGCCTTAAAAAGGGTGGCAGTCGGGTTCAGCGGTTTACTTTTGGTAATTTAACATAGCTATTGAAAATCACCATTTTTAATGGGAAAATCCACTATTAATGGTCATTTTCAATAGCTATGTTAAATTACCAGAGGGTAACATTTTCAGAGGCTTTGGTTCTGTGATTCTGGAAAAGTATTTCTGAAATTGCAACTAAAGTATTCTAAAGTCTTGATTTGATGTGGTAACGCCAATCGTAAACCCCCTTCCAGGGGCTGGTTTCTTGATTAAAAATAGGTCCGCAGATGGGCCAGATAGATATGATGATATAGTTATACTACAACTTATTGCCATAGCTATAGCATAATTCTCTACAATTCCAGTTACCATAATTGTACCATAGTCATCCATAGTTGAGACCTTGACAAGACCTTAATTATACCATTGCTATGCCATAGTTACCCTCTGGTAAACTAACGTAACATAACTATGGAAAATCACAGTTTTCAGTGGGTAAATCCACTATAAATGACCATTTTCAATAGCTATGTTAAATTACCAGAGGGTATACCATGGTTATAGCATAGCTACAGGAGTTCGTCATGGCCATTGCCTCAAGTTCTCACGGCACAGGATTGGAATCAGTGCAGTTCTGTCCTGGCGCGGTCACCGAGATCATGGACACATCATGGGAATATCATGGGGATTATCTTGGGGTATGTATATATAATTTATAATATATAATATATATAATATATATATATATATAATATATATATAATATAATATAATATAATATACTATACTATAATATAATATAATATAATATAATATGATATATATATATAATATAATATAATAATACGTATATATATATATGAGATATATATGATATATATATATATGATATATATATATGATATATATATGGTATATATATGATATATATATATATATATGATATATATATGATATATATATATATATGATATATATATATGATATATATATGATATATATATATGATATATAACACATAATATACTATATATCATGTATATCTTTAAATATCGTTAATATGTTATTGTGGTTGATATAGCTAATATATTGCTAATATATTATATTGTTCTTGTACGGTTCATTGGTGATTTAATGGGATTTGACCAACAAAAAAATGCATGCAATGGGATTATGTAGGGTGTGGGGTTTGGTTCTATGGGATGTTGCTGGGATATGATGGGATTATCAATATATATATATATATTAAATGTAGATAATGGATGCTATCCCAGCTGATAAATGCACGATACAATTCCATGAAATCATTGGTATATGTAGATATGTACATATACGTGGAATTATAAATTATTATAACTATATACTGACTATATACTGTAAATTGTTAATAACCCAGTATATATGAAACCTACAATTTATACACTAGGTTTGTTTTGGTGTGTCTGCAATTTGAGTATACATACCCATAGGGATCATCAGATGCTGACAAAAAAACTCAAATGGGACGTATTCTCCATTGAAAAGGACACATGCACAGCTCACGCTGTGCTGGGTTGTTGCACGATTGTTGCATGCTTTGAGATCATGGATGGTGGTGCGGGCGAGGGTTGCATTTTCAACCGAGGTACAATGTATGAATGGAAGCTCTCAGAAGCAGCATCTGCTGCCCTCAGGCAAGTTTCAGGCTTGGCGCAGCAGCTCAGCTGGTTGCTGATTTCTTGCAACGTGGTGCCCGATACACCAGTGAACCCAAATTATACTATAGGTTTCTGTAGAATAAACCAGACCAGCCATACCATGTCCAATTTTCTCATGTTTTTTCTATCTCAAAGAACGTGTCCCCA
>CAMXCT020003068.1:185376-325376 GCA_947184155.2 Cladocopium goreaui | reverse complement strand
TTGTCTTCCCCCCATAACTTTCAGGTATCAAACCCATGTGAATTTTGCCCAGGAAGCAACCATTTCCCCATGTGGGGTTTGTCTGAAAATAGGGTACCCCCAAATTCACCACTTGATATCAGTTGATCACAATTATTTGTTCTCATATACACGGTGTTCAGACACACCCAAATAATATCAATTTGTTGGTTGTATAATAATATAATATACACACCATATTATTGTATCCGGACTATGGTTTGTTAGAGATCTGTTTTTTTGTTGGTAGACCCCTGATCTTTTCAATTGGAAGATCTCCTCTCGAATGTGGAAGGCGACTGAACGGCTTCAACGTGCGGGCTATGATGTCCTGTCAGGCAGACCGAACAGAGGGCGTGCGTGAACACTGAAGGCTGCATGAATTAGATTGAATTACTGTAGTGCATAATACAATGATCTGTAATAACCTGGTGTATGTGCATATACACATGTATGTGTATATATATATATATATGTATGTAATGTATGTATGTATGTAATGTAATGTTACGTTATGTTATTTTATGTTTTGTTATGTATGTAATGTAATGTAATGTAATGTAATGTAATGTAATGTAATGTAATGTAATGTAATGTATGTTTGTATGTATGTATGTATGTATGTAATGTAATGTAATGTAATGTAATGTAATGTAATGTAATGTAATGTAATGTAATGTATGTTTGTATGTATGTATGTATGTATGTAATGTAATGTAATGTAATGTAATGTAATGTAATGTAATGTAATGTAATGTAATGTATGTTTGTATGTATGTATGTATGTATGTAATTAATGTATGTAATAATGTATGTAATTAATGTATGTAATGATGTATGTAATTAATGTATGTAATTAATGTATGTAATTAATGTAATTAATGTATGTAATTAATGTCATGTCATGTAATGTAATGTATGTATGTATGATGTATGTATGTATGTATTAATGTATGCAATGTATGCAATGTATGCAATGTATGCATGTAATGTATGTAACGTATGTAATGTAATGTAATGTAATGTAATGTAATGTATGTAATGTATCTAATGTATGTAATGTATCTAATGTATCTAATGTATGTAATGTATCTCATGTATGTATGTATGTATATACATATGCATATGCATATACATATATATATATATATGTATATGCATGTGTATGTATATGTGTATGTATATGTGTATGTATATGTGTATGTATATGTGTGTATATATGTATTATTTATATGTATATCTATATATATATATACATAGAAGTGTGTGATAAATAAGTCCACGGAAGTGCTGAAGCCACACTGAATCCAGGTTTAGATTGGAGCAGTTTGCTTCAGTTTGTTTTCAGACGTGAAATCGACCATTTGGTGATTCGTCAAGTGGATCCCTCTTCGAGGCTGGTTGGTGCCATTAGCTGGCAGTGGACATTTGTCCGGGATTCCGAGCTGGGTTCTCCCACAGTCACCTACGGTGGATGGAAATGGGGCAAATGGATAGGGCAAATGGATGCAAATGGAATGTGGGGGTATGTACCATTATGATTGGGCATGATGAAAGCAAATGGATAACTGATTCATCCCAAATGTACCATCCCAATGTGGTACCCACCAAATTGATCCTTTTTTGCGTTCGGCATGATCAAAGCAACCCCTCTGAGACCTCACCCAAGATTTTAAGCAAGATGAGGCGAATCATGGTTCATCATCTCAGGGTGGCTATCTGATTTGGGAATCCTGTAAATGATTGTAATCATCCCAACAAGTTATCATTTGATTATATTATATTCTAGTATTCTACTTGATTCATATGAGATAATAAAATACAATTAAATCTATTCATATTTTATTATACTTGGTATATTTGCTTCAAGTTCTTTTCCCCCAAAATGCAAAGTGTTTCCATGGCTTCTCCATCGATTTGATCGGGAAAGGTCTGCCACCTTTCGCCTGAAAGCCCTTAGTGAGCTGAAATCGTCTCTGATGGTTGGGACCCTCGGTCGGTTGGGACTCGCTTGGGACCCAGCACTTTGAGTCGCCAGGACCTGGCGGTTGACTGATGACACAGATGACAGCTTTGTATGATCGAGAAATTGCACGTTGAACAGTATATGATATATGATGATATCTATGTATACATATATATATATGTATACATATTACAATATATGTTTATTTATAGTATAAAATATAGTCTACTTGTTTTATATATGTACTGGTAAGTCATCATCGTTAATGTATCTCTTGAAAGCCAGTCCCGGGGACAGAGTTGCGTATCTGATGCCAGACATGTTCGATACATTTGATACCCACTGGGTTTCATTGACCCGACAACCAGGTACATTCACTATCCCCAACGGTATGGGAGAATTAATTCGTGAAAGTGTCTTCCAGATACCTGGATGTAACGTTGTTCAATTGTAAATCATAATATTTGTATATACCATCTGGTTATTTAATAGGTACATCATCTATAGGTACATCATCTATAAATGGGCCATTTTCCATAGCTATGTTAACTAACCAGAGGGTATATGTTCCATTGTATTTCATGAACACATTATATATCCCCATGGATTTTCCCAAGGATTTTACGATGAGTTCCCGTGAAACCCATCGGATCCTATGAGCAAAACTATTTGACATCGTTTGGAGTCCAGAGGTGTCCGAGTGGGCCGTTCGAAATGAAAAGACCAAAGAAATGGAGGTGCGCAACAGCGGAAGCAACAGAAAATGTGGGATTGAGTGGGATTGAGTGTCGTTGTTCACCAGGTTGTGGCCACGGAGCTAGAATGGAACGGTTTAGCGCTGTTGCATTCGAAACCAGCAAATTAACGCAAATTATTTGAATATGTTTGAACCAGTTGAACCATGTTTCCAGATGTTTTTGCTATTTATTTTGGTGCTTTCCACGTTGAGAGGACACGTAGGCCTTCATTTCACCTTTGTTGGGATCCATATGGATGGGAAGCGAACTCTGGCAGGTCGTACACGCTCTCAAAGAAACCCTCTTGGAGGATGTTTACGCCGTGCATGTCCTTGGTCCTTGCAGTATGCATTGGGAACTTTGGGTGAGATGTGTTGTGTTGTGGATGCGGAAGATGTCACATCCAAAGTGATCCCATCGGTGACTTTACAGAAAGTCATAGAAAGTCAGATTCACTTCACGGTAGCAAACCTTGGAAAATTCTCGAAAACTCCCCAAACCACAAGTCACTGGCTAAATTCCTTACATGTATGGCATATATATATACAATGTAATATACATACAAACTGTACTGGGATATGTTGGGTATGGACCCAGTAGCACAAGCATTGCACAGGAGACAGGTTCAAGCTCCAAGGGTTCTGCACGAGTGAGGGCCCGGCACCAAGGGCACCAAGTGGGGCAAGGGGCAAGGGGTTTTGGTGGCCCCTTGGGGCCAGCGATAGACTCCAAAATCACTGGATGATTGAGTTGGGCATGGGTCAAAACCTACTAATTTTATCAATTGTCCCAGATCTGGTTGGTGGTTTGGAACATTTGTTATTTTTTCCATATATTGGGAATCATCAGCCCAACTGACGAACTCATATTTTTCAGAGGGGTAGGTATACCACCAACCAGCCATATATTTTGGATATTTTTGGAGTATTTTGGGGCTATGAATAGCCATAAATCTCAGTTGGCTATTGGTATGAACAGCAGGGCACCAGGGTTTCGATCCATACCAACGGATTGGTGGCTCCGCCAGCAGATGTTTAACAGACATCTCAGATGTTTAAACAGATGGTTTCCTGGATATCAGATTAACATTTTTTTTTACAACTTCAATCTTCAACAATGTTCGATGTGGTATTCATGAAAAAAACATGGCTAACAATTTAAGATTTGGGTATGGATCAATACCTATTAATACCTTTTTTACGGGGATGAACATCCATTTACCAGCTATTTTGATGTTCACCAGGGGTACAAGGTTTTGACACACTGCCATTTGGTATTCATTAAACAAATCAACAATGGATAGAAGAGCTGGCAGGTGGTGGCCGTCTGCGGAGCTGATGAGATGAAGCGCTACAACAGTCTGAAGCCGCAGGCCATGGGAACTAAGATCCAATAAGAACCCAATTGGGTAAGACGTAAGAGAACTTAATATATCTGGGATAACCAGTTATATATCTGATATATATCTGATATATATATATACATAATATATATATATATAGTATTGTACATTATATATATATATACACCAATAATGTATTGGGTAATTATATATATATCACCAGTGGGGACAGATAATATAAGATCTCAATATCTGGTGGGGAAAATTAAGATATTGGAATGTTATGAGACACCAAAATATGAGGGACAGTCCCGTTTATTCAACACTATTTAACTGTGACAGTATGAGAGTGTGATTTTGTCGAAGCTCAACAGGATCCGGTGGGATATGTCGACATGCAACATAGTCACCACGAGCAGTTGACCGGCCAGCCTTGCCATGAACCAGCATTTGCTGTGGCATTCGCTGTGGACAAACATTCATCATTTATTCTGCCACATCAAGAGTTTCAAGTGACTCAAGTGATTCTCAAGACCCATTTGAGCAGTTTCAACATACCCCTATAGGCTATAGGGTACTGATATATGCCCTTCTACTGGCTAATCCCTATTTTATCAACCCAGTAGAATTGTAGGATGCTCGAAGCGTATGTCTCAAAATTAGGTGCCCCATTCCATTCTATGGTTTACAATGAGTTTCCCATGGTTTCCCTATGTATCACAATTACATATCCCTATCCTTTCATATTTAGGGACACCACATTTGAGACACAACCATAGTATGGGTATGGCTCCAAATTGGTGATACTCTTTTTTTTTTCAGCCCCAAGTCTCTCGTTAAACACAAATCCAGCAAGATTGTTGGTTTGCTAATTGCACAAATGAGAGTTGGTCAACCAGAAGTGGTTTGCTACAATATGTCATCATCTCATGTGAACATCATGTTGTTTTAATGTATGTTATACCCTCTGGTAAACTAACATAACTATGGAAAAACACCTTTTTTAATGGGAAAATCCACTATAAATGGCCATGTTCAATAGCTATGTTAAATTACCAGAGGGTAACATGTTATAACATGTACCCAACATGAGCGGTCTCTCGTTGTGTGGTTGCTAGGACATGTTGGGCTTGGTGGTGGTGCCGCAGCCGGGAGACGAGGAGCCAAGGGGCGCCTTGCCAGATCCCTCTGGTTATGACTAACATAGCCATGGTATAGATGGCCCATAGAAATAGATGGTTTACCTATTAATAGCATGGTGATTTCCCATGGCTATGTTAAATAACCAGATGGTAATTGGTTAGATGCACCATGATTTTCCCATGTGTCTTTTCTTTCCGATGTTTGTTCCATGTTTTTTTCCCGATGCTTTTCTATGTTACCCTCATGGTTTGATGCACTTTCTGGTCGGAAAAAGACTGGCAAGTGGGAGGAGTTCTTGCTGGAGAAGCCCTTGCAGCAACTCTACATCGCAGAAGCCAGCCCATCGAAGGCTAGCTGGTGTGAATGGGTTGATGATGGGGCTAATAATGGTCAATTGTGGTTAATAGTGGTGAATTATTGTGTTTAATGGGTATATAGCTAATAGCCAACACTACTGGATATAATGGAACCAAACAATGAATAATCATAATGTGGCAAAGCCAATTAAAAAAACAGTCCACTTGGAGATGGTAAACAGAGCACCCATAAACATGGTGTAACATGGTGATATTGGGGCATTTGGGTTTCCCACACTAGTCCAAGAGTGTTATCAGTGAGGAAATTGATAAAATTGATGAACTTCATGGAAGCCGGGAGGCCCAAAAATTGGAACATGCTGGCTTCATTGTACCTTCCAGTAAACGCACATTGATACGGAAAATCAACCATTTGTCATTTGTAGATCACCCATGCAATTTTATCACGAAAGGTAGCTCCAGTGGGGCTACCTTGAGTTTTGTTTGCTTTAACCCCCACCCCACCCCCCCACGCACCCTAAGAGCAGACCCAAAACACTGTAATTTACATTATTTTTGTCCTTTTCGGATATAGAAACTACATCTTGCAACATCGTGTAACCTGCGTAAATACAAGTGTTTTTGCTAGGTGCTGGCCAAAAAACATTATAAATACCGTGGTTTTTGCTACCAGAGGCAAACAAAAACATTGTAAATACCGTGGTTTTGGGCTTCCGACCCGCCAAAAACATCAGTATTTACATTGTTTTTTGCTCCGAGAGTTGCAAAAACACGCGGAAACACAATCTATTTGACGATTTTCGGCAACTACGGGACTGAGAAAAAAGCTGCAGGGGCAGCAACAACAACAACAACAACAACAACAACGACAACGACAACGACAACGACAACGACAACGACAACAACCACAACCACAACAACAACAACAAAAAAAAAAAAACAACAACCACAACAACAACAACAACAACAACAGCAAACAAGAACAACAACACCAACACCAACACCAGAAGCAACAGCAACAACAACAACAGCAACAACAACAACAACAGCAACAACAACAACAACCGCATCAGCGACAGCAACAGCAACAACAATAACAAGAACACACAACCACAACAACAACGGCAACAACAACGGCAACAACAACAACAACAACAACAACCGCATCAGCGACAGCAACAGCAACAACAATAACAAGAACACACAATCACAACAACAACGGCAACAACAACAACAACAACAACTGCAGAATCTAGATCACAGTGTTCCCTGCCGGACCCGGACAGCAACCTCTGGATCGGAGTGATCCTTGCCGGACCTCAACCGTGCGCACCGGATCAGAGTGTTGCCCGCCGGACCTCAACTACAACTACAAAGGATCTCCGAAGATATGCCCGATAGATTGCTAGAAATAATGTCAGAAAATAAATGAGATAAAATGCGAATGTCAGATAGAATGTCAGAAAATATGTCAAAAAAGTGTCGCTTGGTGGGCTTTATTCGAAGAAAGTAATTTGTTCCGAAGGCACCTTTACACGCAGAGGTTTTTACACAAAGAAGGAAGTTTTTACATACCGATGCTTTGTACAAAGATGCTTTTGTTCACCTAAATAAAGGCACATAGGCATTTTTACACAGAACCTTTGCCACAGAGAAGCCTTTGCACAGAACAATTTTTGCACACAGATTGTTTTGGCACAGAAAAAAATAGACACAGAGAAAGTTGTACACACAGACTGCACAAAAAAAATGCACACCAAAATGTTTGCACGCAGAAACTTTACCCAGAACAGTTTTTACACAGCAGAAACTTTTCCGCACAGAAGCCTTTCCGGACATTTTTTTTTAAATGCACAACAATTTTTACAGACAGATGGTTTTTACACAGAAATTCTCCGCACAGAAGTCTTACGCACAGAAGGTTTTACCCACAACATTTTTTACATATAGACGTTTTTATACACAGATGCCTTTACAAGGAAGACGAATTGCCCACAAAAATTTGTGCACACAGCACACTTTTACAAGCAACCAACTTTTACACAGAGAGGTTTTGTTTCCCCTTCTTGATCACCTACCTTTCGTGTTCCCCCTCTCAAGTATGTTACTTTGCTGGAGGGTAACTTTTGTATGTAGGGGTTGAATGGGGTTGAGAGCAATGGTGATGTTCGCGTCTGAAGCAACTGCCCTTTGTTTTGGCCATCCAAACAGACCCCGTTTGCCGGTCAGAAACACTCCCAGCCTTGCCCAGTTCGCGACGCTGGATGGGAAAGTCTTGGAAGAGGCCATAGCAGGCAGAGTCTGACGTGTTTTTATGACCCTGTTTGTACCTGCAAAATGGTGCGTCTGAAAATTGAGGTAAACCTGTAATTAAATAATTACGCCACGAAATTGCCATTTCATGGGAAAGATGATGAACCATTAAATTGGTGGTAGCCATGGTAGCCAATTTCCAGACAAAGGCCATTCTCTTTGGGATGGTTCTGGTTTAGTATTGTGGGGCTGATGACATGGTGAGGCAAGTTGCACAGGAAAAACCGGCTTCGCGAGTTCATCGAACATCTTCTAATGTCATCATAATATTACTGTAATTTCTATGATGTGGACCAATTTGGAGCCCAAGGAAGACAACCACTGAGTAACATGAGATTTTGTACCTGGGCATCTCACCAAATGACGCTGTCGCCCCCCCTTCAACCAACATGTCAGGTGGTGATATGGCCTTTGTGAGCCAGGCCAGGACCCATGTTTTATCCGCTTGGAACATGGGACAACCTGGGGTACCCTCTGGTAAACTAACATAGCTATTGAAAATGACCATTTATAGTGGTTTTCCCATTAATCATGGTGATTTTCCATAGCTATGTTAAATTACCAGAGGGTAAGTGTAACTCCCAATTGCAATCCATTCTCACAAAAAGTCCCTGTTTCATCTGTTTCTTTCTCATTAAATGGATTTAAATGCGGGTGTACTCCAATTTCAGACACACAATGTCATGGAGCATAACCCAGTTCAATTTCGGGACAAACCCATACTTTACCCATGCACCAGGCATTGCCATCAGATGTGAACCGACTGGCTCTCTTCCCCACTGTGCAGGAGTTGCGAACGATTGTTACTGCTGGTCATGTTTTTTGAACGGCGATGAAATTCCGACTGCTATAGAACATCACAAGAATTTGCAAGATGTCCGTGATGTGTGTGCGTGTCAGAAGTTTGTTGAGTGAGGTATGCGGTATGCACTCAGGATTTTGGGTGCTTCTATTTCTTTACATTGATTTGTTGCATCGACAGGTTGCCCGGTGGGGCTGGAAAGTGCTTGAGCAAAGCGTCCAGCGTCGGCAGGAGCAACAGGACTTTGGATTTGACTTGGCCAAGCTCGAGACGCAGGTCTGCAGCGAAAAAATCGCTGGAAGGACTGAAGATCTTCTCTCGAAAAAAACCACTGGGATGATCGAAGCTGGAACACTGCAATGTTACAATGTTGCTGGGGTATATTGCTCTCTCTATCTAAATCGATTTTAATAGCTGGGATATTAATTGCGATATATCACCCATGTATAAAATCAGACTTCAGATACGATCTTGGAAGCCATTGAGCCTGGCCGCCTGGCGGCCTGGCCTCAGGTTCCAGATGGTCCCTGGCCAGCCTCAAAGTTGATGAAGAAGCTGGTAAGTGTTGGACCTGAGGTCAGCCATGACAGAAGGGGATGGCGGCTCCCAAGTTCTGGTCATTTCATGTCATTTGAATGATTTCTTTCATATTTATTTTAGGTTCGGAAAACACATGAACAAAATATTAAAAAAAAAAAAACAACGGATGCCACCAGGGTTTTCATGTTTTTTTCAGGTTGTTTATGGTTTTTTCAAGTCCCAAAGTCCATCCCAAAGTCCATCCCAATGATCCCCGGCAGGGCGCCCGCACTTGGGCGGTTCTGATCTTGAGCGATGCGATGGCTCCAGCGATGAAGTGCCACTTGGACATCCTATCACAGGCGCGAACCAGGAACAATTGGAACTGGGGCAGGTTATGATGGTTATATATATAGTTATATCAGCTATATACCACTTATATACCACTTATATCAGCTATGTAGCTATGTTTTTTCCCCACCTGCCAGGTGAGGGTTGTTAGATTTTATCTAAGTTGCCTGGTCCTCCTCCTCCTCCTCCTGCCGCCTCCTCCTCCTCCTCCGCCTCCTCCTCCTCCTCTCGTTGTCCTCCTCGTCCTCCTGCTCAACTGCGACTCGCGATCCACAGTGTTCGCTGTGTCGGACCTCAACCACGACCATCCACGCCCAGTGTTCCCTGCCGGACCTCAACCACGACCATCCACGCCCAGTGTTCCCTGCCGGACCTCAACCACGACCATCCACGCCCAGTGTTCCCTGCCGGACCTTAACCGCGAGTATCCACGCCAAGTGTTCCCTGCCGGACCTCATGTAGGAAGATAAAATGTCAGATAGAGTGCCAGAAGATTTGCCAGGTAGAATGCCAGAAAATATGCCAGAAGATATGCCAGATAGATATGCCAGAAGATATTTCAGAAGATATGCCAGATAGAATGCCAGATAGAATGCCAGATAGAATGCCAGAAGATATGTCAGAATAAGAAGATATGCCAGATAGAATGCCAGATAGAATGCCAGAAGATATGTCAGATAGAATGCCAGATAGAATGCCAGAAGATTTGCCAGATAGAATGCCAGAAGATATGCCAGAAGATATGCCAGATAGAATGCCAAATAGAATGTCAGAAGATATGTCAGATAGAATGCCAGAAGATATGCCAGTAAGAACATGTATAAATGTCATGGTGGGGATCACACGAAGTAAAGTAATTTTGGTATGTTAATTATTTAATAATTGGTTATACATCCGAACGATTTGGGAGGTTATAGGATTATAGGATATTATAGGGAAAGAGGCGAGGGTTGCAATTATTTATCCCATCCCACTAAGATAAAACACCCCAATTTGTTGGGCCTTAACATGAAGAACAATCCAATACTGGACCAGGGTTTCGTTTTGGGACAGGTAGTTTTGTGATGTTGTTGATATCTTGGAAGATCTTGGAAGGCATTCTGCTTTCTTGGAAGCTGCCCAAAGATACTTCCCTGACAGGCCCGACAGAGGCTGGAGAAGCGTGGTTATTGCGTCCGGGGGACCAAGGTAGGCATGGTTCGGCATTCTGTTGGCCCAAATTATGCATGTGTTGGTATGTTCTTGTCCTGAATGCAGCAGCAGCAGCATGTTCTTCCACTTTGACTTGTGGTGGTGCTATATTGGCGTGGATCAACAGCAAACCCGCACATTTGGGTAATGTTTTCACCAACTCATGAAACAAGAACAATTGATACTGTACTTGCTATAATTACTATTAATTACTCTATTTTGACTCTTGTTTTGTATATATATATATATAATACATATCACATTATATCGCTACGGGGTGGATGTTTGCCCCCTAAATCAACAGAATTCCATTTGGGACTGGAAGTCTTCTTGTCTTGTTGCGGCGCATGTTTTCCGCAAGCTTTAAGCCTTCGTTTGGTTGAATTCTTGCGTATATTACTTGTGCAAAGCCACCCTTTTGCGCCATGTTTCGCGTATATTCTCTATAATAACTTTCACATATTTCCCTGTTTCGAGCCTGAAATTGAAACAATTATCAAGCTGTAAAACCCTGGCACGGGTCTTCAAGAAACACTTTTTACTGTAATTGAGTACTACTACAGCACATCAATCAAACGCAAGAGACCTCCAAATAGACCTATCGCACACAGCGCCCCAAAAAAAGAAATTGACAAACTAGACCCTAAATAACCCCCAAACCAATGCAGATAAACCCCAAGTTTAACCCTAAAACAACCCTAAATGACCCCTGAACTAACCTTAAATAAACCACCTTTGGGCGAAGCTCCACTCAGGTCATTGGCATGTGGCTCTCGCACCTTGACAGCCACTTTTTTTGGGGGGGATGCCGCGAAGCCACGGCGCAGCGCGGAAAATGTTTCTTTGGTCGAAGGACATTTTACAAGGTGGTGCCCCAGTTCGTTAGCTAAGTTGGTTTATAACTCCCATAACTATGGTTTATGGCAGATACAACTATAGTGAATGGGACTTATAAACCAACTTATAATAACTGGGGGGCACCATCCTGTAGACTTTTGGTCCAAGAATGTAAGACACCCAGTAGTAAACCATCCCAAAAATAAGACATGGGTGGTATAAACATGTATAAACCATCCCGGAATGAGGCATAAAAAATAGCCCCGGCCTTGCTCAAAAGCCTCAGCTCTAGGCCCTGGAACGCAAATCTGCCCTGTATTGGATGCCGCTGATGCTTCGTGCCATGATGATGTCCCTGATCAACAATCCCTAAACTTGCTTAGATAAGGAGTTGATTAGAAAAGGTTAGGGGTTCACCCCAAAAGAGTGGCATTCAAATGGTTACCGCATGATATTACAACAGTATCCTTTCAATCGAACCATGAAGGGGATTGCCATTTGGTCATGTCGCATGGGATGCATGTAGTGTGGTCATCCGACCATCATGAATGGGATTCCTTACAATGGGTAAGTTAACTCCTATGAAAATGGATGCATGACCATCCCCCAATATAAGATGGATAATCTACCTTAGTTTCGACCATGGCAGGCGGTTAATATTGTTTAATCTCAGAGGGTATGGATGTTTCTTCTCCTTGGATAGCAATTGAAGGCTTGCTTTTTGGGGTTCCATGGCAGCTGTGAGCATCAATGAACACGGTTGTACTGCACTGAGAAGCTCTTACCGTTGCGAGGCTTTCTTGGGCATGTCCAAAAACCATCAAAAACATGGCTTTGGCATGGCTTTGGCATGGCTTTGGCAATGGATGGAACATGTCCGCAGTTTGATTGTGATCCCCTACTGGGTGTTGGTAGTGATCCCCTACTGATGGTGTTGGTAGTGATCCCCTACTGGGTGATGTTTGGAACAGCTCACGATCCCAGCAATCCCGAGCCAGGAGAGCAAGTTGAAAGGTGGTGAATTGCTCGGGATCCTTGAGATTTCCAGTTTTGTGGATGACCGGAAAATCCACCGGAAACCTCTACACTTGACAGTTCATGGTGAAAAACACGGTTTTTCAGGTTTTCTGTGGATTTTCCTGAAATCAATTCTTAGATGATCAATGTTGAAAGAGGAAATTAGAAGTGATTTTGCTGATTTCGATTCACAGCCACTCTGGCAAATAACAAGTACCCTCAGAGTCCGGTCAGACTGGTCCATCAACCATCAACACAGGTTGATGCACACCTTGTTGCAACATTATTAGTAGACGCGCAAGGTCTTTTGTTTTCTTCTGACGGGTTCACACGATCCATGATTGATTCGTGATGCTGATTTTTACTACTACTACTACTACTACCACCACTACTACCACTACTACCACTACTACCACTACTACCACTACTACCACTACCACCACTACCACCACTACTACCACTACTACCACTACTACCACTACCACCACTACCACCACTACCACCACTACCACTACTACCACTACTATCACTACTACCACTACTACCACTACTACCACTACTACCACTACTACCACTACTACCACTACTACCACTACTACCACTACTACCACTACTACCACTACTACCACTACTACCACTACTACCACTACTACCACTACTACCACTACTACCACTAGTTGTTTTTTATGCGTTATTATGTTGCTTTATTTCGTATATTAAATATTGTTGATTATTGGTTCTTATGATGTTTTCTTTTTTCACGATTTTTGTTTTTTCTTCGTAATTATAGTAATCCATATAATTATTCTGATTAGTAGTTAGTAGTAGCAGCATATATATATATATTTATATTCATGGAGGTTTCCTGAAATTTGGGTACCCGCAAATCATCAATTTCATCGCCTCAGCGCCTGACGAAAAACCTCAGGAGTCGCGACTTTCGGAGCCGAGTGGCTAAACTCATGGTGCGGCGGCCGAAAAGGGCCTTTTTGGCTTTGTCCTTTTGAGAAAAGGTGATTTGAAAAGGTTTCCTACAATGGTGGTACCCTATGGTAAACTAACATAACTATGGAAAATCACCATTTTCAATGGGAAAATCCACTATAAATGGCCATTTTCAATAGCTATGTTAGATTACCAGAGGGTACCCCAAGACCATGGGTTTCCATACTAGGTCGTCATGGTCATCCATGACGACTGGATGATTTGGGATAATGATGCGGCCGGCTTTTTAGGAAACCCCCATTTATTTTGAACGCACAATTTTCTAAGCCATCAAATTTAGAATAAGTTGGGAGTCCCATATAATTTTGCAATATTTTGCATACAAAGCCACATAAACCCAAGAATGAACATCAAATGCTAGGATGATGGAATTGTCGTGTGATGAGAATGGATTTTAGCTTCGACTTGAAGAAAACATTGATATCCCCTATTTGTGATCATTTGCCATGTCTGGAGGCCAGATCACACTGATCTGAGGTGTCTGCAGAAGAGCTGACCATGGTGAGCACTTGGGAAATGGAGCAGGAGGGGCCAGGTGCTCAATCAACAGTTCCACATGGCTTTCTCTGAAGATAAGGTAGCTCTAATTCCAGTACATCCAATTTTGAGATTTCAGAAAGACCCAAACATCATTGGGTGGACTATATATCCGTGTATATATAATATTTATCCGATTACCATTTATTCCAACATATTCCTATTATACCACACTACAATCCAAAAAAAAAAACAACAAGTCACTTGGTCGTGGGGTCGCCCCTGCTCACCAAGGAAGCTTAGTGCTGCCCAGGCTGGTGGATCGATTGAAGTCATGAAGAATCCATTAAACATGTGTGGGTTTCCAGAAATGGTGGTACCCCAAAATGGATTGTTTACAATGGAAATCTCTATTAAAATCGATGATTCAGGGGTACCCCATTTTAGAACCCCCCCATCTATTGAAATCATTTCAAATCTATATGAGAAATCACAATGATGTTGAAGTTTAAGGGTTGGTGTCTCCCGTCTTTAGATATCTTTAGGACATGCACATTTGATGACTGCAAAAGTAGAGATGCAGTGCTTGCCTTGACAAGAAAGAGCATGGCAAGAACCGTAATTTGTTGGTGTGAGCCTGTGACTCTGTTTTCGCGTTGACTTGGCTCAACAGAAATTAAGTCATAGCAGTCACAGAATCAGAGACCACGTTTAACTCATTTGAGCTCAGAGTTTCTTCAAATCATGAGTCGTTTCGTTTGGAAAGCCTGGTGAACAACCGAGCCGAACTCCTTCTGAGAGATCTTGGAATGTCAGGGGCCAATTCTCAAACAGCACCCCTAGCCTTTTGGAGCGCCTTTTGATACAGCAGCTGTGTTTGCCGCACAGCTTTTCCAAGCAACTATTTTGAATCACTTTTGAATACAAGCCACGCGCGTGGCTTGTGTGATCACGTTTCCGCGTTCCGACCTCAGTGTCTTTTGAACGACTGGAGTTTGGATTGACCATTTTATACCATTTTGGGTATAAACCAACCTTTATGACATATGCATACATATGCTAAGAATTGATAAGATATGTTATATGCTTGATAGATATACTAACAAAATATGTTTGAACATCAAGTAGTTGTGAATTGTTACAATATGACACAATCCGAGGTGCTGTATTTTACTCAGATTTGATGTGAATTAGTCTGACAACAAATCATGAAAAATATATACTGTAATCATGTATGTACTATAAGTCAACGTATTACAGTATGATGAGATATAATGCGGGAATTTAGTTTACATATCATACTAACATGGGACGACGCATATTATGATAATTTATGATATAATGTTTTTCCGCATGCTATAATGTCATGCAATATAATGCAATATAATGGTACATCAACAAAACATATGATATTATATATTATAATCTGATCTATATGGATATATTCTGATACATGGTACATTGTATTTGAAAGATAAGGGGTGAACTATACCTTAGCTTTCATCATGTAAAGACACCCTTCCCCTCCTAGGGTCATTGTCATAATGTCATATGTACTTTTGGCTCAAGATGAGAAAACAAGGCCGCAGCCGCTGCCCTCTCGGTAAGCCGCGGTTGTTTAGTGTGTGTTTTCTTTTGGGGTGGTTGTGGTTTTTCAATTCATTTTTTTTACACTAATACATGACATGTCATATATTATATACTCTAGTATAATGTTAATGTGAACAATTAACTTTATAAGAAAAACTAGTGTTGTATATTGTATATATATATATATATTTATATTTACATATATTTACATATGTTGTACGTATATATATATATGTGTGTTTCAATTTCTAGGATGCAAAATGTTCAATGACATAAACTAAAATACTTTACTTTACATTGCCACAATGTAACATGTGCTGATCCGATTTCACGTATTGACACATAGTGCAGTACAATGCATTTCTGATATTTTGAATCATGAAGCGAATCTGAAGTATATTATGATTCTATGTATATGATATATGTATTTATCATATATGTTTCCCTGTGTGCATTTCCAATATATATGTTTTGCTGCTGTTTTGTCGTTGTTTTTCCGCCTTTTTTGGCCCGTTTTCATCAAGGCTATGGCGTTATACCAGCCGGGTCAAGGACTAAATCCCGCAGCCATCGCCCGCCTTCGTGGTCGCAAGGCAGCGCGACCGGACAGGGCCAAAAATGGATTGATAATTCCACCAATTTCTTGTGTTTAGCACGCGTGTTGAACTTGGAAATATTGACCATCTATCACATATATCATATATCTATATATGATTATATATGTATATTGTTAATAATCTAGGAACCCATCTATCTACGATTGAATTGTTGAGGTCACTGTAAGGTGTGTGTTTTTTTGTCACCATATATCATTAATTTGCCATTTGAACATTCACCATTCACACCGGCATCAAAAGTCTCGTCGAACACCAATATTTCAACCCAGAGAGGTGGCCACAGACAGGTTGAATCCGCACGAGGAAACACTCTGGTAGCATTTCAGCACAAAAACATGTTCCACAATGATGGGTCAAAAATAATGGCAGGACGTCAACAAAGTCTTCAACGACTTGCCAGCAGAGGACGAATGGAGAGAATGCCAACCAGAGATACGCTGGGAGTCCAATCAGTTTGAAGTGTCTTTCTCAAATATAATTGTTTGTTAAAGGATGTTTTAAAAAAAAAACTGGAATTATTACCAGAATTAGTTGTTCTATCAACAGTTTATAATTTGTTCGGGGGTCATATTACTCTTTATATACTAGGGCGCTGGGGATTATCATCACAAACTGGGAATTCCGTTCTAAACCAACCAGATTCCCATCGTTTGCTGCCAGGACTACTCTAAGCAATGGGATAGTCTCTTGGGCCAGGGCGCCAAAAAGAAGTTGCGCTGCTCGCACTGTACTAGGCACGCTTCGGTTGCAAGTGGAATGGCAGAACTGGAAGCTGGTGTTCGCTTGAAATATTAGGAGGTATATAACCAACAAGAATGGGGATGCAAGAGGATATAATACAGGATATCACCAGTTTGAATCAACTTGATATGATTTTGGGTGCTTCAATTTCGCCCAATTTCGACAGGAAAAATGATGATCAACGACATTTAGGGGTGTGCGCATGCCGTATTGTCAGACCAAACCATATGGGTTATTTCACTTGAGGTCATGGTTGTTTCATGATCGAGTCTTGATCGGTAGCCACAGCACATTTCCAGGCCCCTCAAGGCCGAAGATTCTTCAGCGAGGCACAATAGGAACCATCCGAAAAAACGGGCGAATGAAGAAAAATATGAGATATGAAAGGGATTGAAAGGGGGCAAAAATTGCCAGGTATATCAGTATCGCTGGTTGGTGTTTTTTTTTTGTGTACATATATATATATATATTTCAATGATGTTTCTCATTGTTTCCATATTTGGGACGATGATCAGCTTATGGGACACTGCCTGGACGCAGAGAAAACACAGGGTGAATGGAGAGTTTTCCAGGGAGAAAACCAGAATTCACTTCGTTCAGGGCACAGACTCTGGCAGAATATGTGTGTATATAGAATATTATAGAATTATATAAAGTGAATCCCTTTCGTTTGGATGTGTTGAGTTTTGAGTACTGATAGCGCAGTATGGATGCACCGTTTCACACTCTTCACACCAGGACTGGCAGTAGTCATATGGTAAAGAATCCTTCTTTGAGTGTCTCTTGCATCTTGGCTGGGTGGTTTCACATCATATTTTCTAACCATAATCTGGAATGAATTCTTGGATTGGTTTTAACCAGCAACCAGGTGTAAGTTGTATAGATTATATATGTTTGGTTTCTGGTGTCAATGCAAGAGGAATTTGTGCAAAGAAACAGAGAAGCTTTATGAAGCTGTTGTTTTGTCCAAAAACTTCTCCAAGTTCTTTCTGTAAGGGCAAGGTGGAACAGAACTGGATTGTTTTAGTCATTTCCAGACCACTCTTCAGTATTTTTCTGGGAGGTTTGTATTTTCCATGCGAGGGAATAGTCCTTTGTTCTCACATAAAATTCCGCATGTTTTGCAGGCTGCCACTGGGACATACAGTATATCTAAACGAAGGGTTTTTCTACTGCCGAATATGTCAAAGGAATAGCCAGGTACCTAACCTGTGTAAGGTGTATGTAAGGCCAAGGCAAGAGAATGCTAGAATCTCCCCCAAATTATGTACTTATAAATGGCGCGGTTCCTTCATTTTCGGTGCGCACTCATGAGCCGTTGGACCACTGACAGCCATGAGCGGTGCCTCCGAAGAGGCATTTGTTGTGTGAACGATGCCTTCCGGAAAGACATCTTGAAGGGAGCCCCCTTTTGGAGGAGACTTGGGTGGTTTGACTGAGTAATTCTCTAATGTTCAAGAAATGTTGACCACTGGATGTTTGTTGTTGCCATTTTTGTCCATATCCATCTTGACATTTCCGGTGGATCCCAGGAGGAGGAGGGGCCTGGAAGCTCAGCATGCTGAATGGCCAGTTAGCACAGATTCTTCTAAACCATCTCAGTGATGTTAAAGAGGTGTTGCTAGTTGCTAGAAAAAATGGCGTTGGCAAAATCCAAGTGTTTGTCAAGGTGTGTTGTTTCACTCCCTATGTTTGGCTGTGGCTCATACTATTTTCACAAAAAAAAGGCTAGGTTCTCATACTCAACGATCCCACTGGGGTATTTCTGTGAATTTGGGACCACGGCTTCCAATAATCAACCGGTATGGTTCTAGTATCCCCAAAAATTATTGAACAAATGGTAAGTTGTGGATGGCCTGTTATTGGGTTAAAGGAGGAATTTACTTTGTTTTTCCAACAAATTGGTCATTCTGTTTATTTTTGGAATCAATGGTGTATTTGGGAAGGATTTCTCTAACATAATCCTGAGGGTATGGATCAAAACCTTGAAATTGACTATGCCGCACAAACCCCGTTCAATAGGGAGGGAACCCCAATCTAGTTGTCCATGGTTGCCCCTCTAGTTTACCACATGACTGTTAGTATTGCTCTTGTTTATTATTCATTATAGGGTCTACCACTTAAATATTACCCATACTAGTCAAACGATGCATTTGCTTACATACGTATAAATATTATACCATTGGCTGTTCATTCTCACCTTACTGGTTTAATCAAGTGATAAACATGTTAATGCTGATGTTTCATGATTTTTCACAGTTCTTACCATTAGATGGTTTGTGTTTGACATGATCATATGGTGTATATTTACATTTATATATGTATATATATAGTGTTCTGCCCCTTAAATATAGAAACATCTTTTTTTTTAGATTTAACGTAGCCCATTGCATACTAAAGTCAGATTCTTGGATTGATACCATAGATAGGGTCAAACCCATATTTGAGGGGAATGAACATCCTGAACATCGATAGATCCCAGCTGGGGATCCATAGATGCCATGGTTGGATGCCCATTCTGGGACGATGAGGATCCCAGCTGAGCATATTTTTCTGCCAAGTGAAACCATCCAAGATCTATAAATTTGCACTAATAATGGTACCATGTTAAAATGCACTAGACCATACGATCCATCATGATCCATAACGCGTGGTTCCATACATCACTAGATTTCTTCATCATATTTATGTCGCGTGCTATTTATCATCGTCTATGAAAAATCACCACTAATAGTACTACGCAAGTACCAGAAATTCCTATGTCATGAAATAAATAACCATACCAGATATTAACCCATGTATGGTATGTTTAAATGACATGGGTTAATGTTACTATAGTGGGTTATTTAACCATACCATCATGTTATAAATGACCATATCTTATGATTAACCCATGAAACTTGACCATGGCACTTTCTAAGAGATGAAATATATGCCCAGCCGGGATGAAGATCAATAAGTCCAAACTGATGAGCAAGTCCCAGCTGACGAGCAAGAAGAATCATATATCATCATATATCATCGTATATCATCTTATCTCATCATATATCATCTTATATCATCGTATATCATCATATATCATCATAGTCCCATAATCAATCAAAGGCAATACTATCCCCATGAATATCCAATAATCATCAACAATCCATATCTGCTTGGTGGTTTGGAACATGTTTTTTTTCCATACATTGGGAACAATCATCCCAACTGACTAATATTTTTCAGAGGGGTAGGTATACCACCAACCAGATATGTTTTCTTCACCCCAAAGGCATCGTTTTCGTCGTGACGCCAAGAAACGCCGCTTTCGAGAAACGCCGCGTTGCGGCCGAGGTTGATCCTCCGGCACAAAGCGCCCCCAGCGCCCACGCGAGAGCCCAGGTTTTTGCACCTGGAGCCTTGGTGGCAGCGTGGCTTTCCATATCATATATATTTATTATATTTTTATAATATTACATATATATATATATACTGTACATACATGTGTATATGTATATGTTTTTATATATATATATATATATAGTTATAGCTATTTATATGTATACTCTTAGAGGTTAATATGAATATGTTTTGTATGGTTCTTGGCTTATCTATCTACATCATCATTCAAGATTATGTTGACGTATATAGATAGGTTAGTTAGATAGATGGATAGATAGATAGATAGATAGATTAGATAGATTAGATAGATTAGATAGATTAGATAGATTAGATAGATTAGATAGGTTAGATAGATTAGATAGATTAGATAGATTAGATACATTAGATACATTAGATAGATTAGATAGATTAGATAGATTAGATAGATAGATTAGATTAGATTAGATTAGATAGATTAGATAGATAAGATAGATACGATAGATACGATAGATACGGTAGATAGATAGATCAGATAGATAGATTAGATAGATAGATAGATAGATAGATAGATAGGTAGATAGGTAGATAGGTAGATAGGTAGATAGGTAGATAGGTAGATAGGTAGATAGGTAGATAGGTAGATAGGGAGATAGGGAGATAGGGAGATAGGGAGATAGGGAGAATAGGTAGATAGGTAGATAGGTAGATAGGTAGATAGGTAGATAGGGAGAATAGGTAGATAGGTAGATAGATAGATCGATAGATAGATAGATAGATTAGATTAGATAGAGTTGATAGATAAGATAGATAAGATAGATAAGATGGTTTGATAGATACTGTAGATAGTGTAAATACTGTAGATACTGTAGATACTGTCGATACTGTAGATACTGTAGATACTGTCGATACTGTAGATGCTGTAGATAGTGTAGATAGATAGATAGTTAGATAGTTGCTTAGATAGATTGTTGGTTATATAGCTTGTTGGGTAGATAGGTAGATGGATAGATAGACAGATAGACAGATACAGAGATAGAGAGATAGAGAGATAGACAGACAGATGGATAGATAGACAGAGGGAGAGATAGATAGATGGATAGACCGATAGGTAGATAGAGAATTCGCTGCATTAACCCTAGAGCAAATGTTTGGCACAGGTATCCGTATCCGATTTTGCACAGGAACGGGTCGAAACGTCATATGGGGGAACGGATATTCATGAGCACCAGCTATCTTTCTGTGAAAACCAGGCTACCAGAATCTTGATGCATAGTCATATCACTCCAGGATTGTACTACAGTAGATAGGATTAGATAGATCGACACATTAGCATACATGGTTGTGGGTCAAAACCATGCTACCCTGGTGAACCCTAAGATAGCTACAAATTGATGTTCATCCCCTCAAATATACCAACATAGGTTTTGACTCATCCCCACATTGGCATTGGATCCGATTAGATTAGATTGTTGGATTAGATAGATATAGAGACAATACAGTGGGATCTAAAGGTGACCGTCGCTAACATGAACCAAGGGCCAGTTGCCATCCTTGAGCTGTCACGGCTACTGAAAAAAAAATGTGTTTACTTCGTGTGATCCCCACCGCGGCATATCTTTCGACATTCTATCTGACATGTTTTCTGGCATACTATCTGGCATTTGATCAAACATATATTCAGACATGTTATTTGACATATGTTCTGACATTTTATTTGGCATTCTATTTGCCATTCTACCATCTTATCTGAATTTCAACTTGGCATTTTATTTGGCATAGTGTTCGGGTTTGGTGGAGGCAGAGAGCTGGCTAGCTAGCCATAGTGTGGCTGTGTTGAGGGAGCGATGGAGTGACTGGGATGTCTTGTAGAGACACTCACCTGGAAGGGGAAGAACAATTTGCACTCTCCGCACGCATTGGATCCTGTGGGATTGGATGAGAATGTCATAGATCTCGTGTAGTACCATGTCACCATGTAGTGAAGGAAAGTTCCACGGACTTGGGAAACACATGGTCCAAGTCCCATTCTGAATTTTCATCAAGACCACAAGGCCATTCCTATTTTCTGCCATGGTTTTGCAATCGTCCAAGGACAGTTGCACAGAAACGGCGCAGGCTGGGGCCCTAGTTTTTTGTCTCAGCTAAGTAGATTTGCATTCGCAAGTTGGAAAATCTAGTCTAGTATGTACATTATATAATATTTATTTATTTAATTTTATTTATGCAGGTATATTTACAAAACATTATAGAGGTATGATCGCACTGCTTCATTTTGCATTCTGAGCATTGCCCCAGATGTGGTCTCATGGTGGATGATTTCGAGTTTTCTTCCAAACATTCCTTTTTTTTCCGCCTTCAACCGTGAGCCCTAAACCGGATTGAATGACAGTAGTTTTGACAGATTTCCGAACTCCTGAATTCTTTCCAGAAGTTGGACATTGGACTTCCAAATAAATTTCCTTCCAGGAAATTGACATTCCTGACCCTTTTTTCCAGCTATTGAACCAGCAATTCCTCAATATTTGCATGACTGTTCGAATGGTTCTCCCAAAAGTTCCAAGATCGATACCCTCTGGTAATTTAACATAGCTATTGAAAATGTACCATTTCTAGTTGATTTACCCATTAAAAATGGTGATTTTCCATTGTTATGTTAGTTTACCAGGCCGGGTATCTCCACTGCCCACTGAAAGAAGGCACGTCTGGAGTCGTTACCTCAGACACCCAGCACAGCTGCGGCCAACTCAGAGGATGCTGGGATGTGTTAGATGGTTAGATGGGTGGGCACCATCTAAACTTGTGATTTAACATGATAATATAAACATATTATATAATATATATATAGTTATATATATATTATATATAAACCATGATTTACCATTTAACCGTTTATATAACCATCCACATGTGGTAATTATTGTTCACCATCCGAACTTGGGATTCGACCATCCAAAGTTGGGGTTGAAACCATCCCCAGATGAAGGTTCTTACGGCAGGAATGGCTCGGCATTTTTGGATGGAAACGGTCCAATTGTGGGGTCATTAGTTTTCGGCCATAGCCGTGGCCAGATACAGGCAAATGTAACGTGTATATACGTGTATGATTTTAGTGTGGGTAGAGTGAGAAAAGAACTAGAACTCTCCAGTTTTAAGGCAAAGTTGTTTTTGAAGGTGCGGATGATGGTTTTGTCATGAGTCACGACTTGTCGGGGATTGATGTTGCCAGACACCAATGAACCCACCACTGGGCCCCCAGCTACTTTCACAATCTTTCACATGCCCCGGGCCCGATCCATCCTCGGAAATTGGGAGGAATCGTCAACTGGCCATGCAGAGAGAGTGAGAACCAGATATGTGACTATCTCCGGCAATTGATAGAAATTAATTTTGAGCGCCAAATATCAATGATACTCAACTGGCCATGTGATGATATTAGGCCTCATCCGATGAGCTCCAGAGTCTGTCAGCATCTCCCCAGCCCAGCATCGATCAGCTAGGGTCAAGTCAGGTGATGGCACCCAAAGAATTGGATTTGTTGTACCTCAAAAATCCAACATCATGCCGTAATATTTAATATGTCACATGGGAGTAATAACATGTAATAACCAGCCCTTAAAGACAGTAAGCTTGTTAGTCCAATGATAACAATCATAATTATAGTTAATCCAATGGTATAGCATTACTGTTAACCATTAATGTGAATCCAATGATGTCAATAATGATTACAGTATCCATGGCTCAGGAGGATGCAGAAGCCCTGAGTGGTGAGCCTTCACAGCCACCTCCAAATGACGTCCAGATCCTGGCGCTGATTTCTGTCGGTGGTATAGACTATCCCCAAATGGTACCCTCTGGTAATTTAACATAGCTATTGAACATGGCCCATTTATAGTTGATTTACCTATTAAAAATTGTGATTTTCCATAGCTATGTTAATTTACCAGAGGGTAAGGCTTATGAAATTGGGTTTCCCAGATTATGATGATTATGTTGCCTATACCTCTGAAATTCTCTGAAGAATGTGGTTCACCAGAAAATTCTTTCTTGAAAGCTGACTTTGTTCACAAAGCCGGCTTGAATGAATCATTGGATGATGCGTTGACTGCGTTGATGCTCTTCAGCTTGTTGAATCCTGTTGCTGGTGAGCTGGTGATGATTGGCGCCAACAGCAGATGGTCGGGTATGACTTATGATGTTCCCATTGTGGTTGAGATGTGGTAGGAAGAGAAGCACCTGGATGTGGAATCTTTCCAAAGAGGATAGAAGAACACTTACACATTACTTACTACTTACATAGGATTACATAGGTATGTAGGTGCATCATATGGTTCATCTCTAACCTTGTGCTACTCGTAGGTCCCTTGAAACCAAGTATGGGTTTTACGTAGCAACTGTTGCTGCTGTATCAAGCTGTATCTCTCCAAAGCTGTTGTGATCCAGGTGGGTTCAGCTCTAGGTTCATACGTTAACAGTATTTAACAGTCACCATCCAGAATGAGAACAGTTCATCTTAGCATGTGGAGGTGTAAGTGCAATTTCTCAAAAAACATCTATATGTATACGTAACTATATGGCTGATGACTATAGTAAATGCAGCATATCTTGTGTGCTGGCTCAACATGTCGGTTTCTGCCTTCCACATCGATTCTTATTCTTCCCGGCCCTACCGGGGCCCTACCGGCGTAGACAGCTGAGGTAGTTGTAACTCTAAAGCAACGCCTTTTAGGCATCTGGATTGGTCCCAAAGGCTCTGAGGGACAAGGGACGCTGATTTTTGGCAATGTTCAGTGCTGTGGATGGTTATCAATCCATTAATAGAAATTTAATATATATCTAATATAAGACTATATATATATATTTTAAGACTATATATATATATTTTTTTTTTTCAACCATTAATTATATAAGATATATCAACCATTATATAAGGATGTAAGAGGGAATCATGTTTTTCATATTATGTTTGGATTCGAAATATGAAATGGCATGCATTCTTCGGACCATGGCGCTTGCGCCCAATTTGGGATGACGATCTCAACTGACTGCGCATTTGGGTTGTTATATCTTGTCGGTTTGTTTCAAGTGTTGATATGGAATTACGTATATCAACCGTATATATATATAATTACATATAATTAACTATAATTATATATATATATATGAATGTCCAAATTATACAGGTATTCACAATTATGCTATATATACATATATATATGTATGTATAGATATGTTGAGGTGAAGACTCTTCATGTTTTCAGTCTTAGGTGGGCTTTGAGGCCAGTGACATTCACGCCTTCGAGCCAGGCGAGCAGTACAATCTCAGCCTGTCGCCCGCAGAACCCGGTATCCTTTGCAGCAAAAAGGAGAAGGACGACTTCCGCAGAAGTTGAGTCACCTGGGGAAGTTGAATCCTGAGAAAAATCCCAGTTGAGTAAAGTTGCAAAAAATCTGCAGGATTGGATTTTTGGTGCTAAAAGATTGCGAATTGAGTGTGTTTGCTTTCAAAGATTTTGAAACAAAGTATAGCACCATTCCATATTAAAACAGGTTTTGCCATGCCGATATATATACTGAATCTGACTTAAAGAGCAAATGTTTCAAAACGACACTTTGGGGTTTCTTAAAATGGGTGATCCCCAAAACCATAGCTTTCAACACAAATGGTCTAATGACTTGGATTATTTTGGTACCCCCATTAAAAAAAACCTCCAATTGACCAATTGATTATTAACGCCAATCGCTTATTGTGTTCTGCTTGTGATTCCTCCTTGCTGCGCAGGAAGACTCCCCGACAGCCGAGCGAATTCCCCTGTTTTTGGATGTCAGAGACAAGCAGCAGCGGCATGATTGACGGGGGCAGTGGCAACTCACTCAACAAAATCCAGTTAGTAAGTGGGTAATATTGACCACCCTCTGGTGATGTATGAAATCTATGCTCTATGAGCAGAACAAGAGCCCCTTCCGCACCTCATTTTTGCATTTCTTGAAGTCATTGGAAAAGATGGAAAAAGTAATTGACAATCCAATCGAATTATTTGTATGTTTTCTCTGTAGATTGGCTTGTGCAAGCTTGGAGCTGACAGGTTGGTGTGGTGGGGCAACAATCGATCCTATTTTTTGGATCTGCTCCTGTCTCAGTTGTTAAGGGAAAAATCGCAGGAAATCATGGTGAAATCGAACTGGTCCACTCAATGAATCCATTGGGTGACTGGTGACCAATACCAAACTGGGTGATTTTCCTTCTCTTCTCCAATTCTCAGGATCTCATGCCTCCAGCGCGATTTTTATTGCTGTTGGTGGTCACTTCGACAAATCTGCAGATTCCCATTCCAAGACAGGGCCCCAGGTGCTACTCGATTAATAGTTGCCATGGATTCCTCCCAACCCAGTCTTCGGACACTTATCCTGACTGCAGCGAAACACCTGTCCCTGGAATGGCAGAATGACAGGATTCGATTACGACTTCCTTCAGATCCCCCGGTGGATCGTTGTCACAGTGGCCCTTTTGCACGGGCTTTACGTAGATACATCCCAGAGATCCAAGTTGAAGAGTGGGATGCAGCCTGCAGCGACACTGGTCGTCAGCCCATGGTCTACTCGATGGAGAAAGGCTTGATGTCGAAGTATGTCCATTGGGCTCGTTGCCTCGGGCTAGCTGAAGAAAATCTGGCTTTACCTCCATGGCTGACACCGCTGACAGCCCCAGATGCCCTCAGCCGGGGCCCGGCTCAGCCAGGGGTCGAACCCAGTTTCTTTTCAGAACCGCAGGCGAGGAACCTCGCGGAATATCAAAAAAGGGCTATCCGCTTTGGTGTTTCGATCTCTGGCAAAGTGCTTCTTGCGGACGACCTGGGCCTGGGTAAAAGCATCCAAGCTTTGGGTGTGGCCTGGCAGTACCGCGAGACTTTTCCCTTGTTGATTCTGTGCCCCCCAGTGCAGCGGAACGTGTGGCAGCAAGAGATTGCAAAGTGGACACCCATCCCTGTTACGGAAGTGCAGGAAGTCTTGACAAAGACAACGGTACTTGAGACCACAGCTCGTGTGATCATTGTATCTTATGCATTTTTGGAAAAGTTTGAAGAACTGCAAAGCTCGGCTGAGATTGACTTCAAGGTGGTCATTGCTGATGAGTGCCATTCGATCAAACATTTCGATGCACACAAGTCAAAAGTTATCCTACGGATTGCGTCTTTGGCTCAGCGACTCATCCTGATATCTTCTGACAAACTGGTGAAGAAGAGTGCAGCGGAGCTTCATCCGCTGTTCCAAAGTTTGGATCCGTATCTTGGAACGCAGGAGACTTTCCTGCGAAGATATTTTGGTGGAAAACTAGGAAAGCTGGGGCGGCGAATTGATCCCCGGCGCGAGCAAGAGCTTGAGGCGTATTTGTTCAAGGTCATTGGGATTCGTAGGAAGACAGCGGAAGTCTCAAGTGAGTTATTGCCTCTTCGAAGGCAGAGGATTTTCCTCCCGAAGTCTGGGTGTTCATTGTCCATGGGTGAACTGAAACAAATGGAAACCGAAATGTTTCATCGGCAAAGGTTTGTTTCTGACTCCTCCGTGTCGAAACAGGCGCGTTTATCCGAGATGAAGCGTGTCTCACACCTGGTGATGCAGACAAAGAGGCGGTCATGTGTCGAGTATGTCACTGAGACCACCAACAACGGCGGTAAAATGTTGGTGTTTGCTTACCACAGGGAAATGCTTGACTCTTTAGAGGCAGCCTTAAAAGAGACCCTTGGAGCTTCAGGATATGTGCGCATTGATCAGAAGACTCCGACTCATGAGCGGGAGAACTTGGTGACCTGTTTCGAAGAAGACGATGAGTGTCACACGGCACTGCTCTCCTTCACGGCCTTGTCCGAAGGGCAAAGCTTGCCACATGTTGAGGCAATTCTTTTCGCCGAGCTCGCTTGGGCACCCAGTATCATCCTGCAATGTGAAGCTCGTGCCCACGGGATCCATGAGATCCAGGGTCGAAAAGGATCTAGTTCTAGTCATTCTATTCTCATCCAATACCTTTTGCTGGAAGATTGCCAATGGGACTCTCATTGCTATGAGCGCTTGGAAGAGAAGCTGCGGCATGTCACGCTCGGCACCGGTGACGCTGCCGAAGAGCATGATGCGGCCAGTATCTCCAGGTCCATCGAGCCATTGCCTCCAGCGGCACCCAGCTCTCAGAAACAGGAGATCCATGACAGCTTTCCCCTGACGGAGGCCACTCAGGAAGGGCTTCAACATTTTGATGAGAGACGATCGGATGAAGTGTATCAAGTTGTTGAGCATCTTCATCTCGGCTTAAATCTGAAATTGCAGCAATGCTATACCAAAGATTCCTTGGAGAAAAAGTGCAAAGGCAACGAGCAGAAATTGCGAAGGCTTCACTACTTTATGAAGGAAGCAAAAAAGCTCCACCCAGTATCAGCAGCTTTCAAGCCAGGAGGTGGGGTTGGTGCAAGCGCGCAGATGGTTCATCCACCCAAGCGGCAAAAGCTCTCTGAATGAAGACTGTACTTGAGCCACTGACCTGATACATTGCACTTTGGAGAGAGCGGCCCTTTGAAATCCGTTTCCCAATATATTTGTTCCATTTGCGAATGTTTGTCTAGTTGCTCAGGTCAACTGCCCTTAAGCTTGAAAGAAAGAATCCCTTCCATCCGGAAGAAGAACATTCGAAAGAATACGCGCCGCATTTGATGTGGCGATTTGTTCTCAAATTTCTTGATGTGTTTCCAACATATTCCAAAATGCTTTAGGACTTTAGGACCAGATAGGACCATTAAAGTTTCCACCATCCACAAACATTCCAAGATCGCGGTCCAAAGCATGGCCGCGGCTTCGCTGCAAAAAAATCACCAAACAGAGCTGACGATGCCACGGTCCACCGACCTGTTTGGTTCAATCAAGTTACATCCCATCGATGCTTGGTCCACATCGCACACATAATTCAGTATATGCATACAATTGCTCGTATAAATTCGTATAATAATGTATAATATATATATATATTATATAATATATACGACATATGACTATAAAGTCCATTGTTGATCATTATGTTCCCAACTCGTTACTGGTTTGTTTGTTTGTTTCCCGAATGGGATACCCAAGAATCCATCCTTCTCCGATTTAGAATGAGCATCGAGTGGGGTAAATGCCCACATTGTGATCATGTTTGATCAATGTTTATCCATTTTGGACCACCGATTGATCCATCGTTGGACTGATCGGATCAATGTTTATCCATTTGGCCAGTCCCTAAGTGGGTAAAAAATCAGAACATGATCCTTCAGAACATCCAGTTAGATCCAGTTAGATAGTTTTCATTATCCCATATTATCCCATACTATCCCATATTATCCCACTTTTACATAGCTTATCACCTTACTAAAGGGAAACCACTTCCAACACGTGCCTCACGTGCCATCTAGGACGGAGTTGACGGAGCAGAATGATCGTCTCCTTTGGCATGACTCGGGCAATGGCACGGCACAAGAGTTGGCAGCCGAGTTTTCTTAGTCGCGGAGATCCATGGAGATCCCATAAATATCAATGGGATATGAATGGGATCCGAATTCGATATGAATGGACCTGGAATGTGAATGGGATATAAATGGGATATAAACGGGTTAACGTTGATATAAAACATTAGAAAACATTATAAAGGCAACAGTAGTTGAGATACAATCTGATTGCCATAAGGGGGTAATGGAACCAGTTGTCAATTTTCCATGTAGAATTGTCTGGAAATTAGGCAAAACCATTAAATTCAGGATCAGTATAGATGTCAGTAGTTTGAGTTCAAGGTATCATACAGTAATTTTCCGTTTTTTTGCAATTGCCATTTGACGGTATATCTCGTTTTCAGACCTGACAAACCCAAATGCGCATGGGCCGGTAAGGACCAAGAGTGATTTTGCATATATTGGCCCCCAACAATGGATTATTGATATTATGATGATTTATGAATATTTATGATGATTTGTGAATTTTATGATATATCCTAATCTTATTAATCTTGCAGATGCCAAATCTTATGGGTCCAAGTCTACCTCCTTCAACCATACCATGCGGAACGTGCGTGTCACGCCTGCCATGATTCTTTGCAGTTCAGGCAGAATGGTTTTTCAACATGTTTCAGCTCCAGACACCTAAAACGATTCAAGGAGATGAAGTTCGCTTCTTTTTTTTCGAATTGGTCCCTCCCGTCATGCGGATTTTTTGGAATAAATCATTGTAAAACATCCCTACTACTGTATTTAAATTTCATGGGTCATCATGAATCAATGTCATCAAAAAGCATAAATCATTATTATTCCAAAGTGTTTCATGGATTTTCATGGGTCATCATAATCAATGCTTGTCCATCGCCTCTTTTGCGAGGCCAAAGATGGAATGGAAACGAGTTCCGAGCGGCGCAGGCCGTTCAAGCCTTCGGGAAAAGGGGGGATGCCGCAGATTTGAGTATGTGTCGAGTTTAACCCATAATCCATGACAATCCAGAACTGGTTGGTGGTTTGGAACATTTTTTATTTTTCCATATATTTGGAATAATCATCCCAACTGACTTTCATATTTTTAAGAGGGGTAGGTCAACCAGCAACCAGATAATAAACCCACTAGAGTTGGGGGTGCTCCATTTTCAGACAAAACGAAACCTTGTGAATGGCTCATACATCCATTCGTACCACGGATGTAAATAATTGTCGTGTTCCCTGAAATGCAAGCTGCAAGTATACTGACGCGACTTGACTCATTGGTCGACTTTGCTCCCAGATGGTCATGGGTTATTGTCTTTCAAAAGCATCTATGGGCCATTAGGTCTCATGTAGACCTAACCTCCAACGGGTTCTTCAGCTGGGATTCCTCACTGATGTTTGCTGGTTTCATCCCCAGTTTTGCGGAGGAAATCCCATGAATTTAGTTTAAAAGTGGCTATCCCCAGCGTTTGATAGTTGATCATCATATTCCCATTAAACGGAAGTTTTATTGTATCCCCCAGTTTTAATCTTCTAGACCAGTCCATTTTATCCCACATGTCCAAATATTCCAGTAAGTCCTAAATATCTGACATCATTACCCTCTGGTAAATTAACATAGACCCTGAAAATAAGACATTCATTCTTAGTGGAAACTATACTGGAATATTCCAAGCCCCATCTGGCAGGGTCTATGTTAATTTACTGGAGGCTATATCGGTATATCCCACTTATCCATACATCTCCCGCCTTTGCAAAGCCTAAGGCGAAGAAACGGTGAAGACTGTGCGCGTGAAACGCTGGTCCAGAACCTGGGGTTTGCTCCGATTTCTGGGATTTGACTGTTCAGGTGGGGGGTGAAAATATGTCAACATATTTGGGTTCCCAAAAACCTGGCTTCCGCTGGTGTAGTGACCAAAATCTAGCTGGCTTGGCTGGGTCTTGGATTTTGACCACCAAAAAGGGCACAGAAGATCTGACTGTCCCTGGTTGGTGGTTTCAAACATGTTTTATTTTCCACAATATATGGGATAATCCTTCCCATTGACTCATATTTTTCAAAATGGTTGAAACCACCAACCAGGTCCAAATTCACTGTAAATGGTGGCTTTGTGGTGGTTTCGATGGAAAATCATCCCGTTGTCTTTCCATAATCACATCATCACATACATCAAAAATAGAGTACTACTCTAACATATCAAGCCTATAGTCTATAGCTAGAACAACTGGGTCTGAAAATAGGGTGCCTCAGGGTCCAGTGGTTTATGATTTATGTTCATTTGCCTATTACAATGGTTCTTTTGCGAGTACAAGAGGCTGCATCTATTCTCCTCCTGCAGAGGTCTCCCAAGCCCGAAGTGGAAGTACCGCTGGTGGAGGTGCGCGACGTGCCTTTTTTTTGAATTCAGCACTAGCCTGGTTGATTAGGGGGTCAAAGATTGAATGATATATGGGTTTAAACATTTTACACCATTACTTATATAAATATGGATAGCATTGATAAACTCTGTGGTTGGTTGATGCCTGATTAGTTATGAAATAGATGATTACACCATTTTCGGGGGAACCAAGGTCCAACACATTTGGGGTGATTTTTTTTTCCAATGTCTGTGGGATTGAAGAAAATCCAGCTGTTTAAGATTGCTATTTGAGGTATATATACCTGTTTTTGGGCAAAGCTGGATTGATCTATATCGACTCAACGAAATAGAACATCGAGTACTTCTCTTCAATCACATACCGTGCTCTGAGGTCTTGACAGCCAATCATCTCTCATCAAATTGATCAATCCGCTTTTGCCCTGATTGCCTCTCAATTTTCCAAGGCGCAGCAAGTCTATCTACTAAAATGAACAGTCAACTTTTGAGTACCGCGAATCACATTTTGTGGCAGTATGAGAAGCATCCATTGGCGTGTCTCTTGTGAGAGATGGGTTGATTTTCGCCCAGCACACAGATCCATCCCTGTTTTGTTCAAAGGTTGGAAGGGTAGAAGCTGCTGGGTCGCTGAAGGTTTTTCACCTCAGTCCTCCCATTTGGAATCTAATCAAACCTTATAACCTTTGAGGGACTTCTTAAACTTGTTAGGGTCTTTACTCAGGATGGCTGGATCAAAACAGGCAGGGCGCGTTGACTGGGCATCAGGACCCAGTCCCAACTTCCGCACCTTTCCTCAAAGTTCAGGACTGCCAAAGCAAGATTGGACTGTCCGCACATCGATCGCCTGTGTTGATATATCTAAAATTATCTAAATGCACTTTATATTACACTTTACACTATAATACACTTACATATTAATACTTAAATGACATCATATGATAGTTTTAGTGACTTTTGTTTGTTCCTCTCCAGGTTGGATCTGTGCCCAAAACAAAACCAGCCAAGCCTTCCGTGGCCATGGCGCTGGCCATGGCGCGTATGGCGCGCCATGCTCTGGTTGGGGCTGCTGGTCCTTCCCGGCCTTCCCGGAGTCGCTTGGGGATGGCAGGGCACCTGCTTTGTGGACTCGGTCCACATGGCCCATTGCTGCGATCAGCCAAAGCGCTGCTTCGGCCCAGAGAAGATCGACAGGTCCTGGGAGGAGTGGAGATGAGCGGAGTCAAACATGGAGTCAAACATGGAGAGCCTGGGAAATCCCCTATAAAAATCATTAAAAATCTATAAACATGATAAAATTGAGGTTTGAATTTGAATGGGAAACAAATGCTATAACTGGTGGACTTAATGGGAACATCATATATAAAAAAGGATAAAAAAAGGTATGGATGCGATATTGTCGATAATTGTTTTTTTTCCACCAGCCCTGTTTGATTACCGAAGGGTACATTATGGTAACGTGAATTGTAATCGATCATCCACTATGAAAGAAACCCACAGGGACCAATCCCTTGACGTGTAAGGCGTAATCGGGGGGAAAATCCTCCAATTTGAATGGGAATGTCAATGGTTGAGATTGAGTTTTTGGTTTTCCCTGTTTTCCCTTCAATAGTACCAAAACATACGAAGCGATGTTGTTCCAAACCTGTGTTCCCACAATTTTTCAGAGAATCCCAATTCTTTCGCAGTTCTTTTTTCCGTATATTACCATATTTCTTTGGTGCCAAACACTGCCTAACAACCTCAGGAGTGTTGTGGCGTTGAATTTCAGCAGCTGTTGATCAAGTCGGCGGCCAAAGAGCTTCGGAACGCAGAAGATCTCAACACCTTGGGAGAAATCTATTTGCTCCTCGAAACGCGACTTGTAGAAAACCTTAAGATTATAGATAAACGTGTTTGATACTTTGTTGTTTGTTTTCCATTTTTTACTTAGAATTGTATTTTTTTAGGTTCTTGTTGAAGTTGAACTGGAATTTAGAGTGTGTTTCTTCAGTTTTGTGCGAATGTTCACTGCGTAGTATAAACTACTAACATTGCTGGGCAAAAACGACACCATTGTGGATGGGCTCTGCAATGTCCGGAGGTTTCTAAATTTCCTGAATTACGACAATGTCGATGCATGGGAGCTGATTGCTCACACTGCGGGCAAGCGTGCGCTGGCAGAGTACAACGCCTTCACATCCTTCGCAGAGGACATGGCAAGTCACTTCGACTCGGAAAGCTTCAGGCAGCAGAAATTCCATGTGATGAAGGACCTGTGCCCTTCGCTGAAGACCACGGTTAAGAAAAAACGATTGAAGTTTCAGGCAGTCATACTCTGTTAAGGGTCTTTCATATATAGATCTTATAGAATTATATAGTTGCGTTTGAGTCAAGTATATAAGTGGTGCAGATGGTTCCTCCAATAATGAATCACAACTGAGAGTTTGTGCCTGAAAACTAACTATACAATGTCAGAGCGCAAACAGACAGTCCATTGCAGACCAATGCGAATGGGTAGTGATCCTTTGAAGGGATGAAGGGATGTCTTGGCTTGTTTTTAGCCGTGAAATCCCAAAAGGGCACTTGGAAAGGGCTAAAACACTTAGGTTCTTCAAGCATTCCCGGGGTTCCCACTTCCTCGCAGCCTTTCCACCTGGAGGAAATCAATCATGCTGCCCATTTGATTGAAAACTTCTTCCAAGTTGCATGGTATGATCATTCCAGGCAGATTGGCAAATCTCCAGTTGAGACTGACATCAATGAAGTTCGGCCAAGATTTGAGAATGCCTTGAAGGTGTATCAGGTGGTCCAAAACGCCGCTGATACCTTGCTTTACGATGCCGTGGCACGGTATGGGATGATTCCGGGCACGCCACGGCTGTCGACGGCTCCGGAAGTTGTGTTGGTGCTCACTGTGGTGGGTCCTTGGGCTTCTGTAGGTATCGTCACGTTTTGGAGCATTCTGCGAACGCGAAGCACGCCACTGGCTTTTCAAGAATGTTCAGCATCATTTTATCATATTTTATCATCACCCGTTCGGTTGATGCAATTTTCCTGTCCAGTTCGGGATGATGACCAAAATTGGCCGATAGACGGGGGGATTGGTTGAAATATGTTAAGTTGTTACTCTTTATATAATATCATTTTCGTCTTGTTAAAGTGATGAACTGTGTGTTTGTGTGGTACGTGCCACTGATGTAGCTGGACACAGAATATCCTCTTCAATCCAACGCGAAAGCCCACGACTATCGGTAAAGATGTAGCTTCACGCTCCCAATGCCTCAGCCTTTACAGTTTACAGGCATGTTTGGTTTGAAGGTAGGGAGGATAAATTAAGATAATTATCATGTATTAATTTACAGGGTTGTTGCTCACATTCCTGTCATTCTACATCATGCATTATGCTACAATCATGTGTTCCTTGGTTTTCAAGTCATTGTTTTGGCATCCAGGCCACTCCGGGTTTTCATCTTCGGCGATCAAGCAGGAATTCGAGACTGGCGAGCGATGATGCGCACAGTGAAGTCTGCAACTCCACACGTGATGCATCGTTTGCGATTTGACTACATCGATATTTTTCAGCACCCTCGCAGCTTACCCGCAGCATTAAACATGATTAAACATTATTAACTATGATTAAACTCAAATGCCATCAAGGATAAGTGGCCACATGATACACATAGAATAGTTCCAAGGGATAGTTGTTGATGGAGTATTCTAATGTACTCCTATATTAATATGCTTCCCTATGTTCGATCCAGGGGCATTCCACCTGGGTCTTGGCAACCACTGGCCTCGGCAGGTATGATAGCATATTTCTCTCGCTTGCCATCGGAATGCGCAGCAAGCAACATGAGTAAAGCCTTGTATGCTCGGTTGCTATGCCATGAGCTGTTGCCGCTGGATGTCGAGAGAGCTATCGCAATGGACCTGGGAGACATTTTGGTGTTTGAAGACATACTTGGCCTGTGGGAGTCTAGTTCAAACATGTTCAAAAAGTATGTTTGCGGATCCACAACTATGGTTTCGCTGTTCGCTTGATGTTTTCACTGCTACTACAACGTACTTTGCATCATTCTTGAATTCAGAAGGGGTATATTTTAGGCGTCTATCATCTTCTATCCAAGGAGCACAACCCTCTTTTTGGATGGGATGACCATGTGTACTTCATAGTATGTCATAGAGGCTTGTTCCAACTGTTCTGAGGCTGGTCATTTGACACCAGTATCCTAGAATAAATCTGGCATCTTTGGTCTTTGCCTGTAAGTAGCAAGCACTATAGTCACTACCCACATCGCGATTGATCAAGCAGCAGCCCACGGTCAGTACCTCGCTTAAGCCTATGTTTTGGCTCGCTTGAGCCGACGCCACAGCTATATTTCTTTTATGATACAAATGCTGCTGTGGCAGTTGCTGCCCATGGTTTTGGATAGTAGTTCTGAAGCTATCAGTGATGGACAGGAAGGTTCCCCAGGCTAGTGTCAAATGGTGAACGATTTATATGTATGATGACATCTTCGTTGAGCCCCGGTAAAGCCAGGTTTATACGTACTCCTCAGGGATTCCATTGTCCCCCGTCCTCTGTCCCCACCCCCAAAGATAAACCTTTCAGGTGTATATTCAAGGGATCGTTGCCTGTAGCCCTGTTGTCCCCACTGTCCCCTGCTCGTCCCCTGTCCCCGGTCCCCACCTTTAAAGAGAAACCCTAAAGGTGTGAATCCACATCCATGATGGGACCAGGGCCCCCACACTGACAACTGTTCATACAGTCCTATGAATCAATCAGGAAGGGATGTGGGTCAAAGTCTTGGAAACGGTGATCCCGGTTGAGTATGAGACTATTAGTGACTAATCCCCATCATCTATAGATATCGATGATCCCATTTTCACTCCAATTACTTCGGTATTAACAAAAGTTTAGCCCCATTTTAGAACTTCTTTGGTGCTCTACGATTCATGGGATGGTGAACTTCCACCAAATTATCTGGTTTTGCTGAAGATTATGATTCAATTTTCGCACTGAATTCCCCGGGCACCTTATGTACTTGAAAAGTTCTTTTATCTACTGGACAACACTGGAAATACCTTTTGCTGGGACTCATCTCTACTTTTCTTTCCAGGGACTTCTCAAACAAATAGTAGTGGGGCCGGAGACAATCAGGACTTCTATTTGAACATCCTCAAACACCCCCGGCATGAGATTCCCATGTATTTTGCGCGATTATAGCATGTTGATACCAATACTCAGGTGATTATGATAAAATATTGGTGGATTACAGAGGGGTTATATTATACTAGCTGGTTGATTGGGGATTTAAAACCAGCCCTGCAGTAGCACAATTGTTGGGTTAACCCGATGGGAAGATGAAAAAAAAGCACCAAGCAGGGTGATATGAAATCATCCCAATTCAGAAAATCCCATAGTTGTCTCCAAAATCTCCAGGAATATCATGGAAAAAAAGAGCAATCTCACTTAGAATCCCATATTTATCCCAATAATTCATCCCAAATTCCCAACAGAATCCCAACCAAAAAATATCCAATGTTAAACCCCAGTGAAGATCAGCAGAAACAATCAGCCCCTCACATTCCGACCAGGAAGAGGGTGATCACCTCCAACCGGATGAGCTTCTGGCAGCTGCCTCACATCGTTCCCAGGAGGAGTCCCTGCGCCAAACGAAGCCCTCGGAGCTCAATGGAGGACGCCGAGTTCGTTGGCGGCGCGCCAGTGGGATGTGTTGGGTAAGGGTGTCTGTGGATGGTAAAGTCATCGAAATCTGGGGAATGGGTTAGAATTGGTTTACATACTGGTAGGTATTGACATGAAAAGTTTCATTTGTTTTAGATTAAAAGTCATGGTATTGACATAGGCGTCGAAATCTTGTCATACTTATTCCCATTAGAATCATTAGAGCTCATGGACCATGTGGACGGTATTTAAATCATTGTAGACATGATATGATATGATTGTAACCAAAAGGAAGGAGTATCAAAAAACCCTGCTGATGATGGGTATCCATGAAGATGGGAATCTTCTCTGCAGATCACTGTGAATTTTCGATCAAAATTCTCAACTCGCAAAACTCTTTGGTTCAAAGGAAACCATTGACCATGGCTACCCCATTTTGATCCATGCCCATATTGGGTTTGTCTGAAAACTATGGGAAAACTCTCAGTTGAACATTGACATTTTCGGGTATCAGGTATGCCCATGCGTCATCCATTTTGAGACAAACTTTTATGTTAATAAACACATGCCCAATATGACCCAATCAATCAATATATATATATATCATATGTATGTAATATATTTATTGCATTATGTGTTCATGACTGATAGTGATATATCCCACAGATAATTGGGTCGGCCCTCCATGGAATCGATACTACTGTAAGCATATTTGTATAAATTTGTATGTTAATATATATATATATACATATGTATGTATATTATATATATATATCATATTATATATATATATTATTAATATTATTTATATATATATTTATATTATATATATATATATTTATATTATATATATATATTATATACATATAAATACATATCGGTATACTTCGTTTAAGAGTTCGTCTCCTCTTGTGGTTTAGGAGTTCCAAGTTGGGACGCGGGTAAACAAGAACGCTATTAGGTGGCTGTGAAACATGCGCAACTCCTGTGAAACGTGCAATACTCCTATGAAACGTGCATAACTTCTATGAAACGCGCATAACTGCTATAAAAATTGCATAACTTCCATGAAACGTGCACCTCTATAAAACACTGCAAAGAACTCTTGTGTATTCCTAAAGCCTCATCGTTGTAAAACACTGTAATGAACTCTTGAATGGAGCATACTTATATACATATATATATACACATATATACATATATATATATATGTACATATGTGTATATATATACATATATATATACACATATGTACATATATATATACACATATACATATTTATATATATATACATATATATATATATACACATATATATACATATATATACACATATACATACATATATATATATATACATATATACACATATACTACATATATGTATGTATATATATATACATATATACATACACATATATATTTATATATATACATATATATATACATATATATATATACATATACACATATACATATATATATATACATATATTTATATACATATATATATATATACAGCAACTGGGATGCTCATCCAAACAGGGGTTGACCGCGCGAAATATCTGGGAATAGGAAAGGTTTCACCCGACCATATTGCCAGGATTGTCGATTGGTTGGGATGTCACCTATAGCCATGATACGTGTAAACCACACGCGGGTAAATCCATACTGGCCAAAGAAAATGCTGGAGACACATTACACATTCCATTGATACTCTATGAAGACATGGTGCATACACATGATTTCAGAGATCATCATGTTGAAAGACATGTCAATATTTTCAGAGAAATAAAGCAAAAACACTGATGAGAGGCCAGGTTTGGCATGTATGTATTCTAGAAGCAAACAAGTCTAGTCTTCAAGAGGTTACTTATACTTGATCTGACTTCACATTTACAATAGCAGTTGTTTTTGTTTATATACACTGAAGACGGGCTTCAAATCTGGATTCTATTGATTTTCATTTCTAGAGGTGCCTTTTTTGGGCAGCCCTCGCGGTACAACCGGGGTGAAACTTTGCCCCAGGAGTTGTGCTCTATGAAGTCAGCCGCATGCGGCAAGGGAACTACACAGAGGATACCCTCCGGGCAGCAATCATCGGACTGGAGAAAGGTGACTTGGCAGCCCTTCACTTAATTCGCTACATGATTAGGAATATTTATGGGGATAAATGTTAGTACTTGAAGTCACCATGCTCTATCTTTAGATTGGCCACTGGAAATTTACTGTCATCTGTTCCGCAGGTTTCCTTTGGATGTGATCCGGTAGGCATGAAACTAAAGAAATTACAGTAGGTTCATAGTTTGGCAGTGAATGAAGGCCTAGCTAGCTGAAAATGTTCCTCTTACTTTGCAAGTATTCCATAGTATTCCCTCTTGCTTCAGTCCAGTCCTCTCGTCCCTGCCTGCCACGTCCCTAGCACAAAATATTTCCATATATTTCCAACAGCAGTGTGTTGGGTTTTCATCTCTGCGTACGGGAGTGGTGCGATGTCCGTTTGCGAAGCCCAAAAACCAGAACGAAACCGGAACGGGCGCTCGAACCTTGAAACCCTGAAACCTGCTGTTGGGTTTCACAGTGGGGTGCATTATATAATTTCAATTAATCTAATATATACATTACAGATCATTACAGTATATATATATACACATATATTTATATACATGTATTTATATACATATATATATATATATATATTAGCTAAACCCAAAAGGTCGCTGCGGCCTGTTTTTGAAGTTATTTAGACGTATTGAACGTGGGGGGGCGTACGGCCATCTGAGCGAGGGTACGGCGGGCGAACGGGGGGGGAACGGGGGGGCGAACGGGGGGACGAACCGGGGGGCGAACGGGGGGGCGAACGCACACATGCACACACGTACGCACATACGTACGCACAGACGTACGCACGTACGTTCGCACGTATGCACGTACGTAGGTACCATGTTCAGACCCATGTTCAAGCCCATGTTCAGACCCATGTTCAGAAATAAGGTTACCTTTGAAAAGTGACCTCCTAATACTAAATATGCTTTAGGAGGCTTAGGGTCGTACAGAAATAAGGTTACCTTTTATATAAAAGGTAACCTTAAAGGTAACCTTATTTCTGAACATGCATGTGAACGTGCGTGCGTACATGCACATGAACGTGCGTGCGTGCATGCGTACGTACGTGCGTACATGCGTATGTGCGACCCCTTCGTGCGACCCCTTAATGCGCCCTCAAGGGGGTGGGCCCGCCCTCAAAATTGCACGGGTTTCGAATACCAACAACTTTGTACCAGTATTCTTGGGTTGTATAAGTAGGTGTAAAATAATTTCGGCACAGGTTGACTGTACTAATTATCACCAGGCAAAACAAGACTAGTCGAATCGTTCGCCCGTCCGCTCGCCCCCCCGCTCGCCCCCCCGCTCGCTCGTGCGGGCGACGTTCGTCCACCCGTTCGCCCGCATGTTCGCCCCTACGTTCGCCCCCCCGCTAACTCTTCGTGCGGTTTTCAACATATCCACGGCAGTGAGTTTTTGAGTTTAGCTAATATATATATATATATATATGTATATATATATATGTATATATGTATATGTATATATATATGTATATATGTATATGTATATATATATATATGTATATATGTATATATGTATATGTATATATATATATGTATATATGTATATATGTATATGTATATATATATATGCTGTACATATATATATATAGCTAGGATTGATCAACTCACAGTTTACAAGTGTGCAGGGTACCATATGTAATTGCAACATCTTAGAACTATCATGATTTCGGAGGTCCCCTTGATGTCAACAACCAGTTTTTCGTTAATGGTTTTCATGCAGCACCGAGGTTATCAGCACTTCTGTGTTTGGGACCAGGACATCCTCAACGCCATGCGGGAAGATCTCTGGGGTCTAAAAGGTGTTCGCCTCCTGCCTTGTCGCTGGTCAATCTTTCCGATGGCGAATTGGCAGTTCTTCTGGAGCTGGGCTGTGCATGGACCAAAAAACTGTGCATGGTCATCCTTCCATGAATGGGGCATTACATGGCCATAAAAAAAGGATTACCATCATAGAACGGATGAATATGGATGACCATAAACCATATACCATATGTATAGTATGTATAGTTGATGTATGACCATAAACCATATACTGTAAGTGATGGATGAATATGTTTTGACCCTAGCACATATAGTAAGGATTTCGACCGGACTCATGGAGTTCAATGATTTGAGCTGTCACAGCGTCCCCCCCTTGTTGTTTGTTGGAACTTGTTCCTCACGATCGATTTATCAGAAAACCAAATTGGTGAATTGAAGCAGTATTGAAATGGTTATTGCAATGTTCTTCATGATGAGTTTTGATTTTTGAGCTTAGATATCTGTGGATGTCCATCACTATCATTAGGGAATATCCCGCTTGAGCATCTTGATCATTTTCCCGTTCAAGTGGTCATACTGTAAACATCGCCATTTTTTGACAATCTGATTGAGTAATCATCCCAATATTTCTCCAATATATCTCCAAAATTCTCCAAAGATATCCCACATGTCATTTCCCATCATATATTGACCATTATTTACCATGATTTACCATACATATATAGCCCATAGGATCCATGTATGGTATATATGGTAACATTTACCATCAATATACCCCCAATGTTACTATATATACCATACATGGATCCTATGGGTAGTAGTAGATGTCAGAGAAACTGTTGGTTAACTCATGTGGAATCATTCAAAACCACAACTGCGATGCAGGAATACCCCCAGTTTCTGGCTTCGCGAGCTGGTCGAGCGACGCCGCTATCCGGGCCTATTGGCAGCGGATCACTTCGAACATTTCTGTCCGAATCATATCTTGTACCTTGGCCATGGGTTTCTCCGAAAGTGACTGGTTGGTGGTTTGGAAATCTTTGGAACATGGCTTTTATTTTTCCATATATTGGGAAGAATCATCCCAACTGACGAACTCATACTTTTCAGAGGGGTAGGTATACCATCAACCAGATGAAGACCTCACCCCGAATTGTGTTGGTTTTTATTAAACTGTTTATGGAGATGATGGTTATCCCGTGGAACAAAAATAATATGGATCAAGACCTATGAAATACTGTAGATTGAAATATTATATTGTTTGGGGGGTGAACACCCATTATTAACCAGCGATGTTGCTGTGAACAGAAGGGTCCAAGGGTGAGCTAAAACAAATCAATTGTGTTTCTCTTTTTTTTTGGAGTACCCAACAGCATTTCTCAGATCTTTGCGGTACCCAAAAACTTTGTTTTTCCCAAACATGTTGATATATTCTAATGTTTAATAATTTTGAGTCCCCCATGATCCCCATGTTAAGAACCCCCAAATGGAAACTGTGTGAACAAACTGCCAAACATCAGAATAGAACGAAAAACATCGACCAAACATAGGAAACACACTGCAACAGGCTGGAACAAAAATCGGACCAACATGGTAAGAGAACTTAGAAAACATGGGAAACAAATGGGAACACATGGGGACACAATGGGACACATATTTATAGATTTTATATAGGCAAACACGGGAAAAAGACATGGGAACAAGATGGGAAAGATGCTGGTGGTTTCTTCGTTTTTATCAACATGAGCCTGACGGATCTGTGGTAGCCCCTGCCCAGGATGCTGCACACCGTCTTCGCCTTTGAAAAAAGGGAGCACCGACAACTGGCGCGCAATGTTGCCCTGGCCCAGGGCATTCGAAACCAGCAGCCAGGAAGCAGCATCAAGGCGCCAGATGGGACGAGATGTGCTTGCGGGGAACGAGCATCCCTGCTTCATGTGCCATCAACTATGAAGCTATGGCCGTGGGTACAGCGATTGTTTCGATTTCATAGCCCTTCCTTCCTGCCAGAAGTTCATGATGAAGCCTTGTTTCGATCTCGTAATGAGCAAGGAGAGGAGCTTGGAGGTGGTTTCTGGGGTTCTGAAGACTCCAAAGACTTGGAAATCATGAGACAAGGCACGCTTGAGTGGGCCCGGGACACAGGCTCTAGTGTGGTGAGTGGCAACTGTGCTACGACCCCAACTTCGCTTGGAAATTACGCCCATATCGACTTTCCAAATGGCCCTGCAGGAGAGGTGCAGAGCCTGAAGTTGAAAGCACAGACCAATGCCAGTCAGGACGCACATCTCTTTTTTGGCACAATTTATACAGTTCCAAACGGTCTCCAGTCCTTGGGTCTGGAATTGGTCATCGACGCCTTCGAAGGCACCAAGAGCATCTTACGCTGGGGAATCCAAGGGGAGGAGATTGCCGAATTCAGGGGCCGTATCTTGGAACGTGGCCAGTGGACGAGCCTTTGGGTGCCTTGGTTGTGAGTGAGTTGCTGCATGTTGCTGCGATGTTTGGATCTTTTTTTTTGAGGTGAAACATGTGAAACAATGGTCATTTTGCATCTGTTCAGCTTTTCAGGCGGCCTAATTTCTGTTAAAATTGCGCCCAATATTTATCGAAGTTCCAGGTGGACATCAAGAGTTCAGGCGAGGTCCAAGTGGCAGCTGGTGAGTCTGGAAACGTATTTCTGGACATCGCTCTGGACATCACTGGGACCTACGACCTGACCCATGGAAAGATCTATGCAGGTTCCCTGGGTCAGAAGCCCGCACATTGGTTGCTTTGTCGGGAATGAGCGCCAGAAAAAAATTGCGCAACTGCCTGGAAGCATGCCCCTTGTAGTACTAGGAGAACGTCAAATATTAAAATGAGTATGTCTGTATATGTCAATATTATATGTCTATATATTTAATTATTATATAGTTACAATTGTTTGGTAACCTGCAGTTACCTGCATGATTGTTTATTACAAAGTAAAATAATCAATCATTGTGGCACGTTGCAAATCATTCACCACTTTAGATCCTCATTGGGTTCGTAAGACATTTCCGTAAAATGCACATTGGAAAACGTAAAAAACTTATGTCAAGTCAAGAATAGGAAATTCCCCCTTCCTTTTTTCCTGGAGACCTTTCTTTTAGATTCCCTGTTGGATTTTTTTCAGTTCCAGCCCTTTTTGAAGCGAAGGTGCCCTTGAAAAAGAACAGCAACAAGATCAGCAACAAGATCCCTCAGGCGGGAATGGCTTTGGTACTCGTACCTGAGAACATCATGGGAACATCATGGGAACATGAGGATGGATTGATATGGACTGGATTATTACCCGAAATTGTCAGACCGTCAGACCCTGACATTGATGATATGTATAATGTATAATATACATATATATACACATATTAATTTATTAGAATTTGAAACAATGACATCTTACCCATGGATGAAAAGAACCTGTTCTGATTTGTCCTCCCTGAGACGACACCTTCCATGACGAGCGGTGTGTCGCTTGGGATGAATTGATACAGGTCGACAGGCAAGAAGCCGAAGTTCGTCCCAAGGTGTGGTACCAGTTGGTTTTTGTTTGCTGCATATAAATCACCAACCATGATAACAATGGTAATTAACGACAAGTTAATAGGAGAGCGGTTTATTCTTATTGGATAACTGAGAAGGATTAGACATGATTAGAATATATGATATGCATATGAAACATGTCTCGTTCTTGTTTCCACGAGTAAATTTAGACTATGTGGGCCTGGTTTTGAATTTAGAATTGGTACAGTGCTATCCAATATTTGCGGTCAATAGGTTTGAGACAAAACCACATTGTTTGATTGCCAGATGGTAACATTTTGAATGGATTGGTTTATGGGAAGTCTGGAACCATGTTCTTTTGCCTCACATACAGGGGTTGGTTTTCATTTTTTTTCCTTGAACCGCTTTTGGTACTATTGGCTTTACCCTCTTTCATGAAACATGACAGTGGATTTTTTTCTCCATTTATAATAATTTATAGATGGTTTGAAACATGATAATTAGTGGAAAATCCCCCATTTATAGATGAACATGTCCCATTGAACCTCCATGTTTGTCTCGGATTTCCCCAGGTGATCGGTGAACCAGAGAGCCAGTTGGTGGTCAAGGTGGGGGGGTGGTTAGGGCAGCTCCAAAAATCAGGATTTATTGGTGATATGACATTGATAATATGTTATGAATGGTGATATAATAGTGATATGAATATGAAATTTATGTTCCAGACATATGTTATAGTGATATACTATAGTGATATGAATGGTGGATATTGGTGATAAATAATCACTAATAGTCTATAGTACAGTAACGAACAATGTTCTACTGCTCGGAAAGATCCGCTCTTTTCTTCTCAGCTTCCACCCGGCGTTTGTGTCGTTTCCCCAGTGGATTGAGAATATGCTGCCAAATTCACAGGAGGTCCAAATCAAACAGGGCTGCAACATACTGTAACAAATGATTTTGTAAATTGGTAGGAAAGTTAAAGGCAAACACCATTTACCAAGAACATGTTGTTGACATACTGGCTGTCTAGAACCTTTGACCCAGATCATCATTGCTGTTTCATTGAGTTTTCTGTTTGATAGTGTCTTTTGGCTAAACCAGACCATCAATTACAAATTGCGAAATGAAGTGGAGTTGCACTTGTATACCCTCTGGTAAACTAACATAGCTATTGAAAATGGCCATTTATAGTGAGTTTTCCCATTAAAAATTGTGATTTTCCATAGTTTTTTGTATGCTTATCAGTGGGTATATTTATCATATTATCATATGTATACAAACTGGTTCAATAGGAATTCTTGACACCACGACTAATCCAAAAGACACGTTTTCGAGATTTTGAACAACGCCGCTTGGGGTCTGGGTCTGGGGGGCGGGTCGCTCCAAGCGACTGGAGCCCTTTCGGTGACTGGACTGGAGTTGATTTACCATCACCCAAACAAACTGCCCAAATAGGGAATGGAAGATTAGTTTCCACTAAACATTGACTATGTTCAGGATCCGCTGATGTGTTTAATATATATATATATATTATTACATTATATTACATCTATACACCTGATTACATGGCTATTTGGTCATTATGTATGTATGTATGTATGTATGTAATGTAATGTAATGTAATGTAATGTAATGTAATGTAATTAATGTATGTATGTATGTATGTATGTAATTAATGTATGTATGTATGTATGTATGTATGTATGTATGTATGTATGTATGTATGTATGTATGTATGTAATTAATGTATGTATGTATGTATGTAATGTAATGTAATGTAATGTAATGTAATGTAATGTAATGTAATGTAATGTAATGTAATGTATGTAATGTATGTAATGTATTAATGTATGTAATGTAACGTAATGTAACGTAATGTAACGTAATGTAACGTAATGTAACGTAATGTAACGTAATGTAACGTAATGTAACGTAATGTAACGTAATGTAACGTAATGTAATGTAATGTAACGTAATGTAACGTAATGTAATGTAATGTAATGTAATGTAATGTAATGTATGTAATGTATGTAATGTATGTAATGTATGTAATGTATGTAATGTATGTAATGTATGTAATGTATGTAATGTATGTAATGTATGTAATGTATGTAATGTATGTAATGTATGTAATGTATGTAATGTATTTAATGTATGTAATGTATGTAATGTATGTAATGTATGGAATGTATGTAATGTATGTAATGTATGTAATGTATGTAATGTATGTAATGTATGTAATGTATGTAATGTATGTAATGTATGTAATGTATGTAAAGTTAATTTCATGGCAACTAGCTGTCAATTCATTTCAATCAGCTGTCAGTGCTGAAGATACAAAGCTCTACGGAGTGCAAGTTTCAAGTCACCGGGGCAAAGCTTTGCAGCAACAAAAAGTAAAGCAAAACTGCAAAGTTGCAAGCAGGGACAGAGTTTTGCAGCACAAAGTTGCAAGCCACAGGGGCAAAGCTTTGCAGCACAAAGTTGCAAACCACAGGGGCAAAGCTTTGCAGCACAAAGTTGCCAGCCACAGGGGCAAAGCTTTGCAACAAAAAGTTGCAAACCACAGGGGCAAAGCTTTGCAACACAAAGTTGCAAGCCACAGGGGCAAAACTTCGCAGCCCAAAGTTGCAAGCCACAGGGGCAAAGTTTTGCAGCAAAACGTTGCATGCCATATATGGGCAAGGACAAAGCTTTGCTCCACCATACACAGAGCAAAGCTTTGAATATGTATGTATAATGGTATATATAGATAGGATTCTTGAATGGGATATAATGGGATGTTATTTTCGGAACGCGCTTTGGTGGGCATTGCTGTTGGCAATAAAATGGGATTGGTACCTGTTAAAGTGATTTCAGGGGTTCCAGATGGTTCCAGCAGTATATCAGATGGGTGCTTTAACTTGACTTACCAAGGGACCAACGGGGATATCACCCAGAAAAAACAAAAGAGTAAAACAAATGGGGATATCACCAAGAAAACACCAATGAGGATTACCCAGAAAAACCAATGGGGACATCACCCAGAAAAACACCTGAGTTGTCATTTTTTGCCGCGCTCCCCCATGTGGCAATATAGTACCACCAACTACTCTTGAGTTGGTTAATCATTCAGCTTCATGTCACCAAAAATTTTGGTCAGTTCTTCACACGATAGTTCTTCGCATCGGCAATCTTTGGAAATTGCATTGAGTTCTTTGCGATCGCTCCTGGCAGGGTTCCATTTTTTGGGTTCGGACAGTTTTTTTGCAGGGTTCCATTTTTTTGGTTTGGACCGTCCTGGAATGTTTTTTGCAGGGTTACATGTTTTGGGATTGTACCCTTCCTGGAATGTTTTTGCAGGGTTCCATTTTTTATGGATTGGACAAAAACCAACAAAAAAAACAAAAATGCAAATTTGAACACGTTGGGCCTCTCAAGCCACGTTTTGATAGGCCCCAACCAACACGAAAGACACAATTTCTCACAAGCAGCAATTTTCAAGCTGCGCTGGTAGTCAAACTTTTTGCAAATGGGCGGTGGCATGGCAGGATACACTAAAAATCCAGATGAAGCCAAAACTCTGCGATGAAAGGTCGCAAATTCAAATGGCAGGGTTGGAGAAACTTCCGAAATCAAATGGCTGGGTGAGAGAAATTTCCGGGTTTACCTTTCTCATTGATGCACTTCGTGCACATGTAGTAAATTCAATAGTGATCGACATGATAACCCCTGGAACCTCAATAGTAAACCTTTGACTTGGGGTTTAGTTTACTCAACTCATTCTGGAAGGTTTTGGTATGATGAGTTATTGTCAGTTTTGTGGGTTTACCACATTGTGAGTTTGTGATGTTGTAAAACCATGTTTTGTTTTGAATGTGACGTTATATGACATACCATACCAGGCAAACCCCAACATGTTCCAGCCGACCCACTTTAGTGCACAACGTGCCATGTCAAACCTGAAGACTGTTTGGTTTTTGCCGTTCTCGCTGCAATGCTCTGGTGACCATGTATGGGAACAATGTGCCATTTCAGGCACATGCAGTGCTTTACCCCTGCACTGGACGAAACCCTGGGTTCAGTTTGGCAGGTCCAACTGAAACTCTCAAGAAACTTAACATCAAAATAAGTCAAAAGTTACAACTGCTCTCCCTTTCGGGCTGCAAGAAATGCTGCACGCTCCTTAGATTTCATCCATGCCCTGTGGGCCCACTCGATCTTGCCGTTGTGCTTCAAGGTGTATGCACGAACCTGAGTGTTTTTGGTGACTGCATGACAAATAAATTTTCTTGGACAAACAACACAAAAACTCAAAAGTAAGCAAAAAGAAAATTGATCTTCACAAATGTTTTTTTGAAAGTTCCAAGCAGCAAAGTTCCAACGGGCCTGATTCATGGCTGACTGTGGCTTCGAGGAACTTGAACGCTCAGGGGCTGCATGATCTGGTTCAGCAGCAGGTGCTGGGGTTGGTGTCTCTTCTTTCTCAAGACGCTGGGATTTGCGAACAACCTCGCATCCAAGTTTACGATTGTGGTCAAAAAACTGCACAACCAATGCAAACACAAACATACACACACAGACACACGCACATGCCCCAAAAATCAAAACTCAAAGTAATTAGATACACCATAAGATTGGAAACTAGTCACGCCCTTGGACTCAAATTTGGTATGCCAATTTCTGGACTGGCTCCTCTTGCGGTTCTCCCTGAAATCCATGATCTTCTGCTTGGTCCCTGGGCTCATGTCCTTTGTGATGCGTTTCCCAAGCAACGACAGGTCCTTCAGGGATATTGTGACCAAAATAGTTCCAAATGATAAAATACTTTATTCCCCTGTCCTTTCAAACCCCACCAAAAAATACGAAATTGAAGAACCTCTGATTTGTCCACGAATTTGTCCTCTGCCTCTGCCTCCTGGGTCTTGTCTTGATCTTCTGCTGGAACTGCAACTACTGCCTCTGGGCTACGGCGCACACGTTGTCCAACCTGCAGCAAGTATGTGACCCCACCCAACACCAGTTGAAAAATTGAAAACATCTTGCTTTAACTTGAAACCAAGAGACCACAAACTCGGGAGAAGCAGGAAGAGCTTTATCCCCAGCATAACCATGACCCGTTGGCTCTTCACAACCATTTGCCCCTGCATCATGGCCCTCTTGATGCTCATCCACCTTGGATCACCAGAGCAGTGTCATCTTCCCAATGGGAAACCCAACAAAAACAACTGAGGGGAAAAGTGCGCAAAATTACAATGCAGCAAAGCTACTGGAGTCGTTGGAGATGGAACGACATCCAGGGAGTCAGGTAGTGAGGACATACCATTGCCTGGAGGGGTGAGGTAACCAGGAGACGATCTGTCATAGAAGCCATTCCTCTCCCGTTCCATGAAACCATACAAATCCTCATCTTCACCAAGAAAGGACGCCAGCTCCTTATTGAAAGGTCTGGCTACTGATTCAACTGGCATCGGCTCAACTGGCTGGGCCATAATCTCCTGAGGCAAAGTATGCACCAACAAAAGTACACAAAAAAAATGAAAACACAACAATGCACAGCAAAACAAACCCCAACGATCCTTCTCAGGTTTGGCCATGAATTTCTTGAGTTGATCGCTCACCTGGAACTTGATGAACATGTCTGGCTTCTTCGAGTTGACCACTGGTGTTGGATCAACCTTTGAGGAACTTGCAGCTGAAGACGGTGGTGAATCATTCATCAGAGAGGTTGATGTAAGCACTGGCGCAGCTGCCATCAACGGAATTGCTGGCAAAGCACTGTCCACATGTTTGCGGAGCAACGAGCTGTCATCAATGGTCGACTCCAAATCCACAACTTCGACGCTGCTCCCCATGGCACTAAATGGCACTGGAAGTGCTCCGAAAAGGGAAGTCACAGGTCAACAAAATCCTACCTTGAAGGAATAAAAACCCCACAGGTAGAAAAACAATTGCAAACAATTACCTGCACAAACCAATCAAGCTCTTACAATCCAAATCCCAAGACAGGGTGCGCTTTTTGTCCCGTCAGGATCGATTTGGTACAGTAGCCAACCCAAGCTCCAGAGGTTTTGTTTGTTGGATCAAAATCCTAAACTACCTGCACCCTACCATCTTTGAAGCAATGTCCCAAAACTTTGCTCTGCTTTCATTGGCAAGAGAGCATCACCTGAAAAAACATTGTTCAAATTGCACGGTGTGTCCTCACTCAAGCGACTTGGTAGAAAGTCTTCGGCTCCAAGACGATGCTGCCCTTCGCAAACCACAAAGGCTTGGCAGGACCAACGACCTTTTCACGAGCATAGTGCCTCATTCCTGGGAGTGGGGTTGCACAGCGAAACCCATGACCAAAAAAAGTCCAACAACAAAGGCTTTAAAAGAAAACCAAAAGCTCCACAAACAAAAACCCAAGAATCTCCACACCATTGTCAAATACTGAGATGATGCCAGACATTTGTTCCCGATGAGACCTGCCACGTTTGTCCCCTTGACATTCCTGGCTTGGACTGCATTGGGTTTGAACACTGCATGTGACTGATGTGTCACAGTGACACAATCTGGGGCTTCTCCACGACGAACATTGGCAGGGCGATCTATGGCATGACCCGTGATCTTGAGGTCGAGATGGCCTCGTTTCTCAAAGGAAAGCACTAGCTGGAACAGCGACATTGGACCAGTGTCCACAAGCCCTTGGGACGTCTGTTCCTCGAGCACAACCTAAGATGCCAACTGATTGAAACTAAACATGTTGCAAACAACCTCACCAAAAAGTATGATCTCTCAAAAAAGCACCCCTCAACATCCCAAAAATATACTCACACGGGAGCAAAAAGCAGGATCCTCACCAGAAGAAAGCCTGAACTCCAGGGCCTTGTTTTCATTCTGTGGCTTCGACAAAAAGTCCCTCGCCTGATCAGGGTAGTGAACATTGTTTGGGGGAGGTCCAAGTACAAAAGTCAAAACAAAGGAGTTTTAACAAGGAGTTTTAACATGTTTTTAAATTGTAACATGTTTTCTTGTCCTTTGACGGACCTCAAAAAGAACATGTTTCAAAAAGTGTTCAACCTGTTTTTTTCTTTCATGGCCTTTGCATCCTCAGAAATCCATGTCCCGCCAGCATACATGAAGAGGGGCTTTGCGTTTGTAGTCCCTGCTCCAAAGACCGTCACCTTGTTGCCTGTGCTGAGGAAGACCTTGTTGTCAACCAAAGTACATGTAATATTCTGCCCATTTCCCATGTTCAAGGTAACAACAGTCATGGCTTCAGCACTTGGGTACTTCTGCTTGAAGTTGTCCTCACTCAAAGCTGGTGGCTCCAAAAACTGGGCTTGGCCACCTGCGTTCTGTTCTTGGCCACCAGTAGTAACAGAGGTCTCTGTTGCAAGATCTCGGTCTGCATCAGCGGCGGAGGGCTGCGGAGCTTCTTCACCAGATCCAGGGATGAAAACACTGTCAAAGTTCTTGAGGCGAACTCGCCAATCCGGGTCTTAGATGTCATACATACATTCAATATGCATGTTTTAGAAAAGTTGCCCCAAAAAAGAAGCCTAAAAGAAAATCTAAAAGGTTCAAATCTAGTAGCTGCGGACTGGGTCTGCCAGCCATTTGTCACGTACGTCACGGGGAATTTCCAAATGCCCGTTGGATGCCATCTTGCATAACTTGAGCACTGGAGCCCTTGGGGCTACTTGGTCAGAAAGATCTGCCTCCCGCTGGAACTTCGGGAGCAAGAGGGCCATTTGCCCACGGTTGGCCTTCCATTCCTCAATTGTTTTTTTTGTTTTCAAAAGTTGTTTGTGAAATCACACTGGAGAAAAAAAACTTTGTGTACAAACCCTGCCTCCAAAAGTTTGTCTTTCACCTGCGTGGTCGCATACTGGAAGATTTGTGGGCTCACGGTCTCAGAAAAACATGCCAAGAATGCATCCTGCTGAAACTCTGTCATCAGATCCAGCACCACCTTCAGGGCAATAACCATATCTATCCCATTTTTAAAAAAATACAAACCGCATGCCTTACCTTTTTTTGACACCCCGCCTTTTCCAAAATGCCATCATACATGCTTTTGTGGTGGATGATGCAAGTCTGCCCCTTGATGGAGCTGACTTTGCTCATGCAGGCTTCCAGCATCGCACGGATAGTGGCTGGATTCGAGAACCATTGTGCTGTCTCCTCCTTGTCCTTTGTTGCTTTGTCATTTATGACTGTAATCTCTTGTAAGGGACACAAAAAAACAAAGGGTAGCGAGGAACAAAAAAGTACAACTCTTGTGGTCAAGTTACTGTCAGGGATCGGCCATGCTCATGGCTGAAGAAGGTTGTGCTTTCTGGGGTCACATAGTCACCTGCAATGACTCGTGACTCTCATGTTTTTGTTTCTGAAAGTTTAAAAAACATTTCCAAAAAGCAAAAAACAAGAACGATATAAAGTTGCACCCAATTGACTCGTATTCAATGGCACGGTCGACTTGCAGCAATTCAACAGCCACCAGTCGTTTCGACAGAAGACATTGCTGTCAGCCAATTGAACTTCTGCATTGCGCGGAGCTTTGAACAGGGTGCCTTGCCGGCAACCCAACGTTGATGCCAGCACCACCATCCAAGCCGGCAGCATTGAGGGGAAGACCCTTAAACTGATGGAGATCAACAAACAAAAGGCAAAGAAACAAACAGCAACATGTTCGTGAAAATTGGAAATATCGAAAAGATGCCAAAAAAATATGCTAAAATTACCAAGGTGCCTGTTGCCATGAAGATTGGAGCAATCGAAGCACACGCTGATGTTTTTCAGCTCCATATTCATGGACTGGAACTTGTCTTCGATTCTCCTGCCAAAAGTAATGACATGTTTTTTCACTTTGGAAAAGAACAGTTTGAACATTTGAATTTTGTTGAAACCCTACCTGGCTTCACCACGAAGTCCAAACAGTACACCATCACCAGCCAAAGTAGGGCATGTCATCACAATCATGCCTAAGCTGATTCCAAGACAAGGCTGACAATTGCAAGGGTGAAATTACCCAAAAGCAAAAGGTTAAAGTTGCATCACGGGTGAATCAAATGTTCAACCAAGTTGGAAAAAGCAAGATACTGCGATCTGGGTTCAAATTGAGCACTTTTTGTGCCCAGCATGCCATGGCATCAATCTCGGGCATAGAGAGCCGCCCGAACTTCGTTGTGTCCAAAAATCCGGTATGGTGGATTTGGTCCATTTGGACATCTGGGAAACGTTGGCCTGCCTCTGCCAAAACTCGACGGGTAAACCCAGTGAGTGAATCTTGCAAGCCTTTCTCTCCGCACAGCATCAACATCCGTTTCTCCATGAATCGATCAGCCAGCCCCAAACCAGCATTGATTTGGTCACGCAGGTGAAGTACCTAGGATGCTACAAAGAACTAGCTCCAATCACAACCACAAAAACATAACAACAATATTTAACAATATATACTAGTAGCTATAAACAACTATTATATAGAACATATGTACATACATATTTACATATGTATATATATACATATATATGTACATATATATACGTATAATATTATCTTATCTTATCTTATCTTACCTTTTATTATATTATATTATATTAAATTAAATTAAATTAAATTAAATTTATTTTATGCTATATTATATTGTAATATATGTACTATATTATCCTCCTCACGACCCCAAAGTAAATAAGAAATCAGTAAGGCACCTGCTGCACATGCTTTGACGACTCCACCTGAACAGGGTGATCAGAAAGGTTTGTCTGTCATGTTTGGTAGGAATAGTAAGTTGGTTTTTTGATACGATCCTGGAAAAAAAATGTATATAAATGATTTTGATGACTTTCTTTTGAAAGGAAAATCAAAAAGAAAAGGGCACATTTCGTCCTCACCTTGTGCTTCCTGAGATTGAAGGACACAGCTTCCCGGAAGTCATTGGAGAGGGACGCAGTGACCATTCCATACTCAGCAGTCTTGAGTTGCTCCTGTATTTCCCAAAAATACCCCCCCATATAGTCCTTTGTTTTAGCCCCCTACTTGTGAGATTTGTGGTTTCTTCGAAAAACCAAAAACAAAAACCAAAGTTTAAATGCCGTCCTCTGCTTCGTCAATAGTGGCACAATCTTCCAGATCGGTTTTGGAACTGGTTTGCATCAAAGGTTTGGAGACATAGTCCTGGTACATTGCTGTCATCTCAACAGCAAAGCGGGCAGGCTTTGCAATGAGTAAGGCGTCGAAGTCTTGGGTGTAGTCCCTGAACGTGATATTAAACATTTTCAAAGAAAGGCAGCAAACAAGGAATTATATACACTAAAACAAGAAGAAAACACCTGGAACAACATAGAAATTAAATTCTCAGGAAGAAACCCATTGACAAAGGCCCTCTGCATGTTGTTGATCATATCCTCTGTGACACGCTTGTCTTTTTTGGCCTCCTGGATGACGTAGATCGCCAAAGCACATTGATCAACACTTCGATTCCACTGTTCATCATTCCATCGCAACCGGCTTCTCATCGACCGTTTCATCCTCTTCGAATTCACGCTCCACCAATGATTGTACTTCAGAAAGTGAAGCTTCTGCACTTCGGGCGTCACCTAAATGCCAGATGGGTAGCTCCTAAAAACATCAAAAGAGACCACCGAAAATTAAGCAATTATTGAAGGGTGTAGGGTCAAAATGAAGTCAAGGAACTGTGAGCAGCTGCTGCCAAAATGGTTGGCATCCTTTTGCGGTTTCGTTCAACTGATGCCTCTTCAGACGCAAGATGCTCTCGTTGTATCCTCACAAAGTTGTTCAAGTCATTTTCTGAAATCAACCAAAATTAAAAACCAGCCTTTGGAAAAACCTTGGGGCAAAATGGATATTGTTGTAATAATCCAAGTGACCTGATTCTTCCCACTTGTTGTAATCCAGATGTGAACGAATCAATGCTCTTGATTCGCTTGTCATCCCCACGATGATGCCATGGATGGCTTGATGGGCATCAGGTGATATCTGCCATTTTTTGATGGCAGCATTCGCTTTGAAACTGTTGTATTTGGCAATCAGCTCTGCAAGGATCTCTGAGTCATTCTGGTCCCGGGAAATTGCCTTCCTCTCAATGAGTAGTTGTTCAAACCGTAGGGAACACTTGAGAATGTCCTTCTTCTGCCGTTCACTTCCCTGTGTGCTCAACTGCATGTTTTCGAAGCTAACTTTCTCAGGGTCCCGGTTCGAAGAGATCGTGGCCGGCAAATTGAAGACATCAGACACCGCAGCCAGCAAGGGTAACACCAGATCCTTCAAGAAAACAGCATGATTTTTATAGACCTTCAAGAAAACAGCATGATTTATACAACAAAAAATCAACATGTTTAACCACAAGTTTCCCCCAAAAAAGGAAAAGCAAACATCAACATGTTTTGGTTCCAGTCCTTCCCGGCGACTGGGTCCAGGTCTGCCGCAACCAAAAGGAGAAAAAGTGCTGCAGTCCTGTTTTTTGAAATCAAACCATTGATATGTAAAAAACAGAACACCAAAAAGATTACCCCTCCAAAACAAATGGAAGAACAGTTTATCTGAATTGGTACCCAGCATCAACCTTGTGAATCCTTTTTTGACTCCAAGAAAAGGCAGCTCAGGTCTTGGATTTCCCATGTCCAAAATGAACAAATCAAGAGGCTCACGATGTAACCTGCTTCCCGTGAAAAGGAAACTTATGACTGTTGTCATCCAGTCATCTACCGATGGCAAACCGTCTGGTGGACAGACCACTTTAATGCAGGTGATGGGGACAGTGGCCACCATGTGCTGTTCATCATCTGCCCCCAGAAGCATAGAGGTGATGTCCTAAGAAAATCTAATTCTGCAAACTGGAGAAGAAATGTTGGAACCACAGTTATTTTTTTAAAAACAAAACGAGTAACGTGATGTAAAAAATGCACAATGAAACAGACCAAATGTCTGGGATGTTGGAAATTTCCATCTTCTTCCCGTGAATCTTCATAGCTTCCTCCAAGAATCCCTGGCACTTTTCAAGCAGTCGTGGTACATCCTCTGCACGCTGAAAGGACTGCATGACTAAGTCCACCGGATGAGCTGACAGCCCAACGGTTCCAGCAGATGCTGGCTCTGTGAACATGGAAAGGTAGCTAAGGACTTCCTCGTCAGGGGATGTCAAAATTTTATATTTAGATGTATTTATATAGTTGGCTGTAAATTTAAGCATTAAAACGTTTGGCAACACATTGAATGAAAGGAAAAACAGAAATATATGCCCATGCCTGGACGAAAGTGGTGTCGCCAGGGAGTTTTTTCACTGCTGCCTGCCACTCTGTTTTCCTCTTCTTGGCCAGTGAGTCATCACTCTTCTCCTTTGTGGGTAGAAAATAGAAAATATGTAGGGAACATGTGGGATTGTTTTGTGGGATTTGTTTAAGTGTAAAAAGAAAAATACACACAAAAACTGAAAAAATATACCAAGATTCAGGGGAGATTTGCAACTTTCTCTCAGGCTTCTCCTCTTGCTTAACATCGCCCTCTTCCTTCTTGACTGGGGTCTGTAGCGCAAGTTGGGCAGCAGCGACGCCAGAGCGGAGCAAGGAAGACTCCATGCTAGTGGCTACAGCAACAATTGTTTCCAAAAATCCCAACAAACAAAGTGGACAACCATTTTCATAAAAGCATAATTTCATTCCCTGAAAGATTGTCATGGGTGTGGGTGGATTCCCCAAAAATCGTCGTGGGTGTGGGTGGATTCCCCAAAAATCGTCGTGGGTGTGGGTGGATTCCCCAAAAAATCGTCGTGGGTGTGGGTGGATTCCCCAAAAAATCGTCGTGGGTGTGGGTGGATTCCCCAAAAAATCGTCGTGGGTGGTGGGTTGATTCCCTCAAAATCATCGTTGTTTGTCTGCCCAACCCCAGTGATTTTTTTTGTCTGTTTTGACCTGAGTTTGATCCCACCCACAACGAAAAAGCAGTCGCTAAGTCTAATCAAAATCGTCGTCGTTTGGGTGCTCAACCACAAAGATTTTAGTATTGAAAACATGGAGGACCCCGATTTTGGATTTTTTCAAAAAATCCAAAATCGGGGTCCTCACTCTTTTAAGTATATAAATCGTCGTCGTTGAGCACCCCAACCACAACGAAAAAGCAGTCGCTAAGTCTGATCAAAATCGGCGTGGGTGCAATCAAACGTACGCATTCAGGATGCTTTTTTCCTTGCCCTGTGGATGCCCTTGTATCCCGTGTGTCCATCACACACGTCCATCTCACACGCAGGCTCTCACTTGAAGAGCTTTCGGTCTCATGCGCAAGCTCTCACATATAGTGGGGCTCAACCTCGGCTGTTTTCTTGTAACTAGTTTTGTTGTATAAATGAGAAATCGGAATCCAAGAGATACCTGAAGGTGGTTAGTGAGCACATTTTTTTAACTGAAAATGGCACACCTTTGTGTGCAGTTTTTTTTGGTGAAAGTGAGGTGCTGGCCCTGTGGGTAGACCTCTTTGAGTTCATGGATGATTCTCCATGAGATATTGAACATCTTGAGACGGATCCTTATCAATGTTGGTTTGATGAGTTACCCTTGGACAGAAATCTTCAGAGGAAGTTCCTGTAATGTACTATGCATGTATTTACACATATCTAAATATGGGATATAAACATATATAAACAAATAAACATCTAATATTTATAAATATACACATCTAAATAAATACCCAAGGGTACTTCCCAATTAACATGTCAGTCTAAATCCCAATACAAAAAAAGTGTATATATAGAAAGACAGACAGACAGACAGACAGACAGATAGATAGATAGATAGACAGATAGACCGATAGAACATATCTAGATAGATAACGTGATAGATAGGTAGATATAGATATAGATATATGATATATATATATATATACACCACATGTAGGGTTCCCACTGACACAAAATCTTGAGAGTGAATGTTTCTTTCTACTTACTTTAGGGTTCTCGCTGACATAAAATCTTGAGAGTGAATGTTTTATTTGGTTGATTTTAGGGGGTCTCACTGACATCAAATATTGAGAGTTATTTTTTTTGTTGACTTTAGGGTGGTCTCACTGACATAAAATCTTGAGAGCGAATGTTTCTTTCTACTGGCTTTAGGGTTCTCGCTGACATAAAATCTTGAGAGTGAATGTTTTTTTGGTTGATTTTAGGGTTCTCGCTGACATAAAATCTTGAGAGGGAATGTTTCTTTCTACTGACTTTAGGGTTCTCGCTGACATAAAATCTTGAGAGTGAACGTTTTTTATTTTAACTGGCTACCGGTTCCGTCTCCAGACAGCTCGAAGTGGAGCAGATGGGCTCAATGCCGCCAATACAACAGGGTGAGGTTCCTCCCTGGCAGCTGGTGCAATTTGATTTGGTCCTGGGTTGAGGTGCCATCTCAAAGGCATCAGGTCATTTGGAGGCAATGTCCCATTTGCAAGAGCACGTAAATATTGAGCAGCTTTTCTGGTAGAACTCGAGCCTCCGTGCAGGTTCTCAAAAACGGTCGCAAGGTCTTTCCAGGTTTGGGTCAAAGATGGAGCCAAATCCCGTTGTTGCATCATTCCTTGGATGTGCTTGGATAAACACTTTTGAAACCAAAATAGCAAATCCCAGGAGTGATGAAACAAGTTGAGGGAAACCAAATATGACAATCAGAGGTATACCAAGCCTGCTAATCAAAACAAATTTCTATCAGTGACAAGGGGAAAATTAGTTTTGCTCTCCGCGGGAAGCACCAGCATTGGAGGTTGACTTAATGTTTCAGAAGAGATGTATTCTTTCACGAGCACAAAAACGTCCAAGGGGTCTTTGGCACGGTTTGTTCTCCTTGCTTCGTCCAACTCGTAGTTTGGTGGTATATCTGCCAGGGAAGAAATTGACCCTGCTTGAAACTTCAAAATTACTTGTTTCATTTTTCAAAAAGAAAATATGAACACCTTGCCTTTGCGCAGCAGGAAGAAAAAAAAATGGTTTGCAGTTCGGTCCAGCAAGAGTCCGCCTTCCTGGTGTGATCTGAATTCAGAAAAATGTAAAACCATCTTAATTAAAAAACATTTGGTGGTAGAAACCAAAAACAATCCCCAGTGGAACAAACCTCAGAACCAAAAATAACCAAACATAAACCAATGAAAGTTCACACAAGCATCCAAATGCACAGGAGATTTCTGCAAAACATGATTGCGCCAGTCGCGGTACACCCGTAAAACATCAACAATGACCTTGCCATTGACGAATGCCCTCATGGATGGCTTCTGCAACTCATCCTTCAAAATGGATACCACAGAATCTGTATCCACCATGCTGGAACTTCTGCTCAACCTCCGACTCAGCAAGCCCCACAACTGATCTCAGTGGCTGTGTTTGTGGGAATTACATACCAGAAAAAAATGCATATACTTCTACTTGAAGTGGAGCTCATATGCAAGGAGTTTTCAAATAGAACTTGAACCAAAGTGTGAATCTGTAGACAGCAAAAACAAAAAGAAAAGCTATGTCTGAAGCACAGGAAAGATCCTATAACATCATGGGTATGTGAAACCCTCATCATCATCATCGCCATGTACCTTTGATCTATGAGTTTTTTGCTGAATCAAAAGTAAAAAAATAGGAAAATCAAAACAATCATCCCATTAAGAAAAAAATATACACGTGTAAAATGTAAAAAACGAGCATTGGCAAACCAAGTAACTTCAGACAATGGTTTTGCACCAGCTGTGCTGCATAAATGAGATTCGTCGAGTTTTTCAACTCTTTTACTGTATTGTCACCCACCACCACACAAGTGTGTGGTGGTGGGCGACCAGCCCTCCCACATTCAACCATCACATCCTCCAAAACAAGGGAGAGCAATTCCCTCACCATACTGCTTCCGTGAAAAGTGCGCTCTTCCAAAATGGCCACACGAAGAACATGGCCGAAAGCCCATGCAGCATGGATCTTCAATTTGGGTCGTTGAAACTTACTGCTCCTATAAGCAGCTCGCAAGTCTGGGTCCCGAGGTATTTGGTACTTTGCCTCATGCATGATGCTCATGGGCAACTTTAAAAAAACACATACTGTAATTTAAACTGTTTCCCTCCCTTCCCCACAGAAAAAAAGAACCAAGGTACTTGGTCTGCTCCATCGGTAGTGATGGTGATGGTTTGGGCCATGACGTCTGAGCTAATGTCTTTGAGTGCCCAATATGCGCAGCGATCAGCATATTGGGCAACCAAATGCTGCCTGTAAAGTTTCAGAGCACCCAGTCGGATGTCCATGGAAAGTGTGCGGTCCTGATACCTGAGACAGGAACACTTGCAAAAAAAGTATGGATCATGATAACGGAAAAAGACATCCAAAAAAGAAACATGTTGAAAATATCACTAGGAAAAATCTAAATCTGGAACATTAAGAATGAAACCCTTGTTTTCATTTTAAAAAAATGCATTCAAAACAAGTGCTGGCTGGTGGGCAAGAAACTGCTTTTTCAATTCCTGGCACACATCACACTGGCTGAACATTGACTTGTCGCGAAATTTTAGGATCAATGTCCACTTGGTATTCCATCTCCGCAAGAATGTTGGATACCTGAAGCTGCTGAGATCTAGAGACCAAGTAGGGTTGGGCAAGTAAGTAGGGGACGAAACACTGCAAAGTAACAAACAAAAGACTAACACTGCCCAAAACGACTAAGGCACGAAGCTTTCTCAAGAATGTTGTGGGTCGAACACCAGCTGATGTAGTACTGGTACAACTCGTACAATGTCCCTGGAGGTAAGTACTTCCTTGTCATTTTTGATAAGTCCTCGGTGTTGGGAAGTTGGAAAACTAGATTTTTCTTGCTATATATAAACTAAGTCAGTTGGCAAGAAAAGTTGCCAATTTGGGCCAAGCATCTGTCAGTCCACCAGTGCTGGACATTGCAAGCAGAAAGGAAGTGTTCGATTGCAGATACTGCACCAACTCCCCATCAGTCTCACCTTCCACTTCTGAAACACACGCAACATCATCGCATGAACTTGCATCTTCTGGATGGCTACCCTTTGCCCCTGGCCCCCATCGTTTCGCAGGTCCAACCCGAACCAGCCTCAGAACAACATCAATGAAACCAAAGCACTGACAAGAAGGAGGAAAACATTGAAACAACTACAGTAAACAAAAATTGAGTAATCAAGTCTGTTGCATGTAACTTGCTGGGCAGCGGCTCAGCCACAGAATTGTATAAGATGAGACAAAAGGAGTCAATAGACGCTCCCAATTTTGAAGGTTTGGAATCTTTCTGCCCAAAGCGTTGATCAATCACACCAATTTTGTCAATTCTGTGTGAAGATACACCAAGCAGAGCTTCAAAACATATTCTTTTCATGTACTTCCCCAGGAAAAAAAATTCACGGCGTGTAGACTTGGAAGTCCGGAGTTGTGGCCCATGCCCCTGCCCGGCATCAGACCATGCCAAGAAAAGAATAGTGTCTTGCTCCAATTTGGATCTCGCTTCAAAGGCATCAAGGAAATTCTTAGTCTCATCAAGGCCGAACTGCTGAAAGCAATTGCCCTCTGAGCATTTGCACGCCCCTCGTAAGAGCTTGGTCAAACGATCCTTTGCTTGCAAGTGGCTACACAAAAAAAAAAAGAACATCACAGAGACAACAACCTATGAAACGACATGGATACGCTTACAAAAAATTGGAAATTAAACCAAACAAGTATCAGTGTTATTTCTTGGGATCCTCTTGGTTTTTGAGCCTTGAGATTCCTTTAGTTGTTTCGATGCAGCTGCCTTCGCAGCCCGACCCCTGTTGTTGTAACGTCTTTTCTTGACAGGTTGTCCTGTAGAAGCTGTTGCTGAAATTTGGGAAAGCTGGGATTCCAAAAATTTCGTTAGTGTAGCAAAGTTCAACTGCACAAGCTCTTGGTACTTGTCCTTGTTTACATCCACTTCGCCATCAGCTAGACAGCCAGATGAATCTGAGTCACAGTCTGCTTCATCATCTTCATCTTGGAAAGGTTGTGGTGTGGACGATGGTTGTGATGGTTGAGAAGGCAAAAAACGATCATCAGGTTCATCACCTTCATCTTGAAGTGGAAACCAGTCAACCCGATCATTTTCTGCTTGGAAAAGGGCTGGACCATCTGGCTCATCAGGTTCTTCTTGAAACAATCCCATTGCACTGTGCACTGCGTGATCATATTGGTGTTTCAAAAGTTCAGGTCTATGTTTTTTCTAAGTTTCGAAGTTGTTCTTTTTCCCCTCCTTGGCATGGATATTTTTGATAGCTGTGGCTAATGCAAAAAGACTTGTTGTCTTTTTTCCTGGTGACAAAATTGGCTGGAGCTTTGAGCAAATAGTTTTGGGCAACCTGGGCAATGACTTGATCGAGTATTGCATTTTCTTGAAAACAGTCAGGTAAATGCTTTGTACCTGAGAGCGTCGCCCTTCTTGGGCTTCTTCGACTCACGGCACAAAGGATCCTGCACAAACAACTTTAAAAACATTTTTAGTGCCCTTATTTTTTCACAATCGAATGTTGAAAAGCAATGAAAAACCAACAGCTGACAAACCAATACACTGCCTTTGGCTCCAGGCAAAGGATGGCCTGGTAAATGCGAATCCAGATTTTAAGAAACTAAGACTGGGCTCAAAATTTCAAACTTGTCAGGTTGACTGTCATCAAGATGAAGCCCACGCATGGGACATCCATACCGTTTCCGGCCAGCTTGGCCTGTCAGTTGGAAACCAAAAAAGTTCGAAACTATTACTGTGTGTTGGTTGATATTTGCACGAAAAAGAACAATTTTCAAACCAGACCCGCCTTTGCAGAATTGTTGAGCTTCCCAAAGTCGACCATGGGCGAATTGCAGCCCGTTGCCAAAGACTCAGTGCAAGGCATACCCATTGCTGCCATCATCTCTGTGCCCATCAGTGGACGGCAATGTTTTTGACTCCACCTAGGTCAAAAACAGTTTGCCTTTTATGGGCCAAAAAACAGTAACTATTTTGTTTTGATGTTTGGGTGCAAAATTATTTCAAGGACAAAAGTGCCAAAAACATGAAAGTTGTCGAGCAGCAAGAGGCTACTTGAAGTGGTGAATGTTGGCAATGAGCCATCGTTTGTGCTTACACGTCCACGCTTCACGTCCGGGTGTGGATTTTGGGAAAGGTCCTTAAACAAGTTGATTGATGGATGAAAACATCTCACTGTTTGGCGTTTGGGGCTGTATCTAATTTACTGGCTTTCTATCTCACCCATAGGGGGGAACAGATCTTTCGAAAATCAAAATCAGACTATATATATAATCTCTTGCCACGGCACAAAGACCATGCGATCCCGAAAATGACACTCATATAGTGATTTGAAGTCTCCAGCTGAGCTCGGCAAATGGGGAGAGAAGCTGCCCTTCACACCAGATTCTTTTTCCTTAGCTGCTCACCGTTTTTTTGAGAAACTCTTTAGTTCTGCCATCAGGCATTTTCATCCCAAAACTCACAACAAAAAAAACAAAAATAAGCTGAATCAAGTAGTGGTACCACTTCTGCCGCAGTCATGAAATACATATCATCAGCTGAAAGCTTCAGAGGTTGATGCGGGGCAACGAGTTTGAGGATTGCTCGCAGTGGTGGTCCACGCCATGTGTACTTAGAAGTGTCATAGAAAATCCTGTAGGCTCTTGGCCTAGGCAAGGGTTGCCCCCTCATCACAAAACATATTCATAGTATGTTTTTGTCATTTACTTCTTTTAAACATTAAAACCAAATTACACTTTTTCACCATGCTGGCCTGTTCATGGGCTTTCCGAACCTCTGTGGTGACACCACGGTGCTTTGGTTGCCGTAGCCGAGAGGTTTGAAGGTGTCCTCCAGGTACTCCCCCGGGAATTTTAAGACATTCTCATGGATGAACCAACCAAGCCTCAGGTCCCCATGTTTAAGCTGAAGCGAAGGGGCTCTTGAAACTAAAGAAGCAAAAACAGTTTTGAACAAAACCACACCAGTATATAAAAGGTCTTCTACTTCTCAAACACCCAGGGGCCGTCGATCAACTTTGTCTTTGACCCAGACGTCGTGACAAACTTTCTTTTGCTTGTTGTTGAACCCTTCCTTCTTGCCCATCCTGCCAGTTTGAAAACTAACATAAAAACTAGGATATTTTGTTATTGTCACTATTTTCTTGGTCTGGGAGGGTAAAAAAACAAGGAACCAAAACCACGCAAATTTCAAAACAAGGGTCTGGGAGAAAAGGATGCACGGAGGTCCATCCACACCAGATTCCTCCATGTCACCATCCACAGTAGGGGTTCGAGGACACTTCTTCTCGTGGGTCAAGCACTGCACTGATGGTGCCTGGCACGATGCTGCAAAGAATGCAAACAAGTCTAAAGAACCAAAAACCCAAAAAAATATCAAAAAATGCCAAACATTTTTTTCTTTTTGCTCTTTCTCTCAAAATGCCAAAGTACCAGCCGCATCTTCTTCAGTTCCGCTTTGGGGTTCGAAACAAACTGCTCAATGTCAGAAAACACGCACCGGTCTTTGAAATTCCGCTTGATGAACCTTTCAGGGGTAAGAGACCTTCACAGTAAACAACTTGTTGATACTAAAGGGTTTTGTTTTTACTCCAAAAAGTTACCCACAACATTTGTGAAACATTTTTGTCCGCAGTAAACATAAGCCAAGTAACTCCCTTGATGCCTTGGAAATGTCACATGCTCGACCAGTCAACCATGCAAGTCGGATCCCGTACCTGTCAATGGCAGGCGCTTTTCAAACTTTTGGTTTTTGGTTTTGAAAAGGAAACTATGTTTAAAGCACCCGCTGGATGTTAAATAATCAAGATGCCGGCGGCGAATCGCAGTCTCAATGAGCACCAGGGCTGCATGTGGAAAATCAGCACCAGTAAAGAAGCTGTCAATGTGGAACTTGGCTTCGGACATGCGCTTTTTCACCGTATCCACCCCAAACAAAAGCCTGGTCATTGGGTTATAGGTCAGATAACATAGGGGTTTTGGGTAAGTCCCATCCACAAATCTTTATTTTTTTTGCTGGGACGTATCCAAGATCAAAATCTTGCGCTCATCCAAAAAATTGCCAAGTCTCTCAAAGCGAACCAGTAAAGTGCTCGCCCACTGAAAGAGCATAGGGTAAGAGTCAGGTGCCGCGGGCCTCACATGAGACCCCAATAGTGTCAAAAAGCAAAAACAGACCCCAGAAATTGTAGAAAAAATATGGAAACTCACAACCCAGTACCAGCACAACGCCCAGTAACGGAGGAGGCATCAACTTTGCCAATCTGGGATCTGGATCATCTACTCTGTCATCATCGTAGTCTCCAAAGACCCCCTTCCTACCTCAATGGCTTGAAACTATCAAGGTTCTGATGGGAACAGCTCTCAATCAACTATAGCCCCACAAAGAAAAAACTAAAACATCAACCAAAACATCAACCATAATCAAGACATGTCGAAACACCAAGCTCTTTGTCTTTGTCGTGAGATTGTCCTTCGTCTGGCTCATCTTGGAAAAGCTGCAAACCATCCTCCAGGGCGAAAGCTGTAAACTATGAAAATTCAAATAAATTTAAAACCCTTTTTTTTGACCACCCTGTCCTCTGATCCTGAATCAAAAAGGCATCGTCCACGGCGTGGCATGGCAGTTGCAGAGCCACCCAAAAAATACACTACTAAGTACTGTGGGCCCAAAACCATAAAGGAAGTAGATTTCATGTTTTTTGTCAATGGTTCAACCAGGTTGGGTTCCGCATCTCTTATTGTGATGATTGATACCCAAAAAAAGTCTTGAAGAAGCGCAGATCCGCTATTGTTTCCCCACAGCTGCCAAAAGCTAAATCGCCAGCATCCCATCAGCCATGAAACTGCCAAAATCCTTGGAATTTCATAGCGTAGGTTCATGGGAGAAATGGGACTATTGAGGGGAAAGGAAAGTAAAAGTCTTATTGTAAGGTTCTGACAAGGTGCAGTAGTACCAAGGGTCAGCCACATCCCACATACGACTGCGCAGATCACCGGGAGGTAGAAACTCTGCCCAAGAACTCTGCCTTAGATACCAAGCAGGAAAATGAGGAGATAAATAACAGAACGAGTGGGACACGTATTGGGAACAAAAACTAAACTTTCACATATTCCACAGCTGGGGGGACTCAATATCAACCTGATCTTCATGGTTAACGAATCGCAGCTTTGAAAGGCGATACCCAGTCAAACATTTCCTCCCCTCCGCATCGAGATAGATAATGGCAAGGCCCCACGGCTCTTGGCGAAAAACTTCCATCTGAAGGGAAACCATGAGCTTCTGTGGCAGGGTGCGGTTGGACTCTGTCAGGTTGTAGGCTTTGTACTTAGTCAGGGACTCTGTAAAAACTGTTGCTTCCAAGCATTGTTTGGATAAACTATTTCCATCTATTTCCAATGGAATGAATAGGTTGAAGATCCATTCAAAACTCAAAACATGGTTGAAGATGAACAGAAGGATCAAACATATGGAACAACACCTAAAGACCAAACATGTTCTGGATAAGACCTAACGTGACCCAACATAATCAGTCAAGAAACATCCACGTATTTTTGATAAACTTGTTGCAGTGCAACATTCTCGTGGCACCCAATTTCCGGTAGCTTTACCCATTTTTCCTCTTCCAAGAGATCCCACAAGTTGGAATAGGTCTCCTCCGTCTCCGTCATGATCCTAGTCTGACTATCATATCGAAATCGTGGAATCAGACCGTTGTAGGGCCACAACATACCTTAGCAACATTGTGATCAGTATTCGGAAACGTTTCCCATTTACATATTTTGTTCCCCCCCCCAAAAAAAAACATATTCCAGAAAAAAAAGTGGAAACCAGGATGCCAAGATAAGTCCGGCATGGTTTTACCTGTGTTAGGCGGACACCTTCAACAGGGCTAGGAGGCTTTCCAAGGTTCTGGATGATATTTTCGAGAATCGGGTTGTCACACCATGGCTTGCTCAGCTCTTTGGCTTTTTTTTTGGGTGGCGGCATGTTGCCGGTTTGATCCACTTGGCAGCCTTTTTTTCGGACTGAAGCAAGTGTCCAACCAGTGGCCCCCACATGGGATGTGATTCGTTTTTTTGGTGGGATTCTGATGGAAGCAATTAAGTACATAATATAATTTACTTAGATATTTTGGGGTGACGCACCACACCAACCAACTTCCCTGTGAGTTTCTGTGAGCTGGAAATAAAGATGAATTTTTGGGTTCACCCACTGTAGTATTGTTTGTGCCACATCTATATCTATATCTATAATAATCTATATCTATAGATATCGGTATAAGTATAATATATATATATATATAATACATATTTGTACATTATGAACTGCAACTTGGGTGGCGCTGCAACTTTGCGCTGCAAAGCTTTGCCCCTGTGGCTTGCAACTTTTGTGCTGCAAAACTTTGTCCCTCTGGCTTGCAACTTTGTGCCGCAAGACTTTGTCCCTCTGGCTTGCAACTTTGTGCTGCAAAGCTTTGCCCCTGTGACTTGCAACTTTGTGCTGCAAAACTTTGTCCCTCTGGCTTGCAACCTTGTGCTGCAAAGCTTTGCCCCTGTGACTTGCAACTTTGTGCTGCAAAACTTTGTCCCTCTGGCTTGCAACCTTGTGCTGCTTTGTCCCTCTGGCTTGCAACTTTGTGCTGCAAAACTCTGTCCCTGCTTGCAACTTTGCAGTTTTGCTTTGCTTTTTGTTGCTGCAGGCCTTTGCCCCGGTGACCTGAAACTTGCACTCCGTAGAGCTTTGTATCTTCAGCATTGACAGCTGATTGAAATGAATTGACAGCTAGTTGCCATGAAATTAACTTCGTAATGTATGTAATGTATGTAATGTATGTAATGTATGTAATGTATGTAATGTATGTAATGTATGTAATGTATGTAATGTATGTAATGTATGTAATGTATGTAATGTATGGTATGTATGGTATGTATGTATGTATGGTATGTATGGTATGTATGTATGTATGGTATGTATGGTATGGTATGGTATGGTATGGTATGTTATGGTATGGTATGGTATGGTATGGTATGTATGTATGTATTAATGTAATGTAATGTATGTATGTATGTATGTATGGTAATGTAATGTAATGTAATGTAATGTAAATGTAATGTAATGTAATGTAATGTAATGTAATGTAATGTAATGTAATGTAATTAATGTATGTATGTATGTATGTATGTATGTATGTATGTAATGTAATGTAATGTAATGTAATGTAATGTAACGTAATGTAATGTAATGTATGTATGTATGTACGTATGTATGTAATGTAATGTAATGTAATGTAATGTAATGTATGTATGTATGTATGGTAATGTAATGTAATGTAATGTAATGTAATGTAATGTAATGTAATGTAAGTATGTATGTATGTATGTATGTATGTAATTAATGTATGTATGTATGTAATTAATGTATGTATGTGTGTAATTAATGTATTAATGTATGTATGTATGTATGTATGTATGTAATTAATGTATGTATGTATTTATGTATGTATGTATGAATATTTATTCTCTATAAAATTGTTCTGCTCATATATTGCTGATATTGGCTGATTAAAGCCAACCCCTTAGTTGTGGTCAGTCGAAATTCCAACAAAGACTTGACACAACGGCGTTGCACAACGGTTTAACCTGGACAACATCAGAGATCATGTTCAATCTATTTCAATCTCAAGATCCGAGTCCAGATGATCGGTGTCCTTTTGTAAAAACAACTGTATCCATTGTCAACCCATTTGGGGAAAAAAGTTGAGGGTATCTCTATAGGTTGAAAATTTGGAACCCGCACGGCCCGCAACAAAAACATCAGTTTATGTAGTGAAATGGCAATTTGGATCAATTTGTCGTTACCGCCCATTTCGAGACAAACCCACATGCTCTTTCATATGGGCGTTTCCTAAGATGGGGAACCCCAGAATCATCCAAAATAAATCAGTTTTGGTAGGGAAACCTATAGTTTTGGGGCACCCCAATTTCGGGAAACAGCCTAATATCCCAATTTTTCGTGCGTCGAGAAGTCCAGGCAACCTAATCATTGTTGGGATTTACCCATCTATGACCATGTTTGAGTAAGGACATGTGGTTTTAGAACCATGCGATTTTAGGGGATAGCCGGATAGCCTATTTTCAGAGCCATTTGTGGGATGTTCATCGGCAGGGGGGTTCCCCGATTCAAGAAGTGAAGCAGAAATCAGCGTGGGCCTCAACGGGTGACAACGAAGGTCGGCAACCCATAACAGTAACAATACCATTGTTTTGGTTTACCCTCTGGTAATTTAACATAACTATTGAACATGGCCATTTATAGTTGATTTACCTATTAAAAATGGTGGTTTTCCATAGCTATATTAGTTTGCCAGAGGGTATACAGCTTTAAAACTTCGGGTGTATTGTTAAGTTTACACACACACACATTTCCACACGTCGTTGCGCACAATTGACTTTGGTGGGAGGATTACATGGTGACTTTGTGCATATTCTGAGGAACTGACCAAATGGGGTATGGGCTGTATGGATTGTTAATCAATTTATTCTTGGGATGGGCATCAACTACCGTTGTCTGCTGATGATAACCTCAGTTGTTTAGGGATCCCCAAGGCTGCCAAATTCTGCGTGGCTCAGGTGCCATCTCAGCAAAAAGCAGAGACCAAGCTTCAAGCGCGGCACTTAGTATTTTTCCCTGGTGGTGGAGTGGAATTTTCTCTGCGCATAGAAAATCCCAACAAACGGGATGATACCCAATTGGCTAGCCTCGAAATCACCATGGTTTTCCTAGGTGAATCATCAAACTAAATGGAACATGGCTTCCACAGCTAGGCAAAATTCCAAGAGGGCAAAGACCTTTCAGAGAGGCTGAAACCACCAATCCAGCTGATGTTCAAAACGAAAGGTCCAGCCCGAGCAGAAAGAAGACTTCAAGGCTGGAAAAATGTCTCTAAACATTCACAGCTGAGTGGCATGGGAACTGATGAGAACGGGTTGATGGGACTGTTTGTTAATGTGTATATACTATGTCTATATAATGTACATTATCTATATGTATTTATGTATGTAATATGCATACATATATAATATATATACACATTTACATATATATATATATATACACATCTACATATCTACATATATTTTTACATGCACATATTTGTGTATATATATATAGACCCATATGTCGTTATTTATATATTACAGAGACAGAGAGATAGAGAGAGAGATCTTCGCAGGAAACATTGGATGGTACCACCAGCCGCCAGCTTCGTTTCTGAAGGCGAGCAAGGTTTCCTCATCTTCATCTGGCCCCATGCGGAAGGCGGAGATACATTTTGGTCATGTTAGGTGCGGAAGGTGCCTGAAAATTGGGGATACCACCCCAAATACATGAAGATCAAGTGGTCAAAGTGGTCCTAAAGGCCATGGATGTTGAACAGTTTGGCGCGGTGTGTTTTCTTGAGCCGATCCAGATTACTTTTTGTGCTTGAGGTGGGTGAAAGTTAATTCAGTTCTGTTACGTCACGTTTTGTCATGTTCTGGCAATTCTGGCAATCTCATCAAAGGTGTAGCTTCAGAGATGCATTAGGATGCAAACGATTCATTGTTTTTTTCTCTTGATAGATTGAATATGCTATCTTTCTTCCCCAGTGCAGCTAGCCAGAGCTGAAGTGTTTAGGTGCCATCCACGGCCAAAGAGGTGTGCGCCCTCAGCAACATTTTGATACCTATGTGGATGGATCATTGGGCTACCAGTGGACCCCATTTTGGTTATTTTTGTGAACCATCCATTTCTTGGGGATTTTGTGGGGAGTTTATCCCCTACCTACACAGCTAGCATCCCCTTCTAGTTGCAAAGGTCGCCATGGTGCAAAGGTTATCAAAGGTTTGTTGGTTCCCTTGGTTCCCTCCGCCCGGACAGCATTGCTGGCTTGGTGGCTTGGTGTTTGGATTTTCTGAGGTTCAGTCTGAGAAAAAGGCCAAAGCCAAGATGGAATTGATTGGGTTCGAGAATGATATCCTCTTGTTTTGTGATAGCCATGTGATGGGATGGGCATATGAGCCTCATAGGAGCCGCATATAGATCATATAGGTCACACGTCCAGGAAGCACTGATAGTATGACACCATGATGACACCATGTTTTTTTTGCGTATGATTTTAACCCTGCCCTATGGTTTGTACACAGTTTGTTGGCTATAAGGATTTGTACTGCCAATATTGGCACCCAAAGCAACACAGGGCCTGTCAAGAAAGTAGTCACTTCCTGCTGGTCATTTCTTATAACCAATATCAGCAATTCTACCCATGCAGGCCAGGTGATGTCATTCCCAGAATTGCTGTTTGGGAAAATCTGCGGGAAACGCCAAACGCCTATATATCCCTATATCATATATGTGTTCTGTAAAAAGAACATGTTCCTGTAATTTTCCCTTCATCCAAATCCATTGACATTCCCAAATGCCTCGTGTTGAACAGGGCATTGCCCACCGTTCTTCATCATTTGTTGATACTTAAAGCATCATTTTGATGGATAGATCCTGAAATTCCAGTCCTGCTATTTACCAATCCAAGTCCTGGTGGTTTTTACCAAGTCCTGGCTTTCTTTCACTGTGCCACATGGCTGGAGAGGTCTCTAGTTGGAGAAGTGCCACTTGGCCTGCGGTCTTGATGAACTGCTGAGAAGCTGATGACTGGGATGATTGGGAAGGTAGGTCGAGAAGGGCGTGAAATTCATACCTTTGAGAAGGAGGAATTTGGCTTGTTACATATAGATACATATAGGATATTTCAGAGTATCAAAGAATATCCATAGATTAATTCAGTCCCTTTTTGCTGCTTGGTGCTTTTTTGTACATGGCTTTTTTATGATTTTCCCATCATATTGGGAATGGAAAATCATCCCAACTGACGAACTCTGGCCGTGCGTTGAACCCAACGTTAAGGCTCCAAGTGCCGAAGTCTGGCGCCCTGAGAGCCGTATGGAGGTGCTGTGCATTCTCGAGCTGTGGTTCTGTGTCAACCGGACTCCTGTTGCTTGATGATTGTAGGGTTATAGTGGTTTATAGTGAGTGGTTTATACATGTTTATACATGTTTATGGATGTGTTTACATGTTTATACTGGTTTGTACATGTTTATACTATCGATGATCATCATCCATTTTTTTAACTGGGATTGTTTACGAACCAAGCAGTATTTCATGGATGTTGCGGCCGGCGGGTCACACTGCTCGGCTCGTTGCTTCTGACTCCAGGTGGATAGCAAAAAGAGAGTCGTGCTGAGCCTAGCTGCGAATGATGCAACCCAAAGATGACGCTGCAATGATACCCTTCCATATTTAACATATATACAATATATATAATATATATATATAATATATATTGGTTCATATCTGACTAAAAATTCATTCATATTGTATCATTGGCTATCATCAATATTATTGGATGCAAATCATTATCAATATGATCTATAATGTGGGTAAAACAATCATCAACCATCCCCCAGTCATCACCATAAATAGGTGGGATTGAAACTATTCCCAAATATATTTTTTTAAAATTGTTTTACCCACATTAATATAGTTCATATATGATTAAAATGAGTCGTATTTTCCGGCCAGTGAAGTGGGACATTGGTGGACGGAGTGAAAAGTTGTCCGTCATTAGTCCGTCATTAGTGCCATGCTGCCATGGGATTGCAAGCATCACATGCCTTTGTGAATCTGATTGGTGGAGATGATGTAGACCCACTAGTTGCGTGATGTTTTTCAGTGGTATCAAGATGCGAGGCATTGTGGTTGCGACAGTGCCAAGTTTGTAGATGTTAGCTATACTATACCGTTCAATATTCATTATCACATATTATCACTGTAGTCTCAATGACTCCTCTTGGTTGCTTGGCCCTAGCATCTTGACAGATGACAGATTTGGAAACAGCACCACTTTGACTCAAACCTGTCAAGGTGCCAACGCCATCAAAAAAAGATGTCAAGGCAATGGCAGTCCTCGGCTCAATGATGAAGGTAACCCCAAAACTGCATGGCTGACTATGAAGACTGATGAGATTATAGATGTGTTGTTTTTGTTTTCCCTTGGAAACTACTAGCCAGCCCATTATTATAACCCATTCTCGAATCATTGCCAAAGAATGTGACAGGGCGAGCACGAGACAACGCAAGAAGTCAAGGCGAGGCTAGCAGCCGCAACTCTCTCGCAAATCTTTGGAACATTTGACATGATATGAGATTATGATGATATGATTATATTATATGATGTGATATCATATGATATGGTTTGATATGATCAAAAGATATTTGATATACCTAATATTTATGGCAGATATGATGAGAAATGCGAGATTGTGCGAGTATCTACCCTGTTTATCCCTTTTTGATAGTTTTGAAATTGCCTTGGAGTGCTGAGCAATCCCCGATATTACCAGACACGGCTTGTATAAACTAAAACCAAACGAAAATTGGAGGTTTAGTAACAGGGTTTTCAACATTACACTTCTGTATCTTATGTTGATTTATTTTATTTTATTTTGTCATCTATTCTCTTGTAATTATTCTATTTGAACATGTACCTACCATTTGATTTGGTTGATAGTGAGATACTCTAGCAGGAATACTTCCTCATCGGCAATGAATGTCTCACAAGACTGGGCAGGTGTGGAAACCCGTCCCTTGGCCGCATTTCTCGGGCCAATGAGGCTGACAGGAATGGTGCCAAGGGACCTTTGGATCTGGTCCTATGAAGGAGCACCAGCCGACCAGCCACTGCAGGTTGAAACTCCAAAAGAAGAAGAAAAGGCAAAAACGGTTCCGGACTCAGTCTTGTGTTGCTATGCACTATTGTACTGCTACTTGGCCATAATTTGTTGATACATGTTGCTACAGTTTTGATGGGAACATGGGCAACATGGTCAATCAGCTTCTTTGTTATCTTTGTTGCCTAGGCCGAACCAAAACAAGAGGCCAAGGCAAAGTATCTCTTGGGATTGGGAGACACGGGTCTAGAGTTTGGCGTGGTGTGGGCCAATGTTGCAATAGAGTGTGAAGCCTTTCGTAGCATCACAAAACTTACAATGAAGTCGTATTATGTCATTCATGACTACTACTCAATAGTACTCTGTCATTTTTGGCAATGTTTTGTAAGGGCAACAGGAGTGGATGCATTCCGATGCATTCCCATGCATTGTAACACTTGGACCTTTAGGACATGCTCCATAAATTGTCAAACAGTGCTGAAGGTGGCCCGAAATGTTGCTTGAGAATTAGTTAGTATTGCAACACAGTTGTCCACTTTCTGAGAAGTGTTCCGTTAGCATTTTGCAATATTTTGCAGCATGTTTCCATAGAAAAGCAGATGAAGCTGCAGAGGGTATATGCATGCTAGATATGCTAGAAGCAAAGACGTAGCAGGTTCGATTACCCATACCTGCTTTTGCGATCTTTTGCGCAGGTATGGAGACCTGTCACTCGGCGGAGTTTATCCTGATTTCTTTTCACTGCGGCGAAGTCACCAACTGAATTTATCTGAATGAAATGGAGTGTGAGGTTCCAACATGTTTCTCTCTTGAAAGCTTTAGACACTCGCGAGCAGGGAAGTTATTGGTTGAAGAATACCTGTTTACCATCACAATCATCACAACAGTACAACACCATCTGAGATTGCGAGTGACTTGTAATCAGGTAGGGATGATGCAGTTGTTGGTGTGGAAGAGATTGTGCGAATCACACGTCCTAACCTTCTGAAGGAGTCAAGAGTTGACTCTATTAAATAATATTTGATACAGGTTGAATTTGTTTGCAAACAACAGACATTTACATCATTGCAGAATGCTCACTCTAGACTAGATGGTCCAAAGATCTCGGAGAGTCCGAGAGAGACAGTGTGCAATTAATCAGCGATTCTGCATGTGTCCACGCCAACCATTTGAGAATGTGAGAAGCTACTTTCTGACTAAGCCTCTTGACCTTGGAAGAGAAATACAATTTTCAAATCTTGGTTCGGTCTCTATGATTTTAGGTGTGCCTTTGTTGCATTGTGTGCGGGTGGTATCACTGTATATAGGCAGTTTCATGGCATATCATGGCATGAAAGCTGCAGGTTGAAACTCCAAAAGAAGAAGTCAAGGCAAAAACGGTTCCGGACTCAGTCTTGTGTTGCTATTCACTATTCTACTTGGCCATACTTTGTTGATAGATGTTGCTGCATGTTTGATGGGAAAATGGGCAACATGGTCAATCAGCTTGTTTGTTGCCTAGGCCGAACCAAAACAAGAGGCCAAGGCAAAGTATCTCTTGGGATTGGGAGACACGGGTCTAGAGCTTGACGCGGTGTGGGCCAATGTTGAGCCCGACATACATCAATAGAGTGTGAAGCCTTTCGTAGCATCAGAAAACATAAAATGAAGCCATATTATGTCATATTCATGATTTGTACTACTACTGAATACTAATTACTCTGTAATATTTGGCATGTTTTCTTAAGTGCAACAGGAGTGGATGCATTCCGATGCATTCCCATGCATTGTAACACTGGACGACCACTCGCTTGTACTCGTGAGTGTCCCCCCCGCTTGTACACGTGACTTTCTCCTCGCTTGTGCACGTGAGTTTTCCGCCAGATGGCGACGATCTTACCGTGTAGCAGCAAGTGTGTCGAACATGCACCAGAAGATCTAACACTATATGTAGCATGACGGCTTGCTGCGATTGTTCTCCAACATGTTTGGATGTTTTAGCATTGATGACTGCTTGGGCTTCTGAACTTCCACCCATGAACCTTTGAGAGTGTCGTTGAAGAAAAGATCTTACAGAGTAGCATCAAGTGTGTAGCATATGCAACAGAAGTTCTAACACTGTAGCATGACGGCTTTCTGCAGTTGCAATCCAGCATGTCTAAGCATTGACTGCTGCTTGGACCATTGTACTTCCACCGGTCAGGAGTAGACCATTTGCCCCATCAAGTGCTTAGGTATATCCCAATACATCTCAGTCATCAAGAGGGGAAGATTAACAAAAATGATTTAGCATGTAGCCCATTGCTTTGTAGGGCCGAGGGGGGGGAAGATTTTAGCATGTAGCCCATTGCTTTGTAGGGCTGAGAGGGGAAAATTTAATAAATGTTAGGGCACAGGGGGGAAAGATGAGGGGAGGATTTTAATAATGACTTAGCATGTAGCCAATTGCTTTGTAGGGCAGACGGGGGGAAGATTTAAATAATGGCTTAGCATGTAGCCCATTGCTTTGTAGGGCAGCGGGGATGAAGATTTAAATCATGATTTAGCATGTAGCCCATTGCTTTGTAGGGCAGAGGGGGGGAAGATTTAAATCATGACTTAGCGTAGCCCATTGCTTTGTAGGGCAGAGGGGGGGAAGATTTAAATCATGACTTAGCGTAGCCCATTGCTTTGTAGGGCAGGGGGGGAAATTTAAATAAAGACTTAGAATGTAGCCCATTGCTTTTTATGGCAGAGGGTGAAGATTTAGAGAAGGACTCAGCATGTAGCCCATTGCTTTGTAGGGCAGAGGGGAAGAAGACTTAGATAATTATTGAGCATGTAGCCCATTGCTTTGTAGGGCAGAGGGGAGGAATATTTAAATAATGATTTAGCATGCTGATCATGGCTTTGCTGGGCAGAGGGGGGGAAGATTTAAATGCTGGCTTAGCATGTAGCCCATTGCTTTGTAGGGCAGCGGGGATGAAGATTTAAATCATGATTTAGCATGTAGCGCATTGCTGTAGGGCAAAGGGGGGAAGATTTAAATAATGATTTAGCATGTAGCCCATTGCTTTGTAGGGCAGAGGGGAGAAGATTTAAATAATGACTTAGCATGTAGCCCATTGCTTTGTAGGGCATAGGGGGGAACGATTTATATAAATAACAGAACGGCAGCCCCTGGGAGTGCAGTTTTCCCATGATTTAAGATGATATTTTGAGATGTTTTACTGATGTTTTACTGCACTCCCAAAGGCACTTTGACAGCTTTGCCTGTGATTCATGCCAGTTTCCTTGAAAACCTAAACCCCAAAAAAACAAAACAAAACACAAGAAAAACAAAAACAACAATATTTCTAGACTCTTTGGAAAGAGGGTTTGGTATCAAAACTTATGAAACAGCGCAATCCCACAGCCTGCCGCTCTCTTAAATAAAGACTTAGCATGCAGCCCATTGCTTTGTAGGGCCGAGCGGGGTAAGATTTAAATAATGACTTAGCATGCTGATCATTGTCTTTTGGGGGGATGGCAAAATATGTGTGCGCAGGTGACGGGAAAGTAGGTGTGCATGTGCGCAAGTGAGGGGATGTGCGCAAGTGAGGGGAAAGTTGTGTGCGCAAGTGAGGGGTTTGCCACAATACTTGGACCTTTAGGACATGGTCCATCAATTGTCAAGCAGTGCTGAAGATCGCCCCAAACATTGCTGGAAAATTAGTTTGTACTGCATAGAAGAGCAGCTGAAGCTGCAGAAGGAATATGCATGCTAGATGTGCTAGAAGCAAAGAGGTAGCAGGTTCGATTACCCATACCTGCTTTGGCGCAGGTATGGAGACCTGTCACTCGGCGGGGTTTATCCTGTGATTATCTGATTCGTTTTCACTGCGGCGAAGTCACCAACTAAATTTATCTGAATACCATGAAGTGTGGGTGCAAATGCAAAGGTCCCAACAATTTTCTTTCTTGAAAGCTTTAGACACTCGCGAGCACGGAAGTTATTGGTTGACGAATACCTGGTTACCATCACAATCATCACAACAGTACAACACCATCTGAGATTGCGAGTGAGTTGTAATATGTTGTAATCAGGTGGCCATGATGCAGTTGTTGGTGTGGAAGAGATTGTGTGAACCACACCTCCTACACTGCTTAAGGAGTCAAGAGCTGACTCTGTAAGATTCTATAAGTGCAGAGATATAAATCGCTGTTGAATGCTGTGAGGGGAAGCAAGACCCCAGAAGGACAGTGTGCAAGTAGTCAGCAATTCCACATGTGTCCACCCTGACCATTTCTGACTAAGCCTTTTCTGACCTTCGAACAGAGAAACGACTCACAAAGCTTAGTTTAGTCTCTACAAGTTTTTACATTTTGATGTTGTACCGTTGCATCGTGTGTCATTTCATTGCATGAAAGCTGCAGGTTGAAACTCCAAAAGAAGAAGTCAAGGCAAAAACGGTGCCGGACTCAGTCTTGTGTTGCTAGTCACTATTCTAATTGGCCATACTTTGTTGATAGATGTTGCTACAGTTTTGATGGGAACATGGGCAACATGGTCAATCAGCTTGTTTGTTGCCTAGGCCGAACCAAAACAAGAGGCCAAGGCAAAGTATCTCTTGGGATTGGGAGACACGGGTCTAGAGCTTGACGCGGTGTGGGCCAATGTTGAGCCCAACATACATCTATAGAGTGTGAAGCCTTTCGTAGCATCAGAACACTTAAAATGAAGTTATATTATGTCATATTTATGATTTGTACTACTACTGAATACTAATTACTCTGTAATATTTGGCATGTTTTCTTAAGTGCAACAGGAGTGGATGCATTCCGATGCATTCCGATGCATTCCGATGCATTGCAACACTTGGGCCTTTAGGACATGGTCCATGCAGTGTCAAGCAGTGGTGAAGATAGCTCCAATTAATTGTTGCTGGACAATGAGTTCGTAACGCAATTGTCCACATTCTGACAAGTGTTTCCTGTTTCCTGAACATTTTACGGCATGTTTCCATAGAAGAGCAGCTGAAGCTGCAGAAGGAATATGCTAGATGTGCTAGAAGCAAAGAGGTAGCAGGTTCGATTACCCATACCTGCTTTGGCGCAGGTATGGAGACCTGTCACTCGGCGGGGTTTATCCTGTGATTATCTGATTCGTTTTCACTGCGGCGAAGTCACCAACTAAATTTATCTGAATACCATGAAGTGTGGGTGCAAATGCAAAGGTCCCAACAATTTTCTTTCTTGAAAGCTTTAGACACTCGCGAGCACGGAAGTTATTGGTTGACGAATACCTGGTTACCATCACAATCATCACAACAGTACAACACCATCTGAGATTGCGAGTGAGTTGTAATATGTTGTAATCAGGTGGCCATGATGCAGTTGTTGGTGTGGAAGAGATTGTGTGAACCACACCTCCTACACTGCTTAAGGAGTCAAGAGCTGTCTCTGTAAGATTCTATAAGTGCAGAGATATAAATCGCTGTTGAATGCTGTGAGGGGAAGCAAGACCCCAGAAGGACAGTGTGCAAGTAGTCAGCAATTCCGCATGTGTCCACCCTGACCATTTCTGACTAAGCCTTTTCTGACCTTCGAACAGAGAAACGACTCACAAAGCTTAGTTCAGTCTCTACAAGTTTTTACATTTTGATGTTGTACCGTTGCATCGTGTGTCATTTCATTGCATGAAAGCTGCAGGTTGAAACTCCAAAAGAAGAAGTCAAGGCAAAAACGGTGCCGGACTCAGTCTTGTGTTGCTAGTCACTATTCTACTTGGCCATACTTTGTTGATAGATGTTGCTACAGTTTTGATGGGAACATGGGCAACATGGTCAATCAGCTTGTTTGTTGCCTAGGCCGAACCAAAACAAGAGGCCAAGGCAAAGTATCTCTTGGGATTGGGAGACACGGGTCTAGAGCTTGACGTGGTGTGGGCCAATGTTGAGCCCAACATACATCTATAGAGTGTGAAGCCTTTCGTAGCATCAGAACACTTAAAATGAAGTTATATTATGTCATATTTATGATTTGTACTACTACTGAATACTAATTACTCTGTAATATTTGGCATGTTTTCTTAAGTGCAACAGGAGTGGATGCATTCCGATGCATTCCGATGCATTCCGATGCATTGCAACACTTGGGCCTTTAGGACATGGTCCATGCAGTGTCAAGCAGTGGTGAAGATAGCTCCAATTGATTGTTGCTGGACAATGAGTTCGTAACGCAATTGTCCACATTCTGACAAGTGTTTCCTGTTTCCTGAACATTTTACGGCATGTTTCCATAGAAGGGCAGCTGAAGCTGCAGAAGGAATATGCATGCTAGATGTGCTAGAAGCAAAGAGGTAGCAGGTTCGATTACCCATACCTGCTTTGGCGCAGGTATGGAGACCTGTCACTCGGCGGGGTTTATCCTGTGATTATCTGATTCGTTTTCACTGCGGCGAAGTCACCAACTAAATTTATCTGAATACCATGAAGTGCAAATGCAAAGGTCCCATAATTTTCTTTCTTGAAAGCTTTAGACACTCGCGAGCACGGAAGTTTTCGGTTGACGAATACCTGGTTACCATCACAATCATCACAACAGTACAACACCATCTGAGATTGCGAGTGAGTTGTAATATGTTGTAATCAGGTGGCCATGATGCAGTTGTTGGTGTGGAAGAGATTGTGTGAACGACACCTCCTACACTGCTTAAGGAGTCAAGAGCTGTCTCTGTAAGATTCTATAAGTGCAGAGATATAAATCGCTGTTGAATGCTGTGAGGGGAAGCAAGACCCCAGAAGGACAGTGTGCAAGTAGTCAGCAATTCCGCATGTGTCCACCCTGACCATTTCTGACTAAGCCTTTTCTGATCTTCGAACAGAGAAACGACTCACAAAGCTTAGTTTAGTCTCTACAAGTTTTTACATTTTGATGTTGTACCGTTGCATCGTGTGTCATTTCATTGCATGAAAGCTGCAGGTTGAAACTCCAAAAGAAGAAGTCAAGGCAAAAACGGTGCCGGACTCAGTCTTGTGTTGCTAGTCACTATTCTACTTGGCCATACTTTGTTGATAGATGTTGCTACAGTTTTGATGGGAACATGGGCAACATGGTCAATCAGCTTCTTTGTTGCCTAGGCCGAACCAAAACAAGAGGCCAAGGCAAAGTATCTCTTGGGATTGGGAGACACGGGTCTAGAGCTTGACGTGGTGTGGGCCAATGTTGAGCCCAACATACATCTATAGAGTGTGAAGCCTTTCGTAGCATCAGAACACTTAAAATGAAGTTATATTATGTCATATTTTTTGTACTACTACTGAATACTAATTACTCTGTAATATTTGGCATGTTTTCTTAAGTGCAACAGGAGTGGATGCATTCCGATGCATTCCGATGCATTGCAACACTTGGGCCTTTAGGACATGGTCCATGCAGTGTCAAGCAGTGGTGAAGATAGCTCCAATTGATTGTTGCTGGACAATGAGTTCGTAACGCAATTGTCCACATTCTGAGAAGTGTTTCCTGTTTCCTGAACATTTTACGGCATGTTTCCATAGAAGTTAGAAGAGCAGCTGAAGCTGCAGAAGGAATATGCATGCTAGATGTGCTAGAAGCAAAGAGGTAGCAGGTTCGATTACCCATACCTGCTTTGGCGCAGGTATGGAGACCTGTCACTCGGCGGGGTTTATCCTGTGATTATCTGATTCGTTTTCACTGCGGCGAAGTCACCAACTAAATTTATCTGAATACCATGAAATTGAAGTGTGAGTGCAAATGCAAAGGTCCCATCAATTTTCTTTCTTGAAAGCTTTAGACACTCGCGAGCACGGAAGTTATTGGTTGACGAATACCTGGTTACCATCACAATCATCACAACAGTACAACACCATCTGAGATTGCGAGTGAGTTGTAATATGTTGTAATCAGGTGGCCATGATGCAGTTGTTGGTGTGGAAGAGATTGTGTGAACCACACCTCCTACACTGCTTAAGGAGTCAAGAGCTGTCTCTGTAAGATTCTATAAGTGCAGAGATATAAATCGCTGTTGAATGCGGTGAGGGGAAGCAAGACCCCAGAAGGACAGTGTGCAAGTAGTCAGCAATTCCGCATGTGTCCACCCTGACCATTTCTGACTAAGCCTTTTCTGACCTTCGAACAGAGAAACGACTCACAAAGCTTAGTTCAGTCTCTACAAGTTTTATCAAGTTTTTATATTTTTATGTTGTACCGTTGCATCGTGTGTCATTTCATTGCATGAAAGCTGCAGGTTGAAACTCCAAAGGAAGAAGTCAAGGCAAAAACGGTGCCGGACTCAGTCTTGTGTTGCTAGTCACTATTCTACTTGGCCATACTTTGTTGATAGATGTTGCTACAGTTTTGATGGGAACATGGGCAACATGGTCAATCAGCTTCTTTGTTGCCTAGGCCGAACCAAAACAAGAGGCCAAGGCAAAGTATCTCTTGGGATTGGGAGACACGGGTCTAGAGCTTGACGTGGTGTGGGCCAATGTTGAGCCCAACATACATCTATAGAGTGTGAAGCCTTTCGTAGCATCAGAACACTTAAAATGAAGTTATATTATGTCATATTTTTTGTACTACTACTGAATACTAATTACTCTGTAATATTTGGCATGTTTTCTTAAGTGCAACAGGAGTGGATGCATTCCGATGCATTCCGATGCATTGCAACACTTGGGCCTTTAGGACATGGTCCATGCAGTGTCAAGCAGTGGTGAAGATAGCTCCAATTGATTGTTGCTGGACAATGAGTTCGTAACGCAATTGTCCACATTCTGAGAAGTGTTTCCTGTTTCCTGAACATTTTACGGCATGTTTCCATAGAAGTTAGAAGAGCAGCTGAAGCTGCAGAAGGAATATGCATGCTAGATGTGCTAGAAGCAAAGAGGTAGCAGGTTCGATTACCCATACCTGCTTTGGCGCAGGTATGGAGACCTGTCACTCGGCGGGGTTTATCCTGTGACTATCTGATTCGTTTTCACTGCGGCGAAGTCACCAACTAAATTTATCTGAATACCATGGAGTACAAGTCCTAAATCTTCTTGCCATCAAGGCCTGGACACTGGTGAGCTAAGGCAGCTAAGAACATAGGGATTCAGCATTTGTTCGTGCTGACAGTTTGGTAAGTTGAGAAGGCACCTTTGAAACTTCAAAAAGAGCAACAATCTACAAAGCTCAGTTCGGACTCTAGTACATTCAGGTTGTACTGTACCTCCGCTGCATGCTGTGCAGGAGGTGTCACTGTAGGCCATCTCATCTCATGGCATGAAAGCTGCAGGTTGAAACTCTAAAAGAAGAAGTCAAGGCAAAAACGGTGCCGGACTCAGTCTTGTGTTGCTATTCACTATTGTACTTGTACTTGGCCATGGCCATCCTTTGTTGACTACAGTTTTGATGGGAACATGGGCAACATGGTCAATCAGCTTCTTTGTTGCCTAGGCCGAACCAAAACAAGAGGCTAAGGCGAAACAGGCCTGCTGCAGTCGTTTTGACTGAACCATACGACTGAACCCATTTCTCAACGCCAGTGTCTTTCCCCAAGATATGAGCGTTTCTGCAAATGTTCAAACCAATCCATTGAATTTCAGCCCAAGGGGTCACATCCCCCAGACACCGTTCTTTTTTTCCTTCGCAGGAGGCAAAGGTATGGAAAGTTGCTACTTGACTGATATAGGGATGTTGCAAAATATGGAACCGCAAGATACCGCAAGTTCAAAATCCCCTGGGTTTCTCATCAGATCCACCGTGAAAATGGCTCTATATGGCTCTTTTGCATTCTTTTGCGGGGGGTTCTCCTGTTTGAGGCAGAATCGTGTGTTTTTTGATCACTGAGTCTTCTGACAGAATGCTGTCCGCATCTCCAAGTTGGTGCTTGTCGAGAAGTTGTTCATCATGTTGTAGCAAGATTGGGTGACAGTCCAATCACAACATCGTGGAAGGAGTTTCTTGAAGATGCTGGTATCCCAAGAATATCCCCATATCATCCCATGAATATATTGAATATACGTATTAAATATAAAAAACACCTCTAATCCACATTATTTCAACAATGACAATGTTTTTTGGTAGATTTTCAATGGTTGGATGTGTTTCTTGACACATTAGAACTCATTAGATTCTCCTGCTAAGTCCAGGTACAAGCCCCCGAAGAAGTAAGGCCGGTAAAGCCCAAGGAGGCAGCTCAGTGACAGCAGTTTGGCCAAAACTGAACCAGGTCTTTGTCTTGGTTTGGTTTCCTGATAGGTGGACTTGCAACTGACTTGGGTCAGAAATTCTGCAGGTGCCTCAGTCAAAGCAAGAAGTCAAGGCAGCTTTGGCCGAATTTCGGTGTCGAGCCCTCTGGTTGTCAATTGCCTGGCAATTGGAAATACCATGAAATACCTATTTATAGGGAATATATCATAATGTATCCCCATTATGTAGGAATTTATCATTGCCATGTTTGCTTGCCAGAGGATAGTGTGAAGCTCATGTGTAGTTTGCCGAACCTCTCGTCATATCGGGCTTGGCAAGCTCTGGTGTGACAAATCTGACCCGAATGGGAAAATGCTCCTGATGTTCCACATTCGGAGTCCTACCTGAATTGCCTTATGAGACGTTAAATCATATCAATATAATATATATATTAATATATATATATATACATATGCCCCAGAACCCCCAATAATGTATATTTTAATTACTCATTATTGTTTTTAATGTACGGTATTTGTACATGGTCAGTGCCCTAATCCTCAATATGGGGGTTCTGGGGGGGGACGGTGACCATATTATATATATATAATACTTTTGTTGTATTATTTTTGTTGTTGTTATTACTATTATCAATAATTACTACTACTATCATGAGTACATTATTATATACTGTTTTATATTAATTATACAAATAATTTACATATATAACTATATATTATATGTCATTATATACATATATATATATATACATGCGTTGTTTATTATACTAGATTATTTTGTATTATGTTTTGTTATGTTAGAATTCTAATCCTACATTATGTTACAGTATATGGTTTTACATTATATTGCCGTATATTTTATTATATTACACAGCTCAACATGGCTCATAACCTATGATAGATGAAGATCCCTGACACCTCTGGTTGTTTCAGGTATGGAGAGCAGCACCTTGGCAGCCGCGGGGACAATCATCGAACAAAATATGGAGGTTTTAACAGGAAATATATCTATCATACCAGTAGTACCCGCACGAGGCGGGGCGGAAGTTGCCTTAAAGATATATATATATATAAGACCTTTCTCATCTATAGAACTTGCATGCGCCGTGCGCCAGCCAAGCCCGTGCGTGCATGCATTCTTCGAAAGTGGTGTCCTGTTTCACATGTCACATTTGAAGCTCCACTTCGCACTTCACACTTGACAGTCTTCACACTTCACACTGCACTCTTCACAGTGCACTCTTCACACTGCACCCTTCGCAGTCAACACTTCACTTCACACTGCACTCTTAAGACTCCACACTTCACACTTCACGGTCCACACTTCACACTTCACACTCCACACTTCACACTCCACACTTCACACTTCACAGTCCACACTTCACACTTCACACTCCACACTTCACACTGCACTCTTCATGCCCCACACTTTACACTGCACCCTTCACACTCTACACTTCATCTCATCTGAGCTCTTCTCACCTTATCCCAGCTCATCTCTTCTCATCTCCTCTCTTCTCATATGTCATCTAAGCTTTCATGAATCACTTCCCAGCACTACTACTAAGGAACTTGCATGCGCCGTGCGCCAGCCAGGCCCGTGCGTGCGTGCTTTGTACGAAGCTGTTGCAGTGTTGCCGTCCAAGAACATGACCTGCGCGCGACCCCGGTACAATGCAAACACTTTCCTCACACTTCACACTGCACTCCTCACACCCCACACTCCACGCTTCACACTTGCACTTCATCTCAACTCATCTCATCTGAGCTCTTCTCATCTCATTCCATGTCTTCCCATATGTCAGCTAAGTTCTTCTTGGCTATTTTCATGTCAAGTACTTCCCAGTACTGATGTCTACTACAAAAGCTTGCAAAAACCACTTCCCAGTACTACTTTGTGCTACAAAGCTTGCACAAACTACTTCCCAGTACTACTGTGTACTACAAAGCTTGCACAAAACACTTCCTAATACTACTTTGTACTGCAAAGCTTGCACAAAGCACTTCCCAGTACTACTTTGTACGACAAAGCTTGCACAAAACACGTTCCACTACTACTTTGTACGACAAAGCTTGCACAAAGCACTTCCCCGTACTACTTTGTACTACAAAGCTTGCACAAAGCACTTCCCCGTACTACTTTGTACTACAAAGCTTGCACAAAACACTTCCCAGTACTACTTTGTGTACTACAAAGCTTGCACAAAGCACTTCCCAGTACTACTTTGTACTACAAAGCTTGCACAAACTACTTCCCAGTACTACTGTGTACTACAAAGCTTGCACAAAACACTTCCTAGTACTACTTTGTACTGCAAAGCTTGCACAAAGCACTTCCCAGTATTACTTTGTATGACAAAGCTTGCACGAAACACGTTCCACTACTACTTTGTACTACAAAGCTTGCACAAAGCACATCCCCGTACTACTTTGTACTACAAAGCTTGCACAAAGCACTTCCCAGTACTACTTTGTACTACAAAGCTTGCACAAAACACGTTCCAGTACTACTTTGTGTACTACAAAGCTTGCACAAAACACTTCCCAGTACCACTTTGTACTGCAAAGCTTGCACAAAGCACTTCCCAGTACCACTGTGTACTACAAAGCTTGCACAAACTACTTCCCAGTACTTCTGTGACCAAGCAACCTTGACGCAGCCACTACAATGCGATCTGCAGAGACTGAGTTGCTAAACGCAATAGAACTGCGCGCAACGGTGTCGGAAATTGCAGCTCCAAAACCGGATCTCGACGCCAAAGCAGAAAAAAGACGATTTTGAAGCAATTTTTAAAAATGATTTTTAAAAGGAAAATTACTAGCGCCAAAATTGCGAAAATCTGCTGGCAAATGACTATCGCAGCCTGGATGCAGCCACTCCAATACGATTTACAATCTTCAGCTGCAAAAGACAAAAGTATTACGCATGCAGCCGCGGCATCAAGCAACCTTGACGCAGCCATTACAATGCGATCTGCAGCGACTGAGTTGCAAAGCACAATAGAACTACGCGCAACGGTGTCGGAAATTGCAGCTCCAAAACCGGATCTCGACGCCAAAGCGACAAAAAGACTATTTTGAAGCACTTTTAAAAGGATTTTCAAAAGAAAAATTTCTACCGTGAAAATTGCGAAAATCTGCTGCCAAATCACTACAGTATCGCAACCTGGATGCAGCCACTCCAATACGATTTACGATTTTCAGCTGCAAAAGACAATAGTATTACGCATGCAGCCGCGGCATCGACTAACGTTGAGCACACAAGGTGTCGTGCTCCGGCTTCCTCCCCAAAACATAGCCCATGCAACATTCATGCAGCCATTCCAATGCGATCTGCAACCACAGCTTCAGGAAACGCATAGAACTACGCACACAGGAACAACCACTTGTTGCAAAACACATAGAAGAACCCAATCGCGTCCGGAACGACCGCAGCCGCGACCGCCGCACAGACGAGGTACCTTTCATCGTCGCCTGCAGCCACTTTACACGGAAAAACACAAGGTTTCGTGCTCCGGCTTCCTCCCCAAAACATAGCCCATGCAACATTCATGCAGCCATTCCAATGCAATCTGCAACCAGAGATTCAAGAAACGCATAGAACTACACACACAGGAACAACCACTCGTTGCAAAACACATAAAGAACCATCGGTCGGACGACCGCAGCCGCAACCGCCGCACAGAGGAGTACCTTTCATCGTCGCCTGCACCACTTTACCGGAAAAACACAAGGTTTCTGCTCCGGCTCCTCCCCACCATAGCCCATGCAACATTCATGCAGCCATTACAATGCGATCTGCAACCACAGCTTCAGGAAACGCATAGAACTACGCCACAGGAACAACCACTTGTTGCAAAACACATAGAAGAACCAATCGCGTCCGGAACGACCGCAGCCGCAACCGCCGCACAGACGAGGTACCTTTCATCGTCGCCTGCAGCCACTTTACACGGAAAAACACAAGGTTTCGTGCTCCGGCTTCCTCCCCAAAACATAGCCCATGCAACATTCATGCAGCCATTCCAATGCGATCTGCAACCACAGCGTCAGGAAACGCATAGAACTACGCACACAGGAACAACCACTTGTTGCAAAACACATAGAAGGAACCAATCGCGTCCGGAACGACCGCAGCCGCACCGCCGCACAGACGAGGTACCTTTCATCGTCGCCTGCAGCCACTTTACACGGAAAAACACAAGGTTTCGTGCTCCGGCTTCCTCCCCAAAACATAGCCCATGCAACATTCATGCAGCCATTCCAATGCGATCTGCAACCACAGCTTCAGGAAACGCATAGAACTACGCACACAGGAACAACCATTGTTGCAAAACACATAGAAGGAACCAATCGCGTCCGGAACGACCGCAGCCGCAACCGCCGCACAGACGAGGTACCTTTCATCGTCGCCTGCAGCCACTTTACACGGAAAAACACAAGGTTTCGTGCTCCGGCTTCCTCCCCAAAACATAGCCCATGCAACATTCATGCAGCCATTCCAATGCGATCTGCAACCACAGCTTCAGAACCGCATAGAACTACGCACACAGGAACAACCACTTGTTGCAAAACACATAGAGGAACCAATCGCGTCCGGAACGACCGCAGCCGCACCCGCCGCACACACGAGGTACCTTTCATCGTCGCCTGCAGCCACTTTACACGGAAAAACACAAGGTTTCGTGCTCCGGCTTCCTCCCCAAAACATAGCCCATGCAACATTCATGCAGCCATTCCAATGCGATCTGCAACCACAGCTTCAGGAAACGCATAGAACTACGCACACAGGAACAACCATTGTTGCAAAACACATAGAAGGAACCAATCGCGTCCGGAACGACCGCAGCCGCAACCGCCGCACAGAGGAGGTACCTTTCATCGTCGCCTGCAGCCACTTTACGCGGAAAAACGCAAGGTTTCGTGCTCCGGCTTCCTCCCCACAGCACACAGCATGCAACATTCACGCAGCCATTCCAATGCGATCCGCAACCACAGCTTCAACACCACTTCCCTTCCGCAACACTTCCCATCGTCACCACTTCCCATCGTCACCATGTAAAGTCTCACACCACCCTTCATCAAGGTCAAGTCTCAATGTGATGTATTGTTATGTCATGTAAAGTCTCACACCACCCTACATCAAGGTCAAGTCTCAATGTGATGTATTGTTATGTCATGTAAAGTCTCACACCACCCTTCATCAAGGTCAAGTCTCAATGTGATGTATTGTTATGTCATGTAAAGTCTCACACCACCCTTCATCAAGGTCAAGTCTGAATCGCGCACCACCCTTCAAGGTCGAGTCTCAATCGCGCACCACCCTTCATCATGTCAAGTCTCAGAATTCTATTTGTCCGTAACACGGAAGTATTGCTTCCCAACTTCCTTTGATAATATTACTATATATACATTATATACATGTGTTGATATTACCATAATAATAGTAGTAGTAATAGTAGTAGTCGTAGTAGTCGTAGTAATCGTAGTAGTCGTAGTAGTCGTAGTAGTAGTCGTAGTAGTAGTCGTAGTAGTAGTCGTAGTCGTAGTCGTAGTCGTAGTCGTAGTAGTAGTAGTAGTAGTACATAGTAGTAGTAGCAGGAGTAGTAGCAGGAGTAGTAGTAGTAGTACATAGTAGTAGTACATAGTAGTAGTAGTAGTAGTACATAGTAGTAGTAGTAGTAGCAGTAGTAGTTGTAGTAGTAGTAGTAGATAGTACATAGTACATAGTACATAGTACATAGTACATAGTAGTAGTAGTAGTAGTACATAGTAGTAGTAGTAGTAGTACATAGTAGTAGTAGTACATAGTAGTAGTACATAGTAGTAGTAGTACATAGTAGTAGTAGTACATAGTAGTAGTAGTACATAGTAGTAGTAGTACATAGTAGTAGTAGTACATAGTAGTAGTAGTACATAGTAGTAGTAGTAGTACATAGTAGTAGTAGCAGGAGTAGTAGGAGTAGTAGGAGTAGTAGGAGTAGGAGTAGGAGTAGGAGTAGTAGTAGTAGTAGTAGGAGTAGTAGTAGGAGTAGGAGTAGTAGTAGTAGTAGTAGCAGTAGTAGTAGTAGTAGGAGTAGTAGTAGTAGTAGGAGTAGGAGTAGGAGTAGGAGTAGTAGTAGGAGAAGTAGTAGGAGTAGGAGTAGGAGTTGCAATAGAATTAGCAGAAGTAGTAGAAGTAGTACAAGTAGTACAAGTAGTACAAGTAGTAGAAGTAGAAGTAGCACAAGTAGAATTAGAAGTAGCACAAGTAGAATTAGAAGTAGTACAAGTAGAATTAGAAGTAGTAGAAGTAGTAGCAGTAGTAGTAGTAGTAGCAATAATATTATCATTTTATTATCATAGTATTATTATATTATTTGTCATACATTTAAATGTGGCATTTTCCAGCAAGCCTTGTTTGATTACCCTCTACTAAAAGTTTACATAGCTATGGAAAACAGCCACTGTCAAGAGGCAAATCATGGAAATAAACGGGGCGTGGCTTCAATAGCTATGTCACATTACCAGAGTAACAACGGGCTATCCGCTGGCGAGCTGCTGAACAAAACATGTGTTGTTTTTGGAACAAAAGCATGAGACTCCCTTGAACCAATGTTTCATGCAGCTGCAACATGATTCTGACATGCAACGAAGAGGTTGGAGAAAAAGACCCTCCGAAAGAGACTCAGAAATGGGAAGAGAAGAAACATGAAAAGAAATTGGGCAAGGACAGCTGGATCGAAAGCTGGAAGGACTGTCGGAGAGTCGGACAGTCGTTTTTAAAACCAGGTGTTTGTTTTGCAGCACAATTTCAGCATGGAATGCAACTAAGTATTCCAACCAACATTGAAATAAGGAAAGAACATGGAAGAAACATGTTCATGCTAATCTGATAGATCTGTTAGCTGAGCAGATTGCATCTGAACGCGTTTGATCGCTTCTTCCCTTGTTTTCATCGTCTTCGCCGTGGGGACACGAGTTCGGAACTGCAGCCAGGACCCTGAGACGGCTCTGGCAGACTCGGCCATCAAGGAAATTACTGCGCAAGTCATGGTGCCAGGAGCCTATTCGGCAGAGAGTCGACCCTGCTGCTTCTGTCGGTGTCAAAAAGATTAATTCATATGACATGAGTTCAATTATGCAGTTATGTTCATATTACTCGTATGTTCATATGATATTAACCTATATTATGTTCCTGGTAGTGAGTGATTACATTGCAGAGATTAAGTACTTCGTCATGTTCAGGATATGAGTGATGTCACGTTTGGATCAAACTAGTTTGCAAGAAGTTGGAAATTGTGCAGACTTTAAATGCTAAAATAATATACAGTCATTAACCAATGTCAGGCTTCAAATTAAGTAACCTGTGAAGAAGCACCGTATTCGCCGTATTCATCAAACTTTTTGAGCAAAAAAAACGGAGCTTTCCTGTAACTTTTTCCATCCCTGCCCTTCATACGAGATTATTTTTCCGGGAGGGCTTGTAAACCACCAACCAGTCGCCAGCTGAGGCCTGAAAACAAAGGCTTCGTTTGGGTTGACGAGTGGCAGGTGGGGCCTGCATCCTGCAGCCATCCTGCACTGAAAAGGTCCTGTGGCTCTCGGACAATTTCTGAAGAGCCACTTAGAGAGCAGCATTTTTGGATGTTAAAACATTATGTGAACTCATGTTAGTACATGTTAATACCATATATTGTAGTTTGAGCCCCAAAATAATGAGTCCTAGTGTTTCTCCCCTTATATTTACCCTCACCAACAGTATAAAATCCACAGCAAGTTCATCTATCCCCGGCCAGGAGCGTTTCAGCTCTACATTTGGCACTGTCAGGCGGGATGATTGGAGCAACGATGGTTTTGGGTGAAGACTTGGGGATTGGGATCCTGGGAGTTTGGCTTTGCTTTGGCTCTAAATCAGTACCAACTGTTTGAGCTGTAAGATCCTGTAAGATCCTGTAAGTGCTGTGGGAGTTTTAGGATCCTCGTGTAGTTCAGTGCGCTGCAGGACTAGGGTTGCATAGAGGGATGTGGCAATGCCAGCAAGCTGCAATATTTGCATATTGAGTGACGAAGTATGGGTCCACCATGACACCAGCATGTCCGAAAGCTTCTGGGAAGTTGCAAACTCATCCAATCTCATAGAATATTCGAATCAATGTACTGCAACACCTTGAATTCGGCGTACTTGGATGTGCACACTATATAGTGTAATTTAGTTGTTTGTTCTCTCTTTGGATAATCACCAGAGTGTAGTTCCCCACCGTGTTGTTGACTGAGGGTTGGGACACTGTGATTCAAACGGAGATTCCCGCTCCTTGCAGTTACATTGCCATATAGTGGTATAGCAACCCCCACAAAGATAGAAAGGTAAAATCCTATTAAAAGAGTTGTGATTTGTTTTTCTATTTTGGGAGGTTACTAGCCATGTTGCAATATATGGAGGTTTCCTGAAATAGGGGTACCCCCAAATCATCCATTTATAGATGGATTTCCAATTATAAACCATCCATTTGGGGATACCCCCATGACTATGGAAACAAACACATATATGAATCACATTTATCGAAACCATCACATATATGTTACTTTACTAGCCATATTCCAATATATTGCAATGCATTTTGACACAACCCCCATCAGCCAATGTGCAGCCAGGGAGTTTCTGGAATCACGGCCGGACAAATTTCTAGTCACCCCCACCACCGGAAGGCCATGGGCGATGGGCTGAAAAGTGCACTTTCCCAAGATCTTTGGCATCTGAAAGTCTGAAAATGTTGAAAAGCTCCCTGATTTTGAACATATTTAACATATTATAAGCATTTAACCGACCCAAAGATGATGATCATTTTTTTTAAGCATTTTTGATTTTGGTGTGTTGCCCTGAATTTTCAGGCAGAATCCGTATCCAAGACATGCGCTGGCTTCGCACAGCTTCCAGATCACTCCATTTGGAACCTGCTTTTGTCGAGTTTGTTAAATTACGCCAGAACACTCGTCAAGCTACTTCAAGAGAGCCGCCAGAAGGGAAAACCATGCAGCTTAAGTGAGTCATTGGTCCGAATATCATGGAATATAAATGAATATAATATTTATGTGTTGGCGCAATTTCAATCAGATTGTGCAAAATCTTATACCATTTCAGTGCTTGGCCAGGGGGTATCGCGTGGCATTGGTGAAGCATGAGGGACCTTTAAAGTGGAAACCGCGAAAACACAGTTGATCCGTGGAGCAAGCTCCAGGAGTGTGACACATGGTACTGGAAGGCAAATGTGCTGTGTTTGGGGGGGTTCAACAAATGATAACGACCACAATACTCTGAATAATGATTAATAGTACGGTACTACGTTTGCAACAGGCATCAACCTGTTTTGAACATGACACACGCTTGGAGCTTCGCTTAAACATGTGCCCTTGGTACGCCAAAAATACAGAAATCTTCGCAACGACGCCAAGTAGCTGGCGCTTTTTTCAAGTGGGTCCGACCTCGCATTTGACAGGAACATTGGTGATTTAGCTGAAAAAAAATGGATTTAACCAACAAAATTTTTCAAATCTACTCATTGATCGTGATTCTGAATTGAAACTGCAATACATGGAAAGAGACCACATTCCTCAATTGGCACAATTGGAATCTAAGATTCAAGTGGATATAGTGTATCATTTGTATAATTTGTATCTCAGTTGTTTCTCATGTTTGAGGTGGTTCAGGGTTCAACGATGGCACAACCGAAGTTTGGACCTTGAAGGTCAAGTTTTTGAGACCATGGATGTCCATGGTGGCAGATGGCAGCCGTTCATCGTGTGGCTTTTACCATGTTTTACCACACAGCAGGGCTGGGACTCTGGGACCATGTGGAATATTCGGCCAACGATGTGCGCAAGTGTGTTTTGACATATCGACCCGATGGAATTCCTTGACACCACTAAGAGAGAATGGAAAAATCAAAATGATTCTGATTTTTTCTCTGCCCATATGTGATGGATTGAATACAATGGTTTGACAACATTGGTCTAGGTCTAGGTCTTGGGCCCCAAGTTTAGAGTGTAGAGGAGGGCATCGGAACATATTGGAACCGGTTGAAATCAAGCTGATCCAAGCAGTATTCCACCTGGTTGTGGAAGCCATGTGAAGAGCTTGACTTGAGCTCGAGGGGGTAGGAGTCAGGCAGTCATGAACGGAGGCTTCATTGAGTTGGTTCAGGAGTTTTATCGGTAGAAGGGCGAGAAAGGGGGAAAACTTTCACAAGGAATGCCACATCCGTAGCTGTTTTATTGGAAATTGCTGGAAATTGCATTGTCTTTTAGTTTGTTAATTACATTTCTTTATGATTCAAATTGACAGACAAGGCATCCGCCAATGACTGCTCGTTTTGCCATCGGTGAGCCGTTGGCCGCTGCAATGGCTGTGCATCAGAATTTGCTGCCTGTCACGCAGACGTTGTGCTGGCAACAAGCCCGGCCATAGCATGTGCAAACATGTCCAAAAACGCCACGGCGCACTGCAGGCGGAAGAAGACAGCCAAGTTCAAGATTTATTTGTTTGTGGATTTAGCTTGTTGGGCTACAACAGCAAGGCAATGTTCATGAATTCATGCATTACTACTGAAGTCAATACATGTTTACAGCAGATGCTCAAGATGATGATTATGTATGTCCACCAAAGTATAGAAATGGAAACAATTTTGTAAAACTGAGGACTCAGCCTTGGATTCGCACCATGCTTGAGCTATTCCATCCCTTGAAAAAGCCATATCAGGAGTCCAAAAACCTCATGTCCGCAGAGGACAGCAGAGTACAGCCTACAGTAGCCATTCACAGCCTACTCTCCGGCGGAAGTTGGTCAGTGCTGTGCAGCGGGACTCGCCGTACTGGCGCCCAGTACGAACCAGAAACATGCAGCGGCGCGGCGATCCAAGGGGAACCAGATTTCCTCGTGGGGCAAACGGTTTGGATGATTCTGGCAACTTTTGCCCCAAATTACCAAATGGAATCCAAATGGTTCCAATGGTTTGGTAACTTGGTTCCAATTTGTTACCAGATTCATGTTAAGTCTCCCAAATTGGTAACTTAGATTAAGCAGAATCTATAGAGACCGGTGCATGGTTTGCCGCCTTTCCGATCTGATTCCGATGCCCCAAAAAAGGTGACCATGGTGACCTCCACAACGATGGTGGCAACCAGAAACATTGAGTGTTTGTTGGTGGTTGAAAAGCCCTTATGATAAACCTATGAGTTCAAGCTATCCATGTTTGATCATGTTTTTTTGGGGGTCACCATTTAATACCATTGATCCCATTGCTTTGGTTGTATCATGTTGTATCCCATGAAATCCATTTAAGGATCATTTAAGTATCCCTATGGCCCTATGAATAGTAACATGACTCACATGACGAATCTCCTACGGCTGTGGTCAGCGAGCGCCTGGCGCAGATTGCGAAGAGCTGCAGAGAGACTTTGACTCAGATGTACCCCAACACCTTCGAAGGTGTGGGTCAAATGCCCCCGCAGTTTTCGGTGACACCGGTGACACCCGTGACACCCCCAAGTCCCAACAGATGGTGAAGTCTATTGTATGTTGTTGTATGTTATTGTTGGGGCTGGTTGATTGTCCCAAAGGCTTATCATTGATCTTTTGGGGTCAACTTTGTGTTGGTCCCTGAGAATTCCAGCTCTCTCTTGACCATGACGATCTCCTCTTTTATTGATATTTGATGGCCCAAGTGCACGGCCCCCTTTTGTGTGGTATCTACCAGTAGCTCATCCGAGATTCGCTCGTGCCATAGCGACGGGAAAATAGCTGCTTGGTCTTTTCGTGACTTGTGAGAGAAGAAAGTTGCGGTGGAGAAAGATCTTGCATCCAGACTTCAGAGGATCAAGGAAATTGAACCAAATCAAGTCTTTGCGCATCCATTTGCGAGTTCCACTGGCTACCATTTAGATCTGCGGATCTTTATGGTAGCGGAGCCAGTTGCGCTCCAGGCTCCATGACGACCCAGCCACCTTCGGGGACTGAGCAACAGATTGACTTCAAGTACCCTTGGTGGGATGGAAACTGGCTGACCTATGAGGATTACAAGACCCGAGTGGAGTTGAGAGCTGATGCCAGCAAAGAAGAAGACTTACCCTTCTTAGGGCCCCGATTGGCCTCCAACTTGGTCGGCAAGGCCTTTGACACCTTGGGAGAGATTTCTCGGGAAAGCCTGAAGAAAGCAGATGGTTGGTCCTATCTGTTGAAGTTCTTAGAGGGCAAGCGTGGTCGAGCCAAGGTTGATTTGCTTGGCGATATGTTTAGTGAGTTTTTCCTGAAACGTGAAGCTTACCGGAAAGATGGTGAAGAATGGAATGACTATGAGGTCCGCTTCCGTACTTTGGTGCGGCGAATGGACCGTGCGGTAAAGGAGGCCAACACCGAGGCAAAGATTCCAAGTGAGATGTACGGTTGGTTTCTTCTGAACTTGTTCATGAAGCTTTCACCTTCCGATACGGCAAATATCCGTGGAAAGTCAGGGTCCTACCAAATGGAGGATGTCATGGCTGCCATCAAGGTCATGTGGAGCAGTGGTGGCCTGGCTTCACGGGACCAGGAGGTGAAGGTGAAGAAGAACCAGCCCGGACATACTTATGCAGTAGATGATGAAGAGCCAGTGGAAGAACAGCAAGAGCCCAATGGGATCTATGAAGTGGATGATGAGTTGGAAGAAATCCAAGAATGGCATGATGAGGCCATTTTGGCCCTTGCGGAGGAACCGACGGATGGTGAGGTATTGGCCAACTTCCGAGAAGCCCGGAAAGCCTTAGACCAAGCACGGACGGCCCGTGGCTTTTACCCTGTTCGACAGCCGGGAAAGGGCAAAGGCAAGGGCAAACCCTATGGCAAGGGATTTGGCAAGGGGAGCAATTCGATGCAGCGACCCTCGCAGCCTTTGCCATCACACATGGACAAGATCTGTATGAGATGTGGGAAAAAGGGTCACATTGCCCAGTTCTGCCCTCAGAAGCCTGGCCAGCCTTCAGGCCATGGTGCCATAGGCTTCGTTGGACTTGCCATGGCCGCGGACACCTGGCAGTCCTCACCAGATGCAGGGAATCCATGGTGCTTGGAAGAAGATCTTGATGACTGCTACGAGAGGGTTGATGAAACCATCCCATCCGCCATCCTGGTGACAACTGAGCCAGAAGCTTGTTGGTCTACCAGTATGGATACGGAGCAGCATCCTGTCTACGCACTTGGTCCATATACACGTGGCCGAGCCATCATTGACTCTGGTGCCTCGGACAACATTGTGGGAGCCGAAACTTTGCAGGAGCTGGCTGATTGCCTCAATGAGCTGGAGTTTTCGGCAGAGCAGGAGATCAAGGTTGACCGTGAGATTCACAAGCAGTTCGTCTTCGGCAACAACGCCACCTCGGCAGGCCTGGGACTTTCCCATGTCAATGCCGGTATGTGTGGTCAGCAGGTGCCAATTCAGGCACACCTGGTCGAAGGTGGTACTCCTTTCCTCCTGTCTTCCAAGTTTCTGTATGACATGGATGCCACAATCAACTTTCGGAGTGGGGTTGCAGTCTTCAAGACATTGTCATCCAGGCAGTTCAAGTTAGAGCGAACACCAAGTCACCATCTCATGGTTCCTCTGACCGCATTTGCTGGCAATGACAAAGTGACCAACACCCTGTTCCTGCATTCTGACGAAGAGGATCTGAGCGTGCAGCACTTGAGCCAGCCTGCTGACGATCCGAATGTACAGGGTGCACAGCCACCAGCCGGCGAAGATACCACCACCATTTTGGATAAGGGGGCCCCCCAAGAAGAATAGGGACAGCTCCACCAAGGCTGGAATGGACAGATCCATGTACAGTCCAGCGATCTGAGGGCCTTGAGTGGAGGACAAGCCACGACAGACTGTCAGTGTTTTTGTGATGTTTCTGAACATGGTTTTTCTTGTGACGTTTGTTTAAATCACCACACCATGCAAGAACTCAGCAACACGCAACGGCAAGAGCTCAGCGAAGTTCTGGCAGAGCAGATTGAATTGGGAGACAGATACTTCGAGGAGATCCTCAACCAAAATCATGTCGATTTAGTCGAGGTTTGTGCTCCATGGGATAGCCCATTGTGTCAGGCCGTGCGAGATCTTGGAGGGACAGCAATTGCACTTGGGTTACACAATGGTTTTGACCTCAATACTGTTCAGGGGTATAAACGGGCTTTGGCTGTTGTGCGACATTTGAAACCAAAGTACGTTCACATTTCTCCCCCTTGTCATTTGTGGAGCCCCTTCCAAAACTGTAATCCCAAACAGGGACATGTCCTCCAGGAATTCCTCCAAGCACGTGGCAAGAGTAAGAAACTGATAGCTCGATGCTGTCGTATCTTGGAAGTACAATTGTTTGAGCTGAATGGTCATGGAAGCCAGGCACATGGTAAGCATGAGGACTTGCATCACGGTGGCGGTGAACACCCCCTTAATGCTCAAAGTTGGAAACACACACAATTGGAACACATGGCACGTCGTTGTGGGGGAAGATTCACGGTTTATGGGTGTTGTCATGGGATGTACCACAAAACCACCAAGAAGCTTTTGCGGAAACCCTGGGGATGGTTTACAAGTAAACCGTGTGTTCGGGAAGCCTTGGAAAGTAAGTGTCAGCATGCACAACATGTCCATCAGCCCATTGAAGGAGCCATCACACCGTTGACTGCAACGTATCCTCAGATTTTGTGTCGGCGTTTTGCGAAGGCCATCCTCAAACCTGAGACTAGTGGTCAAATGTTCTTAGGCATTTACGCGTCCACAGAGGGAGACAATCAGGAGATTGACTCTAGGGACATGGACGAAGAACCAGAACAGGATTACTGGACTCAACATATGGGGATTTTGATCAAACACCATGTTCAACCCAGGTATGACTTGTTTGCTCCTACGGAGGAAGATTGTCCAGTTTCTCTCAAATGTTTGCGGGCCAAGAGAGTTACATGGGGAACCACCGAAGATGATGTTTTGGAATGGGAAGATGAATGGAATAACCCCCAAGGGAATCCTTTTGGGAAACGGTTGTGGAAAGGGGAGACCAGGTTTGAGTTGCGACATGCGGGGGAGAAACCAGTTCAATTAGGACCCCCAAAAGGTTTGTTGGGGGATGATGAGGAGGACCACCAAGGGGAGTTGAAACGAAAAATTGCTCTCATCCACCGGAACCTGGGTCACCCAAATAAGGAAACCATGATACGTATGTTCCGTGATGCTGGGGCTTCTTCCAATGTCATGTCTATGGTCAAAGAATTCACATGTGAACATTGCTTGAAACATGGCTGAAGAGCCATCACCAAGCCTGCCATTGCAGTTCCAGTCCGGGAGAAGTGGGAATGTGTAAGTGTTGACACTTTTTGGTGGAAAACCCCTCTTACTCTGTTGGCTACTGGGGAGAAGTCGGAACATGTTGTGGGCCTTTCTATCCTCGATGAGGCTACTGATTATCACACCTGTGTTATCATTAGAACTGGGGATCACATGCAACACAACATTAGTACCCAAGAATTTAAGAAGGCCTTTTGTGAGGGCTGGTTAAAAATCTTTCCCACGCCAAAGCAGTTGCGGTATGACGAAGAAGGTTTCCTTCGAAACTTGGATCTGATTCACTGGCTTGAGGGCCAGGGCATTCAGTTGGATCCAATTGCTGGGGAAAGTGGATGGCAACTTGGTAAGCACAGTCGTCACTTGCAGGTTCTAAAGGAAAACGTCAATTTGTTGACCCATGAACTGGGACATCATACTCCGGCGTGTGAACTTTTTGCGTTGGCGGTCTCTGCGAAAAATGCCACTCACCAAATCCGCGGGTATTCCCCAAATCAATGGGCCCTGGGAAGTAACCACCAAAGAATTGGATCTTTTCTGGAAAATGGAGATCATTTGCCATGGAATAGTCATTGGGATGATGTAGATTTTGCTGAGGTGGTCAAACGTGAAACGGCTGCCAAACGTTTGTTTTTGGAAGCTGACTCTCGTCGGCGCATCTATCGGGCGTTGAGGGCTCAGGGTCGTCCACTGCGTGTGTTTGAGACTGGCACTCTAGTGTACTACTACCGTAGGAGTAGGAAAGAGGTCACGAAGTATGGAGGTAGGTGGTTTGGTCCTGCTCGAGTGTTGTGTCATGAGAAAACTGGAGATTCAACCCTCGGAAACCATCCGGGATCAATTGTTTGGATCAGTCATGCGGGCGTTTTGCTGCGATGTTCTCCTGAACAGCTGAGAGTGGTCACTAGGGATGTCAGTAACATTGATAGGGAGATCAATGGCCCTGCTGATTTCCATACTATGCTGAAGGACGTAGGAAGCCAGCGGAAATACTTTGATCTTGCAAAAGAATTGGATGGACACACAGTTGACCATGAATCTTTGGATGAAAACATACCGCGACACAGGGTTCAAGGAAAACGAAAATTTCAACCAGACGCAACTCCCGCATCGGATCTCACTCCAGATGGCGACCCTCGAGGAGATGACCAAGGGCCTCAAGAACAACCTCGAGAAGCTTTCCGAGATAGAGAAGCCCAAGCGGACCGAACAAGTCCGCACCATGCAGATGGTGGATCTCCACCAGATGAAGATCGACTTCGGAAAGTACAAAGGTCACACCTTCCAGGAGGCAGCCCAGGACAAGTCCTACGTCCAGTGGGTGGCAAGTCACGTGAATCCCGACACGAGCTGCGAGGGGATGAAGTGCTTCCTGATCTACCTCTTCCGGAAGACCACCTCCGAAGTTCATCAAGTGGAGGCCGGCTACAAGGGAGAGGCATCAAACGCAATGCCAGCGCTCAAGAAATCCGAGATGAAGAAGCGGCTCCCCGAAGAGGTGAACCTCCCAGTGGAAGACTCCGAAGTGGAGAGCGAGGGGTGGTCCGAAGTGATGTCCAAGGACAAAGAGATTCGCCAGCTGCAGGAAACCCAGGGAGCTCTCCAGACTCGGCTCAACAACATCGAGCAGATTCTGGGACAGATCTCAGCCAAGTTGATGAACCCTTGAACAGCCTATGGAACATGGACGTAGTGGCAGAAGTCGCAGCCCGGCCGGCGCGCGTTTTGGTATAAGGCGGCATGGTGACACAAAGTCATCTGGGAACGCCCTGACGACCATTGCTGAGGAATCCGAAGGTCAGCAAAAAGCGAGTGAAACTTTCTTTGCCAGTGTCGTAGGGCAGCGAGAGGTATGTGAAATTCATGTGGCTGTGGCAGCCAGGGATGTCCACTGTAAACGGGGAGTTTGGATGTTGAATCAGAGAGTGAAAAAGTCTGCTGAAGTCAATATCCGCAAGTTGAATGAAAGCGATCAACAAGAGTTTGAACAAGCCATGAAAAAGGAATTAGACTCATTCATGTCGAATGATGCTGTCAGGGTCTGCGAGGCGGCTGGGATCCCCCGGGAAAGAGTTTTGGGAATGAGATGGATTTACACTTGGAAGCAAGTGGAAGACCCCGAAGGAAAACCCATTGGCCGAAAGGCCAAGGCCCGGTTGATCCTAAAGGGGTTTCAGGATCCTGATTTGTTGACTGTTGATCGTCAAGCACCCACTATGTCCACTTTGGGGAGGAATGCCATTTTGTCTCTTGCTGCGAAGAAGCGGTTCAAAGTGTTTTTGGGGGATATTAAAACGGCCTATTTAAACGGAGATGCTACGGAGTTGGAACGTAGGATTTATGCGGAACCCCCAGCAGATGTCAGACAGAAACTGGACATGCGTCCCCATGAAATCCTCAGGGTGGCTAAAGCGGTGTATGGATTATTACATGCTCCCAAGAAATGGTTTGAAAAGTTGAGATCTGTTTTGTTGGAACATGGTTGGGTGGCCCATCAACTGGATCAGCGTGTTTTTAAACTTGTTGATCCCCAAAATCAAGTGGTTTGCGGTTATTTAGGAGTGCATGTGGATGATGTTGTTTGTACGGGTCATGGTGTTTATTTTGATGACTGTGTTCAAAAACTGTTGAAGAGTTTCCCTTTTGGTAGTTGGAAATGTGCTCAGGAGGAAACGGTTAAGTTTTGTGGTTGTGATTTGAAACAATTGGCTAATTGTGATGTTGTGGTGACTCAAGAGCGTTTTGCGTTGGGTATTGATGAAATTCCTTTGGATTCTCTCAGAAAAGGACAGAAACAGGATGATGCTAGCCCTCAAGAGAAACAGAACATGCGGAGAATTTTGGGTGCACTGAACTGGAGAGCAGTTCAATCCGCTCCTTGGCTCTTAGCAACGGTGTCTCATCTGCAAGGATGTGTGGAAACGGCTACTGTCAGTGACCTTCTTGAAGTCAATAAGTTGGTGCGATGGCAACGGAGATATGCAACTCATGGTTTGACTTTTGTGCATAATCCCCAAGATACCATGGTTGTAACTTTCACGGATGCTTCATGGGCCACTCGACGTGATGGGAGCTCTCAAGGAGGACAGATCACTTTGCTAATGAGTAAGAGTGTCATGCATGGGGAAACTAGCCATTTTTCTGTGTTGTGTTGGGGTAGCCGCCGTCTGCGGCGGGTTGCACGGTCATCTACTTCCGCTGAGGTCCAAATGTCAGGTAATGCTCTGGATCAACATGAGTTTTGTAAACTGTTTATGATTATCATGGAAGAACCCAATAAGATTGATCTTCGTCAGCCAGATAATGTTTTGAGGAGCCAAGAATCTTGTTTAATCAGCGACTCAAAGAATGTGTACGACGGCTTGGAGAAAGTGGAGACCTCAGGCCTCCAAATGGAAGAGCGGCGTACAGCCATTGAGTTGCTGGGCATCAAGGAACGTTTGGCTCAGGCCAACATTCGCTGTCGTTGGGTTAGTGGTGATCAGGAACTGGCCGATGGTTTGACCAAACCATGGCAGGGAGAGCAGCTTGTCAAAGCCTTGCAGAAAACCCGATGGAGCATTATCTTTGACCCTGAGTTTATCTCAGCGAAGAGGAAGAAACAACTGGGCAAACTCAAACACTTAGAGTGTGGTGATTTAAACCTGTGGCTTCGATCTGTGTTTTTACTTGATGAGTTTTGTCGTGGCCAGAAAGATTTTTGGGGCTGTGACGTGTCCAGCCTAACATAGGGCAAACGTCCGTCATTGGTCAAAAAGATTTTTGGGGCTGTGAGAATTCCAGCTCTCTCTTGACCATGACGATCTCCTCTTTTATTGATATTTGATGGCCCAAGTGCACGGCCCCCTTTTGTGTGGTATCTACCAGTAGCTCATCCGAGATTCGCTCGTGCCATAGCGACGGGAAAATAGCTGCTTGGTCTTTTCGTGACTTGTGAGAGAAGAAAGTTGCGGTGGAGAAAGATCTTGCATCCAGACTTCAGAGGATCAAGGAAATTGAACCAAATCAAGTCTTTGCGCATCCATTTGCGAGTTCCACTGGCTACCATTTAGATCTGCGGATCTTTAGTCCCCAACGCAGAATGAAGGTGAATTGAGAGATATTGAGAGTATACCACTATAGAATCCACTAGATACAGTTTCACTATGTTTCACTCGGAAATTCGACTGAAATTCGCGAGGGTCGCAGTGTCGCAACTCCACTCAGATTCGCGTTGCGGAGGCAGTCAACTCTGTGTCTTCCACGCCTGCAGCTCCAAGAATCAGTACCTCGGATGCACGCGTGATACTCTTCCAGCATCTTCCAACCGGGAATGGTTGATTTTTTGATCCCTTCAAAATCCCACCTACAGTACTTACATAATTACTTGACAAGGCTGAGATAGGCTCTGTATGAGCAAAAATTAGCAGCGGATTGGACATACAGTTTCAGCATGTTTTACCCTACCAAAGTTTGAAGGAAAGCAGCTGAGATCATCCGTTTGATCCTGCATGCTACACCGCACTCCGTCATTCCAGCATCTCGTAAGAGATTGCGTCGTTCGATTCCATGCTTGGAGCGCAATTGGCAGTGCCCTTCTCTTTCCATGCTACATGGTGCTGGGCATTTTGGAGACATACTGAATACCCACATGACCAAACCTTTGAATGGCCATATGATGACGTATATACACATTCGAATATAATGCATATATATATATATTATACATGCATTTTTTTCATTACCCTATGTTACATTGGATTTGATGTTACTATATTTCTTTTACATCATATCACATTATATATATATATATTAAATATATATTAAATATATGTACGTATGTAGCCTCCTGCTTTCCTGATGTATTTCTACCGATGCGGAACAGCAGATTTTGTGTCACCCAGGCCATTCAAGTCATCAGATCAAGCCTTCCGGGACAACCTGGGCTCAGTGCTGATCCCTTGCACCGCAGAGGCTGGGTTCATGTCGGAGAGTTGAGAAGGATTAGGGGAAAAACATGTTTATCTAGATACATTCTATATAACTATATATATATAGTATATGGGGAAACATATGTTTATACACCAAAAAAATGGATAGATAGATATATATATATATAATATACTTTATATATATAGATATGATTGTTATTTGAAGACAGGGGTCATGTCACGTGATGAAGCTTTCACCTCCATACTCCGTTTCTCCGAGCTTTTTTTTGTCGACGCCAGGACATGCTGCTGGAAAAGCCGGCGCAGCTGAGCTTCGTCACGGAGGAAGTGATCGATGTCTGGCACTCAGGACGTCCTCAGGACATCTCCCAAGGAACGGCGGAGCCGGTGGAGCCGGTGGAGCCCGTTAAACATGGCCATTGTTTAGCCTTGTTTATAGGGAGAATGATGGTAATTATGGATGATTTATGGGATAATTATGGATAATTATGGATAATTATGTTTATTTGTTGATAATGATGATCATTGATAACCCATAGGATCCACGGTGCTGCTATATATGGTAACATGGATCCCATCAATATACCCCCAATGTTAGCATATATACCAGCACCATGGATCCTATGGGTAATGGCATGATTTTAGATTTGTTTTTATTATGGGCATTGGATGGAGATATCGTTGGATCTCAGATGACGTTTGCGTGTACTTGAAAATGAATGGAGGAATTTACTCCCCATGTATGATCATATTTTAACGGAAAACATGAGATTTTAGACGATGAAATTTGGGGGTATCCTATTCTCAGTAAAGCCCAGAGTCAAACCCACATCTGAGTGCGTTGAAATATTTGGGGTTCGGGTCATCGTGCTAGGACTGTTGTTATCATATTCACTCAAACTAAAGCTTGTTGCGCTCTATATGTGTCAATGCGAATACGGTCGGATTGACGCATCTGCACTCATCTATGATGTGTATTAATATATATATATATACTATAACATACAAGTATACTAAACGTTTGTTACATTTATATATACCTATAATTACGTAAAATATACTGTATACATATCGTTTATATATCGTTTAACAATATGTTTAACACGTATCAATAAATATTATATATACATACGTATCTTTATATTTCTTTATATTTTTTATATAACATAGTAAATATATATATATATATTATATATAACATATCATTTATATCGATATATACATGGATACAGACTCTGCTCATATCTTGGGCAGATGAGTAAAGAAAGCGACATTGCTTCCAACCAGATCTAACCGTCGCATCAGGTCGATGAGAGGGAACAATTCATGATGAATGCCTTGCGAACAGGATGCTAACTCCTGGGGGTGGGCTGGCGATAAGCTGGCAATGGGCTGGCAATGGGCTGGCAATAGTGCCATTGGCATGGCTATATACTTACGATCCTTTGAAAGCGTCATTGCAATTGCTATGGAAAATCACCATGGTGTAATATGGTTTATGAGATGTTATCATATTTGATAGGTACATCAGCTATAAATATGTAGGTTACCTCTGGGCCATTTGCCATAGAAAACGGCGGCTGGATCTATTCGTTTCCAACGCGGCGCAGGAAACATCCCAGCAGCTGTGGAGGCCCTTGGGTCGGCCGCAGCACGCTTTGTGCTGGCCCCCAGCAATGGAGAGCGCGAGATGCAGGTCCGGGGTCCTACAAAGCAGCACTGGCTGGTTGTTTTCGGGGTAAACCACCGAAAGTTGTTGATGATTGTTTCATCCAGTTGTACAGCAGCATACAGCCGCATTTCGGGTTTTTTGGGGATGTGAAACACATTGTCACTGACCCAAAGCCAATGGATGATTTTCCTCGGTGCGAACGCACAGCGGGAAAGCCTTCACCAGACCAGCGATTTTTATGAATGGAGTCAAGTCCCCAAATTTAGAAAGGTCATGCAAGGTTAGAAGTCGTCATCCTTTTCTCAGGGATTTGGGGGTCAACAGCCGCTGCTAGGAAGACTTCAAAAAGCTTGGCGTTCAGCCCATTGGTGAGACCTTGCTGGTCGCTTGACAAGGAATGGAGGTGGCTGATGAGGAGCAGTGGTTTAAAGTTTAAACCCTGGTCAACTGCAGCTACCAGAAGTGGGAGGTTGTCTCTATTTGGGAGGAAGTCCTGCAGTCCACGTGGCAACCGGTTAAAGAAGTGTAGGAAAGTTGACTCAAAAGAATCGGTTTCTGTGGATGTCCAAAAAACAGGAGTCTTTGGGCCTGGTTTTTGCAACTTGGCACATCTTGGTACATCTTGGGAGATCTAGCCACCGTCCCAAGGCGAAGACTCGGCAAAATGTGAAAAGGCCGGGCCTGGGATTCTGCCAGCCACATACAAGAAATGGACATCTTGTAACGCCGAAAAAGATACACATGAAGACACATGTACTGTAACAGTAGTGCATATAATACTCTATATATATGTACTAAATACATCTAAATACTATATAATTATATATATATATATTACGAAAGGCAGTCCGGAGGACTGACTCGTTGCTTTTTGCGACCGAAGGGAGAATAGGGGGTCTGGGGGCAGAGCCTCGTTTTCGGGCACGAAATCTCGCTGTACCCCTGCGCAGAGGGTGGTCCAGGGAAGCCGTTGTCAGGGTTATGTACCGTGTGGCAATTTGCTGACGGTGGGTATCGATTCCCCCCTGGTCCGTTGGGCGGGGTCGTTTTGGAGACTAGTTTCGGGGGAGTGTCTGAGTTAAGCGCCTTTATCATGATGGCGTAACCAGTGGCACATAATGGTATAAAATGTCCAATGAAATGACAAAGGATCTTGGGATGGTGGAAAGAATCGTCAATTTCTATTTGGCATTTGATCTGACATTCTATCTGGCAGTCTTTCTGACATTCTTTCTGACATTTTATCTGGCAGTCTATCTGGCATCCTACCTGGCATTCTTTGTGATATGGCCTATTTGCTGTTGCAAGCTCTTGTAGCGGCCAGATGATCACAGAGGTCGAGGGGTCGATTTGGTACAGATTTGGTGCAGATTTGGTGATGTTGGGATACCAAGGAATCTCTTTGGGTGATCAGTTGATCAAAAGAGGGAATGCTGCGTTGGGAAGCAAGAGGGATCACGCCTTTATCATGATGGCGTAACCAGTGGCACATAATGGTATATAATGTAAAATGTCCAATGAAATGACAAAGGATCCTGGGATGGTGGAAAGAATCGTCAATTTCTATTTGGCATTTGATCTGACATTCTATCTGGCAGTTTTTCTGACATTCTTTCTGACATTTTATCTGGCAGTCTATCTGGCATCCTACCTGGCATTCTTTGTGATATGGTCTATTTGCTGTTGCAAGCTCTTGTAGCGGCCAGATGATCACAGAGGTCGAGGGGTCGATTTGGTACAGATTTGGTGCAGATTTGGTGATGTTGGGATACCAAGGAATCTTTTTGGGCGATCAGTTGATCCAAAGAGGGAATGCTGCGTTGGGAAGCAAGAGGGATCACGCCTTTAGCACATAATGGTATATAATGTAAAATGTCCAATGAAATGACAAAGGATCCTGGGATGGTGGAAAGAATCGTCAATTTCTATTTGGCATTTGATCTGACATTCTATCTGGCAGTTTTTCTGACATTCTTTCTGACATTTTATCTGGCAGTCTATCTGGCATCCTACCTGGCATTCTTTGTGATATGGCCTATTTGCTGTTGCAAGCTCTTGTAGCGGCCAGATGATCACAGAGGTCGAGGGGTCGATTTGGTACAGATTTGGTGCAGATTTGGTGATGTTGGGATACCAAGGAATCTTTTTGGGTGATCAGTTGATCAAAAGAGGGAATGCTGCGTTGGGAAGCAAGAGGGATCACGCCTTTATCATGATGGCGTAACCAGTGGCACATAATGGTATATAATGTAAAATGTCCAATGAAATGACAAAGGATCCTGGGATGGTGGAAAGAATCGTCAATTTCTATTTGGCATTTGATCTGACATTCTATCTGGCAGTTTTTCTGACATTCTTTCTGTTTGCTGTTGCAAGCTCTTGTAGCGGCCAGATGATCACAGAGGTCGAGGGGTCGATTTGGTACAGATTTGGTGCAGATTTGGTGATTTTGGGATCCAGATTCTGGGTCTGTGCAGATGTGAAGTTTGGACCTCTGCTCACCTACTTTTTCCTTTCTTGGGGCATCTCACGCTACATCCTGAGTGTTACGGCAATACGCTGACAATCACCAGGATTGGTGCTAGGAAAACACCGGTGTCAGGCCATATATTTGGCCAGAGTTTGTGGGTGATCTGGGCGGGGAATTTCAGACAAATGTGGTTTTGGACCCGGAGGTCGTCTACCTGTTCCTGCACCAACTTGTGCCGCAAGCGGCGATTTGCACAAGTTGGACATCACATGACCATCGTTCCCTGTAGATTGGCAAACCTATCTATATGTGTATAAGTGTATGTATATATATATTTACACATGTGTATACTAGTGTATACATATATATTATTATATACTCCATTACAGTAATTGAAATGAATGGTGGCACATTTTTATTTTGAAATGAGCAAAGGCACGGTGTTTCTTGAGCGAAGGTGGCAGTTACTGCGACCTACTACACTAATGGCGGCCAATGAAAGCCTCAAACTGTGAAGCCATGTGTTTGGCCTGTCGTGCCATTTTGAGGCCACTCAATGGCCATCAGTTCGGTCTTGCAACATCAAGTTCACTGACACCTCCAGCTGGAGCATGCGTGCAACCATGCACACCACACAAACAAATTTCTTCGAACGGTTCCGAGCACAATATTTTCTTTCAGCCAATATTTTCAGTTGCGCGCAGCTTGCCATGATGAGATCTGCAATGCATGCCGGATTCCGAGCCCTCGCAGGCAGATGGGAGTCTTAAGAGATCAAAACCACTGAACATCATCAAACATCTGATAGGAGGGTGATTTTATTGGAGAAAATGAGTAAGAAAACATAGGATGAACATCAAACATCTCTGCTTTGTGATCGTACAATGTCCCATGTGGCCGCAGCACCCTTTGCAGCGGTTTTGACTGGATATGATTCAAGATCTGAAACATTGACAGGGTGAACATGATGCAAAGGCCGCAGTCAGTGCTTTGTTGTCACTACTTGCATATGACCATTTGTCAAAAATAGTTGTTTAGAAGTTTAGTATTGGTTGTTGATAATTCATCTGGGTCTACTGTTTTTTCCTCTTCGTTATGAGGCGGCACGCAACTAAATTCAGCAATTCTGCAAGGCAGCGCTAGCAAACCCGCTAGGTTTGCGCTAGGTTTGATTGACAGACATGGCCTCCATGTCGTGAATGTCTTGCCAGCTTTTCTTACAAGTCTGTCAGTTTCCACATATTCCCAAATTTTCGATTTTTTTACGTATTTTACGCGCTAGATTGCCGCTAGCAACGCGCTAGCGAAAATTGCAAATACATGCCCCGGTCCACCCGCAGCCCATTCAGAGGCACAGCCATGTTCACGCTTTGGTAGCTTACAGTAAGGAAACTGCATTGATCAGGAGGCATGTCAAGAAGCATATTGCATTCAGAGAGGCACACACAGAGACACACAGTTCAGGAGATAGTACCAGCGACAGCGAATGAAAACCGACGTGCGTTAGCCGATTCCTGTGGTTTTAGAAAGATTTCCAAAGGTAACGAAGAATTTCCACGTTTTCACGTCATCAAGGTAGGTTATGTTCTTTAAAGGCAAACGTGAGGCGGCACGCATGGAATTGCGATTTATCAACAAAACCGGGAACAGACATTTTGACAAACCGTCATATATGAATATGTACCTACATGTGTGTAGATTTGTGTAGACCAGTTTATGTATATTTATGCAGTGGATGGTCCCGTGAGTAGGCAATATCCCATGCACATCTTTCCACTTTTGGCGCCCAAAGCAGCGGGTGTTGCCGTTGGCCATGGCGTTGTGCCCGTTGACAGTGTTTGGAGGCTGCTCGGGAAGGGTTTTTTCTTCCACGATGGCTGAAGACAGGTGTGTCTACATGGTCATAGTGCATACGTATGGTGAGAATTGCAGCACGCTCGTTTTTGGATCTTATTAAACACGACAGCATTCGTGTTGTATTTTATTTTGGTGCTATCTCCTTTGTTGGCCGGGGTGCAGTCGCACACATTCCGTCAGGAAAGAGAAAGCGACCAATCACAGCGTTTGGAGGCTTTTCGATGCGGGCCTCAAATGGTGGTTGTCAACAGTGTCAAACAACGGAAAGGCAACTTTGGATGGCAGCCAGCTGTGTGAAAGCAGCCAGGTGGCGGGACGAAAGAGTCGTGGCCTTTGTCTCAGACTGCTGGTACCTCAATGCTGGAAAACATTATTCACAGTGTCAGTGATGAATATATCGGGACTTTTTTTCCAGATTTGCTAGCAGGATCGTCCTCTGCTGAAGCTCTGTCCCAAGGCGTACAATGGATGGTGTTTGTTGGGGGTGAAATAGGAGCTCCTTCGAATAGTTTTGCGCCTTTGGTGAGTGTGCCCGTACACAAACAGGGCAAAGCAAAGCGGATGCCTCGTCCGCCAGCAACGAAGAGAGCGCAGGAGGCAGTATGTTTAGGAGTGGTTGATGATGCAAGTCTTGAACTGTTTTGCATCCAATGTGATTGATCTGACATACCGTGGGCCTTTCCTTGCTGCCCATTTTGTCCTTTGCTGTGTTGTTATGATGTTCGCTTTCCTGCAGTAAGGCAAACAATACTTGAACCGACCCTATGCATTATGGAATGTGGCTCCTCTTGTGAAGGCTGCGCCCGGGGTCCCAGCGTCTTCTTTGGTCGTGATGCCAGAAGAGGCGTCGGCTGGAAACACTAGCATGGGAGCAGTCGCAGAATGAGCTGTTGAAGATTATATATGTTGTAGTTTCGCAGGTTGCCGTCGCTGCATCCCATCTGCCAGCAACACCTATGGTGTTAGGCTTGATTCGGCGTCGTTTGACTGACGCAATTTCAAATCATTGTGGAGGCTTTTCGATGCGGGCCTCAAATGGTGGTTGTCAACAGTGTCAAACAACGGAAAGTCAACTTTGGATGGCAGCCAGCTGTGTGGAAGCAGCCAGGTGGAGGGACGAAAGAGTCGTTGCCTTTGTCTCAGACTGCTGGTACCTCAATGCTGGAAAACATTATTCACAGTGTCAGTATGTGTCGTCTCAAGCATAACCAGATGGTTATTTCCTGGGCATGATGAATATATCGGGACTTTTTTTCCAGATTTGCTAGCAGGATCGTCCTCTGCTGAAGCTCTGTCCCAAGGCGTACAATGGATGGTGTTTGTTGGGGGTGAAATAGGAGCTCCTTCGAATAGTTTTGCGCCTTTGGTGAGTGTGCCCGTACCAGGGCAAAGCAAAGCGGATGCCTCGTCCGCCAGCAACGAAGAGAGCGCAGGAGGCAGTATGTTTAGGAGTGGTTGATGATGCAAGTCTTGAACTGTTTTGCATCCAATGTGATTGATCTAACATACCGTGGGCCTTTCCTTGCTGCCCATTTTGTCCTTTGCTGTGTTGTTATGATGTTCGCTTTCCTGCAGTAAGGCAAACAATACTTGAACCGACCCTATGCATTATGGAATGTGGCTCCTCTTGTGAAGGCTGCGCCCGGGGTCCCAGCGTCTTCTTTGGTCGTGATGCCAGAAGAGGCGTCGGCTGGAAACACTAGCATGGGAGCAGTCGCAGAATGAGCTGTTGAACATTACATCTTGTTATCAAGCGTGGGTTCATGGCGCTTTGACCCTGGTGTCTCTGCTTACGTAGCATCCACTTCATGGTGCAAGTCCAGGCAAAGCCATCCTTGACGTAGCATGCGCTTCATGACGTAAATTCAAGCGAATGTTAACATGCCCCACCCCACCCCACCCCACCCTATCCTTGACGTAGCATCCACTTCATGACGTGAGTACAAGCAAACGTTAACATGCCCCACCCCACCCCATCCTTGACGTAGCATCCACTTCATGACGTAAGTCCAGGCGAAGCCATTCCTTGACGTAGCATGCGCTTCATGACGTAAGTACAAGCGAACGTTAACATGCCCCACCCCACCCCACCCCAATCCACCCCAACCCACCGGAACAGCTGTTTTCACCAGGCGACAGACAGCGCTGTAGGCAACTACAGAGCTATTCATTTTTGTCGACTTAGAGTGGTGTTTTGTTGTAGGCCGTAAAGAAATTGATGCAAATGAAGAAGAAAGCTGCAAAGAAGGCAGAATCTGGTGACAGTTCAATTCAAGCTAGACAACGTAACCGGTGCCTCTTGAAGTTAATGAAAGGATGACACAAAAGGAGTTTTGCTTTCGAGAGATAGGGTCCCAGTTGCGCCTGGCCAATGTAAATTACTGAGTACAGCAGTGAGCGCATTCTCTGCTTCTTCTATACACATGGGTTACAGTTGTGGCTCCAGAGTGGATCCCGGGCGCAAACATGCCACGTCAGCCAGCAAAGAAAAGGCCGCGCCAGGCGAGCTGAGCGGATGTTGTTGGATAAGTTGGTATCTGAGGGTAGCAGATTTTCTTCTGCAGGATGCTCCGCGTGTCGCAGGAATCTCTCCAGAGGTGCGGTTTTGATTGGGTGTTTGTTATGCAGGGGCTTTGCTCATTTTACGAAGGCCACTTTGGCGTCTTTGTTGCCTTCCGTAGCTACGGCAGGCGAGAGTTCTGAATTCTGATGCCAGAGGAGTGTTTATCCATATCTTCATCAGGCCTTTGGTTTTCTACCAGAAAGTCATTATGAGATTCTGGGCAATTGTGAAGGATCTGCCACTTTGGCTGCTTCAAGTTCCGAGGCACAGCAGATGGTTTCGTGCACCGTTTCATTTCATATTGTTTCAATCTATTACATTTCATTCTGGATACCCAGGGCTTGTACTGTTTGTACTTTCGGTAGACCTTCGGCTTATTTTTTCCTTTGAGGCTGTTGCTATGACGATCGACTTGGAGGCAGTTGGGCTCTGGATACTGAAACCAATCATATGCATTGCGGAGCTGTGTCTCCTCATATTGAGGCCTCGCCGGGAGTGCCAGAGTCTTCTGTGGTCCCGACAGCGGAAGAGGTGTCAGTGGGACACTGCATGAGAGCAGTCACAGAATGAGCTATTCAACATTGCAGTATGGTTTGGAAGGCGCCCGTCGCTGCATCCCCTTTGCCAGCAACACCCGTGGTGTTAGGCTTGATTCAGCGTCGTTGGACTGACGTGGTTTCACGCTGTCTGTCTGTGTCGTACCTGGTGTTTTTACATTGGCGGTTTATTTTCAGCTTGATGCGTTCCAGGATCGGTACCTGCTGCCCTATCACTTCCCCAGGCTTGATGTGTGTACTTACCACTTGCTATATGAGGAAGCATGTTTCTCATTGCTTCATATATGTTGCATAGAGCTTGTACTTCTGACTTGGATGCAAGATAACACCTGGTGCTTTTAAACGAAAATATGGACCGTGTGATGCTGTGTTGTTGAGGCGTTGCCTACAGTACCTGCGTCCGCTGTGACACCGACAGCGGAAGAGGTGTCGGTTAGAAAGCTTCATATATGTTGCATAGAGCTTGTACTTCTGACTTGGATGCAAGACAACACCTGGTGTTTTTAAACGAAAATATGGACCGTGGACTTTGATGTTGTGTTGTTGAGGCGTTGCCTACAGTACTTGCGTCCGCTGTGGCACCGACAGCGGAAGAGGTGTCGGTTAGAAAATGTGGGCATGGGAGCAACCACAGGAACCTGTTTTCAACATTGCATTGTGGTTCGGAAGGCCACTCTCAGTCCAACCCATCTGCTAGCAACACCTGCGGTGTTAGGCTCGATTTGGCGTGGTTTGACTGCTGTAGCTTGACGCTACCCATGTATGGCAATTTGATACCTCCCAGGATTATTGCCTGGTGCTCCATCAGTTCCTCAGGCCTGGTTAGTTCTCCTTCAAAGTACTTATATTAGAAGCAGGGGGGTGCATAACATATCGAACGAAAAGAAACGTTGGGAGGTTCGGTTCCTTTTTTGCTTTGAGGCTGTTGCTATTCCGATCGATTTGAATGCAGTGGGGCTCCTGATGCTTCAATCGAACATATGCGCCACAGAACTTCGTCCCCTCGTGTTGAGGCTGCGCCGGGGGTGCCAGGGTCTGCTGTGGTGCTAACATCGGAAGAGGTGTCCATGGGAAACACTAGCATGGGAGCAGTCACAGTATGAGTGGTCTAACATTGCATTGTGGTTTGGAAGGCGGCCGTCGCCACGTCCCCTCTTGGAGCGACATCTGTGGGATTAGGCTCGAATTGGCGTCGTTTGACTAGCGTGGTTTCACGCTGCCTGTGTCTGTCGTATTTGTTTTTTTTTCATTGACTGTTTATTTTCAGCTTGGTGCGTTCCAGGATCGGTCCCTGCTGCCCCATTACTTCCCCAGGCTTGGTGAGTCTACTTACCAGTTGTTATATGAGGAAGCATATTTCTCATTGCTTTATGGATGTTGCATAGAGATTGTATTTCTGGCTTGGATGCAGTACAACTCCTGGGTTTTACACGAAAATATGGACTATGGACTTTGATGCCTTGTTCTTGAGGCATTGCCTACGGTACCTGCGTCCTCTGTGGTAGAAGAGGCGTCGGTTTGAAAATGTTGGCATCGGAGTAATCACAGAAAGATGTTTTCAACATTGCATTGTGGTTTGAAAGGTCGTTCTCGTTCCGGCCCATGTGCCAGCAACACCTGCGGTGTTAGGCTCGATTTTGCGTAGTTTGACTGGTGTAGCTTGGCGCTAGCCATGCCATAAATTTGATACCTTCCAGGATTGGTGCCTGGGGCTCCATCAGTTCCTGAGGCCTGGTGAGTCTTTATTAGAAATAGTTCTATGAGCGTCAGGCGGATCCATAAAATATCAAGCGAAAAGAAATGTAGGTGGTGCTATGTCTGGGTGACAATTCCAATGAGTTCCCTTGCATTAAGCGCACTGGGATGGGAGCAGTCACAGGATGAGTTGTTCAACATTGCATTATGGTTTGGAAGGCGCCCGTCGCTGCATCCCCTTTACCAGCAACACCCGTGGTGTTAGGCTTGATTCAGCGTCGTTGGACTGACGTGGTTTCACGCTGTCTGTCTGTGTCGTATCTGGTGTTTTTACATTGGCGGTTTATTTTCAGCTTGATGCGTTCCAGGATCGGTACCTGCTGCCCCATTACTTCCCCAGGCTTGGACAGTGTCTTTACCAGTTGTTATATATATGAGGAAACATGTTTCTCTTTGCTTGTACTTCTGACTTGGATGCAAGACAACACCTGGTGCTTTTAGACGAAAATATGGAGCATCGACTTTGCTGCGTTGCTGTTGAGGCGTTGTCTACGGGACCTGGATCCTCTGTAGCACCATCAGTGGAAGAGGTGTGCGTGGGAAACATCGGCATTTATACCAGAAAGCATGTTTCTCATTGCTTGATGATGTTACATAGAGATCGTATTTCTGACTTGGATGCAGTACGAAAACGAAATCATGGACTTTGGTGTCTGGTTGTTGAGGCATTTCCTACGGTATCTGGATCTTCTGTGGCGCCGACTGCGGAGGTGTCAGTTAGAAAATGCTAGCACGGGAGTAATCAGAGAATAATGTTTCGGAAGGCCGCCCTCGTTGCAGCCCGTTTGCCAACACTGAGCGATAGCTCGAATCAGTCTTCTTGCATTGGGAGCATTGGCATAGGAGCAGTCACAGAATGTGCGGTTCAACATTGTATTGTGGTTTGGAAGGCAGCCGTCGCCACTCTAAGTGATAGCGCTAATCATTCTTCTTGCATTGGAAGCACTGGCATAGGAGCAGTCACGGAATGTGCGGTTCAACATTGTATTGTGGTTTGGAAGGCAGCCGTCGCCACAGCTCCTCTCGCAGCAGCACCTGTGGGGTTAGGCTCGGTTTGCCATCATTTAACTGGCGTAGTTTGACACTGCCTGTTTCTGTGCTTGCTTTGGTAGGCGCTGTATTGTGCGATTTTTACATGGACTGTTTATTTGTCGGCTTGATACGTTCCAGGATCGGTGTCTGCTGCCCCATCACTTCACCAGGCTTGATGTATGTACTTACCACTTGTTATATGAGAAAGCATGTTTCTCATTGGTTCATGTATGTTGCATAGAGCTTGTACTTCTGACTTGGATGCAAGACAACACCCGGTGCTTTTAGACGAAAATATGGACCATGGACTTTGGTGCTTTGTTCTTGAGGCGTTGCCTACAGTACCTGCGTCCTCTGTGGCACCGACAGCCGAAGAGGTGTCGGTTAGACAATGTTGGCATGGGTAATCAGAGAATGATGTTTTCAACAGTGCATTGTGGTGCGGAAGGCCGCCCTTGTTGCACCCCGTTTGCCAACAACACCCGCGGTGTTAGGCTCGATTTGGTGCAGGTTGACTGGTGTAGGTGGACGCTACCATATGTATGTCAATGTGCTACCTTCCAGGATCCATGCCTACTGCTCCAGGAGTTCCTCAGGCATGGTTGATCTTTCTTAGAAGTGGTTATTTGAGAAGCAGACGGATCCATAGAGTATTAAACGGAACAAAACATAGGTGGTGCTGTGTCTGAATGATAGGTCCCACTAGTTTGCTTGCATTGGAAGGTCACGACGTCGCCGAGAAAGCGGGCATTGCGGCCTCAACGGGTTCAGGCGCCGATGGCTGGCCTGCTTGGTCACGGCGTGTCAGCGCGACAGGGGCTACATGTCCATGTTGCCCTCTTTCACCTTGGTTCCGCTGAGCTTCTCGCAGAGTCCTTTCCGGTTGAGCTTCTGGGCACTGGGCTGATGTGGTGCTGTGAGGATACCCAGAGTCCTTTGCTTCGTGGCCACAAGCTTCGTTGGGAAAGATACTTGGCCGAAGAGAACCTGACCGAATCGCAGCTCCGTGATGACTTCTTTGTCATTTGCAAGACAGGCGGACCGCCTGAATATCAGAAGTGTCTCACTGTGGCTGGCGATGTCTACCAAGCTTTGACGCTACTTGAAAATTTCTTTGCATTTGCATTTCGGCTTCCGGAGTTCATGGGTGTGCCCAATTCTCTGACCTACCACAATTCCAGTAGCATTGACATTGCCCCGTGGCTATCTGAGAGCGATCTCCCGAATAGCAGTATCGGAGAGAAGACGTACCCACTGTTGCAGCTGAAGAATTTCGTGCCGCCAGATTATCGACGCCCCACTCTGGAGATCCACCGGGAGCATGGCAATTTGGTCCAGTTAATTCTCGGTGGCAATCTGTGGCGCTGTCGACCGCTCTTGGGCAGTTTTCAATGTGGCTACAGGCATCGGGTGACGAAGCAGGAGTGTGAAAAAGGCCCAGACGCAGAGTTCGTTCGGTATTCAGAGGCATTTCCGCCTAAAGATTTACAGATGTGGCTGGGAAAATTGCCAGACACTTTGTTCTGGGTGGAAGGTGCCGATTCGGAGATCATGCAGACCTTACAAGCATTCCCTCTCCTGGTCACAGCCCGCAGTACTGCACGTCATGAAGGCTGATTGCCTCTGGCTGCAGTCGACCTGGGATGACAGGCATCTGTAGCACTTCACCATTTTCTACCAAATTCGATTCATCGTATCACATGACTTTAACTTTTTAGCTTGGGTGATAGAATTTTACATGGATGGCACACCGTTTGCAACATAGCATCGATTGTCTTAACTGTATGGAGCAGTATCCGTACTCAGCCAGTGGTGGTGTTGAGATTTTCAGAGATGAATGATTTTGCATGCTTGGCCTATGGTGTTCAGATGCACAGTCAGCGATGCAGTTGTTTGAAGATTTTGTTGCAACACTAGTTGCTTCCTATAGCGTCTGGATAGTGGACATCCGTAACGTTGTGCGGCCAACCATGTTGACAGTTGTTTGTTGATTCTACTGGATATGATCCACTAATCACATGGCTTCAACATTTGAGTTTTATATGACAGGATGTTGCATGGATGGCCACCAGTTTCGAATACGGCATTCATCATCTCAATGGCACGGGGCAGTCACACTGCCGGGCCAATGATGTTGTTTACAGTTGCACAGCTTGAGAAAAGTTGACGTAAAAGTGAATCATTGGAAAGTTTGGCCTAACAGATTGCAGATACGCTGCCAGTGATCAAGTTGGATGGATAATTTGTTCCAGCAATGCGACAAAAAGCATTATGGGCGTTTGGTCAGAGAGTGGCTAGCCAATCAAAGATCATTATGTTCTTAAATAGTCCTCATATGGAACCGGGTCGAATCATTATCATAGCAAATTTTGCTGATTAAAAACTTTTCCCAAAATGGAAGCCCTTCGGCGCATGGGACATAAGTCGTAAGAAAGTATGTTGTGTATCTTCCAACGCTTCCGGATAGGTTGCATGCGTTATCCGAATTGTTTGGTTTTGAAAAGTTGTACAAGAATATACCGATTGTCTTTTGTCTCTAAAACCACTGGAACTATCCTAAAATTAAACAAAATTGAGTGGGTGGCCACAATCCCTGATCATTGATCGTGTCAATCGTATAGGGCAGTGGCACTGCAAGGCCAATGATGCTGTTTACATTCTCATACCTTGAGAAAAGTTGACATAGAAATGTAGATCGTGTGGCGTGCACGGCCTGACAGTTTGCAGATACACTGCCAGTGATGAGAATGTATGGAGACTTTCCAATGATTGTACAGAGGCCATTGCTGCTCGTTTGGTCGCAGTCATGCGCGTCGGATCCAGACAAAACAGTCATGAAGGAACACTGTTCTCCTAAATCCTCTTCAGGTGAAACCATGTCGAATCATTATCGTAGCAACGTTTTGCTGGTGAGAAACTTTTCCCGAAACGGAAGCCTTTAAGTAGCATGAAATATAAGGCTTGAAAGCTTGTGTTGCATATCGTTCAACGTTTCGGGATCGGCTGAATGACAAAATGTCCGATTTATTTGGGCCTGCAAATTAGTGGAGGCATGTATGGTTTGTGTTGTGTCGTCAGATAGAGCTGTGCTTACTTTGCAACAATCCTACTTGAACTATCCTAAAATTGAATCCAGTTGACAGGCTTCGAGTAAGAGCGAAGCCGTGAAGGTCGAAGTGAAATCTAAGGTGCCTCTCATGTTGGACATGCAGAATCTGTACGATCGCAAAACAGTTGCGAACGAACAGCGTAGATCACTATGTTCCCTTCAGCTTACCTGTGAGACTGACGCTTTGTTTCCATGCTATGATGATAGCATTTCTTCGATACCATGTTCATTTCAAAGGTCCATTCAATCAAGCAACTGCTCTTGTTGTTGTGTATGCCCACTGGAACCGAAGTCGAGGTTGGCCTGCCCAATGCATCGCTCGGTTCTGTGGCTGCTATCAGCTTAGCTCTCGAGAAGTCACAGTATGCCGAACAACGTTGATTCTGGTCATGATTGCAAGGTATTCATTGTATAGCATTTCATGCTTGAGCAAGGCCTGGAAACAATTTTGTGAAGATCACGCGGCAGGTCACTATGACGTAGCCAGCAAGAGTGGCGAGTTCTTGCGGAAGTTTTTGACGGCGACGCTGCCGGATGATTTACAGTAGTTGCAATTGCATTCTATTATCTATGCGCTTGGATAAGAATATCCAAACTGCAGCATTTCTCGTGTCGACCGTACAGAGCAGTGGCACTGCGGCACCAATACTGTTGCTTACAGCTTCAGACCTGCAGAAAATTTGAAGCAGAGATGCATCATTTTGCTTATATGGCCTGACAGTTTGCAGATACGCTGTAACGAGTCAACTTGTGCAGAAGATTTGCTCCAGTCACGCTACAAAAGGCACTGGTGCGCGCTTGGGTGCAATCATATGAGTCTGATCTGAACAGAACAGTCCTGCATCGTCTTCATATAGAACCATATTGAATTATTATAAAAGAAGCCTTTTGGTTGGTAAAACTTGTCCCGCCATGCAAGCTTTGCGTGTTGATGAGCACAAATCATCACTATGGTCCACATGGAATCGTGTAGGATCAGTGTACCTATGAGTGAAGGCATGCATTGGTTGTAGTTTCTGTCCAGCTGAATTGTGTGTTAACTCTGCAACGAAGCTGCTTCAACCCAAAGGATATTGGCCACTCTCCTCACATGCAGGATGGATGGCTTAATCGTGTCCTTCCGGTGATGACGGGTTGACTTAATCAGCGGGCTACGACATGTTCAGAACCAAAGATGTCCTGAGTAAGAGACGCTGATGAAGGCAAGCATTGCAGAGGTTCTAATATATGACAGTGGAATCGTGTAATCTTTCAGACTGTCTAAAAGGTATTCCTGGTCGCCATGAGTGGCGGGAACAAAGCTCGCGACGCGCGGCGCGCGAAGGCGCGAGCTGTCCGAAAGAGAGGCCAAGAGAAGGCAATCCAGTCGCTGATCAGAGGTGCGAGAGATCAAGGACCATGCTGATGTCAACTTACACATTGATCATTGAGTACCACTTCCTTCAATTTACAAACACATCTCCACAAGCACATGAAGAAATGCGATGCGCATCATTGCACCACTGAGACCTGTCTGGCCGCTCTTGCCAGGAGGGCTATCCATTCGATCCTTCAAGGAGAAGAAAATCAGCTGGCGGGTGAGAGAAGCCCACGCTGAGCAGCTGAGAGTTGCAAAGGCATCACTGCCTGCCGCCCAACGCGAGGCGCGAGGTGCAGCTGATCCTTATAGCTGCCACAAATATATGTGCAGTCGCATTGCAGGTCTGCACATATGTTTTGATACCTTAGAATGAATGAGGTTAGCAAATTGGTAAACAATAGTTGTAGTGTTTGATGCTGGTCAGATGAGCATGGATGGATGCGTCATACTTGGGTAGCTTTCTTCACATTACTCCTCCTCCAGGCGCGAACTGTTGGGCAGCAATATCTGGCTCGCTTCTACAGTTCCATCGTTTCTCGGCTGACTTTGCTGCGGAACTTGATGGCCACACGGCAGCAAGATTCACAACAGACGCTGATATGGTAATTACCCTGTTGCATCTGACTGGCATAAGACAATTTGCAACATTTCTTCGGCGTAGCGCATTGCAGTACTATCGTTATTTTGGTCAGATGTCTTCACAAATCATCATGACATGAATTGTCCTAAGGATCCAAGGAAGAAGTCGTATTACAAGCTTAGTAGCCAAACATTCCGTCTCTTCGAAGGAAGGCAATGCTCCCAATACCTGCATACCGGATGTAGACTACGACCTCATGTCGACCAGACGGCTCTGTAACGTATCTAGGCAGTTTCAGTGGGTAGAACATTGTATATAACCATGTCCAGTGCTACAGCTAGCTAGTGGTTGAGGATGGCACACATTTCTCGATTCATGTTGATATACTTATGCTCGAACATGATTGGAAAGGAATTCTCATCAATTGTTGATGGTGAATCTTCTGTCTTGATTTGTAATTCTGCTATCCCAGCGTTTCTCAGGCACTGCGTGAACTTGACGCTACGTCAAGGTACACGCTTCGTCGCGCAGCCGGTTTGAACATCCCGGACGCTCTGGCGGTCCTTGTTGTGGTCCGTTTCGTTTGCGTCACCAAGGCTGGGGAGGGGCGCGGCCCCAATTGAGTAGACGTAAGTAGACAAGTGCTCAAACAACAGTGGTCCATCCCGTTGATTCGGAACGGCAAGATTTGGCTTCAGATGCCATCGCAGGCGAACTTCCAGTTCCTCGAAAAGCGAATGGGTGAGGCAATCACAGCAAAGGCCATTGAGCGTGTGATTTGGATGCTCCCGATTCTGGTGGCTGAGAAGGGGCAGCCAACCAGTTACAGGCCATAGTTTAGAACACGATGGGGAAATGGCCCTGCATTGTCTATCAGCAGACAGGGCCTAGTCACGTTACTCAACCCATGTGCCACGTGCAGGCCGTATGGGCGCGGCATTGGTCATGACGTGTTCATCGCCCGAGCCACGACGACCTTGCGCAGCTTCGCGCTTGCCCTGCAAACTGGCACTGTGGCTCTTTTCCTAGCTAGCACTGGATGCAAATTTTCTGCCTATCAGGCGCGCGTGGATTTCACGCTTGGCGCGTGAGGGCATGATGTCGTTCACTTCTGTTGTCCTCAGTGGTAACGAAATGTTGTTCACATCTTTGGGAAAGAAACACACCACCGCTTTTACCAGCAACGCTAGTCGATGCATTCCGGGGATACTTCGGATAGGAACCAACTTGCTCCGGCTGCAGGTAGAATTGGATAGCCATTTCCTGTGGGGTAGCAATGTCCGTGGACACGTGGGGACTGGTGCCACAGTGGGGAAACGCAAGGTGACCCAGACGGAATTGAAGCCTCTCGGCCTATAAGCATGCATAGTGGCATGGTTCCCCTATGTCCACTAGCTGTTCCATCGTTCATGTTCAATGTCACTGTAAAGTGCTCTTGAATTTGTTCGGCGAATAGTTGTTGATCACGGTCTCCTACATGGTAGGTGGCTTGCTTCACAAGGGCGCCGCAGAAAAGATTTCATCGACGCTCTCACTGCGCTGGACATTCCTCTAACTGTGTGGACGCCAGACTGTTGCGAATTCTGGGTCTGTGAGCTGCGCCTCCTGGTTGCATTGCATCTGACGTCATACAGCGCCACACACTCAAGACAATGTTGCATGCTACGGAGCATGATGCCGACGCGGTAGCGTCAGTGCCGACAAGGTATGTAAGCCTATAAGAAAAATGCATCTGCGATAATGTTCCCGATTCTTCCCTTATTGGAAAAAAACCTGATAGTGAGATACCATGGAAGCAATGCCCACTTCAAAAAAATAGTTACTACCTCAATGTACGTGCTGTCCGCTCTCCAGCACCATAGTCAATAGTCAAAACAATCACCCCATTTCTGTTGCTTCTACAACCCTCATATCAGTCAGACTCAAAACTTCCACACTTGAGACTTTCCACTGAAACTTCGTTTTTGGCTGTCACACTCCCAGCAACGGCAGTATCTGAGGGAAGTGGATGGCACCTAAAAAAAGGAGACGGCACGAAATCCGGAAGCTGTCGCGAGCCGACAAACTGGACATCCGTTGGATCATCCGTCACTACACGATGCAACCCACTGCCATACGGAAAAGAGAGTTCCGATGGTGTCTTGGCGGAACGAAGCAGTCGAAACGGGCTTATGAGGTCAATAAGTATCAAAACGTTGACATTGACTAACCGCCGTCACGAATCGTTATGTTGTCTATCATAAGGCTTCCAGTTTGGGAAAAGTTTTTCCGCTCTGTTGCAGCTCCTCGATGGATGTTCACTTGGGTCCTGTCTTTATATATAGTTCGGTACTGTTTCCTATCGTAACACCAGCTGGGCAGAAGACTTGTCTGTGAAATTTTGTGTTCTCAGCGTTATCACTTCAAGTTATCATTTTGTTCTCAGGTATTGGTCACGCGCTGATACCCAAGAGTGAGACGTCATGGTTCCTTGACTGCACCATGTCAAACGATTGGAGGGCTTGGCGTGTGGTCTTGAATCACGATGGCCGGAATATATCGATTATCAGCATCATTAGCCTGCGGATGTTTCACGAGATAGATGAGTATAACACGACTGACATTGCATTGAGTCACCGCCATGTGAATCCGTTTATTGTCTACCATGAGGCTTCCATTTTGGGAAAAATTTTTCCGTCCTAGATCTGCAGCAGAAGTGCCACGACTGCAGGATCTATGGTTACACCGGTTGAAGAGCCTTCATGATCATGCTGTTCTCTGCATTGTTGGGAGTCATTGGCATGTTCTTAGCCCCTTGGCTTATTGGTGTCAAGGTGACATAGTCCGACTCTTGCGTTGGGATGTTGCCAAATCACTGGGGTACTGATTGGATTGGGCTGGGGAGCACCAAGCAGTTCACAGTGACTTGGATGCTCACGATATGCCGAAGCAGTTCAAGCATCCCTTGCTTGTCTTCATGCAACTTGGCACGGTGGTTGGTTCCAGCATCCACCAGCTGTCCTGCAGCTCAGGCTACGGCCCTCACACGAATTATGTGGAGCAACAGAGACTTATTGAACATCACTATGGAAATCCCTGGCAGGCAGCTGGCATCAGCTGGCAGTTCTCCCATGTTTCATGTGGATTTTGGTGGTTTGGAAGGTCACCCCAGAACTTGTCAGCTGCAGGCTGAGCCCGAGATCGGCCAAACTTCCTGAGCGCCCAAACCACCCAATCTCTGGGCTAAACTCTGGGCCAATGGTTCGGACCCATAGCAGGGATGGTGCCGCCAATAGTTCACGAAAGTCAAGCATGTCAGCATGTCAGTATCTCAGCATGTTTTCAAATCTCTTGAAATACTGAACTTCATCCAAGCTGATCACTTGGATCGGCTGTTCGCAGGGTACCTTTCAGCGCCGTTTGCAGCGACCTTTTGCTTATCAGGCGTTAGGCCACACCTTTTGCAGTGTTACTGGTCAGCCCATGTATTTGGCATGGGAACTGGACACAAAAGTTGACCAGTCACGACCTTACTGCGTTGCTGTAGAGCTTGGGCGTTCCTCCACGGACTTAAACAAAGAATCCGTGGATGGTGGGGGAGTTCAACGAGCCCGCAGTTAAAAGTCCATTCATTGTTGGCCTGTACCATGTCTTATGCAAGGGTATAACAATGGCACATGTGCACTGTATATTTAAGATAAGGAACGGCTATTTTGATATTTGTGTAGTCCATAAACCCGCAAAGATGATCATTTCGAAGCTGCCATGGCTTCAACGGTTGGGGGTCCAACCCCTTGATGGAATCTGGCAGGTACTGCGGAGGTGCTCCGAGACGATCGCTTTTCATTTCCGAGGCTGGTACCAGGAGATGCGGAGACCATCACTTCCGCCTCATTGGAGTTTTCGAATGATTTCACGACATCGGATCTCTACGGATATCCCCCAATTAGATGATTTCTATCCTATCCATAAAACCATCTATTTGGGGACACTATAGGGATATCTTGAAACATCTTGAAACTGCATATCACATCTTATCACCAAGCAGCATCCATTGGGACTCAGATCTACACAGGATCTTTTGGGCGCCCGAGCTTTTTGCCAAAAACTATGGCCTCAAGGCCGGGAGCTGCTCTCGTCCTTTGTAACCGGCAACTCTAGAGGTATGGTCGTGTAAATAAGAAGGGGTTGTGGAATAGCCCAAGATATTAAATATTACTTGGTCGGCGTTGATATTGTTGCAGGATGGGCTACAGATTTCAAACAGTCCATTTCTAGTGGAGAAGGATGATTGGTCAGGATAGATGGGCCGGTTTTTGTCGGACTCCTAAATGGGATATAAAGCATACTAAAACCATGTACGAGACGGGAGCTACCAGATGCTCTCAGCCACAGAATTACGACATTGACATTGCCAAATTTGGCATTGGTGAGGCGGGAAGCTAACCAGAGTATTTTAGAGGACCACTCACGCAGAGTTAATTTCTTAATCTCAGCCACTCATGGGGACATGTCAGAGATGTCGAACTTATGTACGGCAACAGGACTCTGCAATGCAAAGAGATGCCACAGCAAAAATATTTCACAATCGCGCCAGATCTATGTCCGCTTCTGCAGCAGCTAGCTTTCACTTGCTTTCCACTCACTCCATTACATGTCCACTGTCCATTCACACCAGAATCTGCTCTCCACTCCCGCCATTCTTATCTCTAATATTTCATTGCTCACCACTCTACATCAGTCATACTGAACTCAACGTTGCCCCAACTTCATCTGATCTTTTTCAGCAGACAAAGCTTGACTCATTTTTCATTGCCACAGATGTCTGCCGAAACTCAGCAAGTTCAAGCTCGGCTTCGCTACAGGGGTCACAGATACAACTGTGACTTCCGCCCCGGCGACAACAGCGTCGCCTTGCTTGCTCGCCTGAACGCAATCAGAGATTTTCTTCGCGTCCAACCTGAAATCCAGAATGAGGTCTTCTCCGTACCCGACTTTGAGTTTGTCTGGCATGCAGCTTTAATTTCCGTCAAAGATTATCCCACCTCAAATGGTGTGATTAATATAGAGAGTCAAAGGATCAAGGCACCTGCTTTTCCTGCCGGGAACTTTCGATGGCACCGCTCCAACATTCCACGCTACCAGTACTTCGCCGAAGTGTTTCTATTCCTCCGACGTCGTTACTCTCTCATCACAGTCCCTAACGTAGCAGAAGCACGACAGATCCTCTCCCAACCATGTGACCTTCACTGGAAAATGTGTGAATATGCCGCTCATCCTTGGTTCTGCTTGGTTTTGGGGCCACGCCTAGATTTCTTCGCGCAGACTGTCGAACTGTTGCAGCAAACATCTTGTTTCCAACAACAAGCCTGGTCGACGGATGCCTTCCATGATCTATGGCAAACGATTCAAGAGATATCTCTGGGCTAAACTCTGGGCCAATGGTTCGGACCCATAGCAGGGATGGTGCCGCCAATAGTTCACGAAAGTCAAGCATATCAGCATGTCAGTATGTCAGCATGTCTTCAAATCTCTTGAAATACTGAACTTCATCCAAGCTGATCACTTGGATCGGCTGTTCGCAGGGTACCTTTCAGCGCCGTTTGCAGCGACCTTTTGCTTATCAGGCGTTAGGCCACACCTTTTGCAGTGTTACTGGTCAGCCCATGTATTTGGCATGGGAACTGGACACAAAAGTTGACCAGTCACGACCTTACTGCATTGCTGTAGAGCTTGGGCGTGCCTCCACGGACGAATCCGTGGATGGTGGGGGAGTTCAACGAGCCCACAGTTAAAAGTCCATTCATTGTTGGCCTGTACCATGTCTTATGCAAGGGTATAACAATGGCACATGTGCACTGTATATTTAAGATAAGGAACGGCTATTTTGATATTTGTGTAGTCCATAAACCCGCAAAGATGATCATTTCGAAGCTGCCATGGCTTCAACGGTTGGGGGTCCAACCTCTTGATGGAATCTGGCAGGTACTGCGGAGGTGCTCCGAGACGATCGCTTTTCATTTCCGAGGCTGGTACCAGGAGATGCGGAGACCATCACTTCCGCCTCATTGGAGTTTTCGAATGATTTCACGACATCAGATCTCTACGGATATCCCCCAATTAGATGATTTCTATCCTATCCATAAAACCATCTATTTGGGGACACTATAGGGATATCTTGAAACATCTTGAAACTGCATATCACATCTTATCACCAAGCAGCATCCATTGGGACTCGGATCTACACAGGATCTTTTGGGCGCCCGAGCTTTTTGCCAAAAACTATGGCCTCAAGGCCGGGAGCTGCTCTCGTCCTTTGTAACCGGCAACTCTAGAGGTATGGTCGTGTAAATAAGAAGGGGTTGTGGAATAGCCCAAGATATTAAATATTACCTTTGGTCGGCGTTGATATTGTTGCAGGATGGGCTACAGATTTCAAACAGTCCATTTCTAGTGGAGAAGGATGATTGGTCAGGATAGATGGGCCGGTTTTTTGTCGGGCTCCTAAATGGGATATAAAGCATACTAAAACCATGTACGAGACGGGAGCTACCAGATGCTCTCAGCCACAGAATTACGACATTGACATTGCCAAATTTGGCATTGGTGAGGCGGGAAGCTAACCAGAGTATTTTAGAGGACCACTCACGCAGAGTTAATTTCTTAATCTCAGCCACTCATGGGGACATGTCAGAGATGTCGAACTTATGTACGGCAACAGGACTCTGCAATGCAAAGAGATGCCACAGCAAAAATATTTCACAATCGCGCCAGATCTATGTCCGCTTCTGCAGCAGCTAGCTTTCACTTGCTTTCCACTCACTCCATTACATGTCCACTGTCCATTCACACCAGAATCTGCTCTCCACTCCCGCCATTTTTATCTCTAATATTTCATTGCTCACCACTCTACATCAGTCATACTGAACTCAACGTTGCCCCAACTTCATCTGATCTTTTTCAGCAGACAAAGCTTGACTCATTTTTCATTGCCACAGATGTCTGCCGAAACTCAGCGAATTCAAGCTCGGTTTCGCTACAGGGGTCACAGATACAACTGTGACTTCCGCCCCGGCGACAACAGCGTCGCCTTGCTTGCTCGCCTGAACGCAATCAGAGATTTTCTTCGCGTCCAACCTGAAATCCAGAATGAGGTCTTCTCCGTACCCGACTTTGAGTTTGTCTGGCATGCAGCTTCAATTTCCGTCAAAGATTATCCCACCTCAAATGGTGTGATTAATATAGAGAGTCAAAGGATCAAGGCACCTGCTTTTCCTGCCGGGAACTTTCGATGGCACCGCTCCAACATTCCACGCTACCAGTACTTCGCTGAAGTGTTTCTATTCCTCCGACGTCGTTACTCTCTCATCACAGTCCCTAACGTAGCAGAAGCACGACAAATCCTCTCCCGAAAATGTGTGAATATGCCGCTCATCCTTGGTTTTGCTTGGTTTTGGGGCCACGCCTAGATTTCTTCGCGCAGACTGTCGAACTGTTGCAGCAAACATCTTGTTTCCAACAACAAGCCTGGTCGACGGATGCCTTCCATGATCTATGGCAAACGATTCAAGAGATCTCAGGTACCCATGCAAACCAGATCACACTACTGCGCTGCTATCAAGACCAACGGTGGCGACGAACAATTCCAGCACATCTACTCATCGTCACAGCAGAACTACTGCATTACTTGGCTACTCGACCTGTGATGCCCCTAGACAAATTTTTACATTGTTTCGATGTTTGTATGCAATACCCTGCAGAGCAATGGGATTTCTGGTGCCGATCTTCAGCAGAACGTCTTGCAGTCCTAGCAACAGCAGCTGCTACCACCGCTTCAGAACCGACATTCTATTCCACAGATGTACAACCAGCCGCAAATTCCACTGCTCGCTCTCGGCGCCTGGCAGAATCTGCTCAAAAGTGGCCTTCAGCTATTCCAGCTTCCATACTCCTGGCGCATGCAAAGGAATACCATGAGCAGTTTCATCAGTGTTTACAACCACCCCGCCTCTGCGGCATCTGCGCGTGCCCAATCTGGGACATGACCTTCGAACTACTGGACTTCCGCGCCCCACCATGCGACCTTGCTCAGCTGCATCCCCTACTTTCTGGAACTCTTTTCCTCAAAGAATTTGCCAACTATGCCACTCTCGATGTACCACCAGCTTTCCGTGGCCTAACACCCCAACGACTACAAGAATTCTTCGTACCTGCTCCTATAGAGGTCAATCCTGATGCATCTGCTTCTTACCTACCAAATTTACATATGTTCCTTTTTTCTGCCAATAACAGTTCCCAACAAAATCGGTCGGTCATCAGATTCCTTTCCTGTCAAATCTGCAAATATTTCCTTTTTTTTGCCAGTCAGAGTTCCCGGCGCGAGTTTTCGGTTATTACTTTTGCCTCAGGACGTTTGGCTCCTGCACCTTGCGCCAGATGCTCAAGAAACATGGAAAATCGCAACATTCGATCCAACTGCCTCATTGCAGTGCCTGGCATGTGTCCCGTGTGCTCGGTCTTTCCGCAAAGCGTCGCCTACCTTGCCTCCATCTGCATTGGCCAACAACAATCTCTGTCTACCAGCACCAGAGGAACTCCAGTCATTGTCCTTTGGGGAACAACTTTTCATTGCACGAGGGTTTGCTGTCCGTCGGCTCCGCACATTGACTCCTTCTGGTGACCCAGAAGCACGCCAACAAGGCATGCTTGGCACTACCAGTGCCATCGCATTCCCGCAGAATGCCGCTACAATTTTTTCACAACTTCCAGTCTCTGCAGCGCAGGTCTCTGACTACCTGAGTGTCTTCTTCACAGATGCATTGCAAAGCAACTTGCATTTCTCCAAGGAGTTCGTCGTGAGACGCAGCGCAGTCCATCGCGCTCTGCTCTGGCTCACGCAACACAACCCTTACTATGCTGACATCACCATTGACATGTCATCCTTGCAAGACCTTCCTGCTAACGGTGTGCCACCAGCCTGGGCTGCTCTTGCTCAAGTCAGCCAAGAATCTTTGACCAGGGAATTTGGTCCAGTTGACGCATCTACTGCTGGTGGAACAGATTCCGCAATTCATGCTGCTGTTCTTGACCCTGGCGTCGACCACACAGACCCTTTGCAACTTTGGAATACTGCTCTGCTAGCTTGCGAGCGCTACGAGCGTCATGCCACCTCCAATGCTGTTTCTGCCGCTGCTGATGTTCACGTAGTACAATACGCTCTTCGATCCCTAGCCTCCAGCAGCAACCATCGCTCTTTCGAACAGGATCTCATCCATCAGACCCGGCCCGCCCAAAGCAAAGAAAAGCTCTATGTCGTTGTCCCCCATGCCGACGAACCGCTTAACAGTTACGACCCTTTCTTCTGGACGGCATGTTTCCCACTGCAATTCCCATACGGAGATGGTATTGATGGCCAACCACGTCGAACATATCTCTCTGATCATGACTGGGGAAAACTTTTGCTCCTACGACGTGATCGGCCCCTTCAGCTTCATCCGAGAAAAGATTTGGATTTCATTTCTGTTCTCTTTTCTGTGCTGCATAGACGCCGTCTCCTTCGCGCAGTTCGCATACGAGTCCAAGCCCCACATTTCCGAGAGCAACTCCCTTCCTTTGCCAACCTTCAAGCTACTGACTGGACGCAAGTAGCAAGCACTGTCGGAGAGTACCTTCTCTGCAGCAATGGTTTTCACTAGCATCCATTTTTCCCTCCATATTCACTACCTTTACTCCCTTTACAATCTTTACATACATACATGATCAATATAATTCCTCATTCCTTCCTTTCACTTGCTATCTGCCTTCTTCGACTTTCTACCATCTACAACTTGTCATGCTACCGAACAACTCCTTTGTCTGCTCAGGCATGGCTCCATCCCTGATGCATTGCGCTCTCATGACATTCCAAATGCCATGAAAGCCATCCTTCGCTGCTTGCAAGCAGTGCAAGGACAAATTCCCTGCACGGATGCAGCTCGACGCATGATGCGTGGTGAACTGACTTCTCTCATCACTTATTTTGGTTGTCCTTCACTATTTGTTACGTTCAATCCTGCTGACGTCTTGCATCCCTTTACCTGGCGACGTGGTTTGACAACACCTCCCACACCATTACCACAGGTGCAACTTGATCAGCATCTTTTGTGTGCCCTCCGTGACGCCAATCTGTGGCGAATGGTCGCGCTTGATCCGACGGCAGCAGTCGAAGCTTTCCATCTACATGTCAACACTTTCCTCTCCACGTTATTGAAAGTGGTTCCATCCGCCCAGCAGCTTCCAACAGATGGTATTGCTTCCATTGACGGGCAAGGCATCTTCGGTCCACTTAGCGCAGCTTTTGGTGTAATCGAACCACAGCAAAGAGGCAGCCTACATATTCATTTCCTCTTGTTCTGTTACGGCTTCCAGGACCCCCATGTCTTAGTGCAAAACTTTGCTGCGCAACTCCCTCTTCTAGAAGAGCGACTTTGGGCATGGATCAACTCCATCGTCGTCACATCCTTCGAAGCCATCCCCCCTATGTTTGACTTGCCACGCTCAACGTTGGAAAACTTACGGCCCTTGCCATATTCCGATGCACAGATGAAGCTCATGCATCCACACTACCGGCCACACCTCGTCGCTGCCAGCGATCATTGGTTTGCGGCTGACCCCAACAATTTCCTGTATGCCCATGATTTCATCGACTGCCCATTCGCTCTCGACATGCCTGTGCAAAAGCCTTTTGTTCCTTGGTGCTTGGACTACCTTGCAACCACAATCGCCCCACTGCACACAGACACTGCATCCATGCTCCTCTACGATCTACGTGCTTCTGTGCTTTACAGTGGTCTTCTTCACTGCTGCCAACCAAAGACGTGTTACAAGGGCAAAATTGGAAAGAGAGGCTATTGTAGGCTATCTTTCTGGCATTGGCTACCTCTTGGCTTTCATGTCTGGGAACGTTGTCACGGTATTGAGCTTTGCCCCAAGCCTCTGCTTGGAACCAAGCCACCTCACATCGACGCATTTCAAACAGAACGGCACCATCAGTTCTTCGGTCGCATGAACCCTATCATACTGGCTACTTGCAAATGCAACCATGACATCTCCACCCTTCTACGTTTTCCAGCCGACTACCTCCAATCACCCAATCCTGCTGCATTGATTCGCCGACGGATGGCTCAGAACATGTCCACCTTGGTGTTTTATGTCAGTTGCTACACTACAAAGACACAACCCCACCTGGCTTCCTTGTGGACCTTACTTCATACCGCAACACACAAACTGCAGCAAGACCTCGGCGCACCTCATGCAGGCATGGACCACAAAGCTCGAGCACGCTCAACCCTGTCCAAATTGCTGATGTCCTGCCAACGGCGTATACACAAGTCAGTCCAAGAAATGATTTCTTACCTGTTGGGCTACCCAGAGGCTTATTCTACACATTCCTTCCACAAACTCTACTTCTACCATCTGGCTGCTCGACTCGAGAGCTCCGAACCGTTTGATGGCTCACACCTCGCTTCCGTCGAAGCCGCAACGCCATCTTCAGTTCTCATCTTCCCTGAAGAAAGCATTCAAGCTTGCTCTGACACCAACAACCACTTCAGACAGCCTCAGTTCTATACTCCCTCCAGTGATGATTATCCTTTTCGCGGCGACGATCTACAAGGTTGGCCCCTCTACTTCTACGCAGCTGGTGTCACACGCATTCCGACATCCAAAACAACATTCAAAACTCCCGGAAACATTCCCTTCCTACCGCAGCATCCACGCGCAACTTCGCTTCGACAGCAAGTCTTGACAGCAACTGCCTGGAAAATACCACATTTGATGGGACCGCGAATTCCACCGGTTACAGAAGATGCCAACAAACGCGGTCTCTTACTTTTGCTTCTGTTCAAGCCTTGGGTTGATCTCCACCAATTGCTTCCCAGCTCTGTCGGCTGCGCCAGCTGGTCCGAAGCCTTTGACACTTGGTTTGCTGGTCTCCTTGCTTCACTACCATCACCTTCTACACGTGCTTCCCCCTTGAGTGCTGAATATTGGGCACAACGTACACTGCATATCATCAACCACATCGACAACATGGGGCTCTCTGACCCCACAACTGCTGATCGCGAACTCCTTTGCAATCCTGATGAATTGCACGGCGTCCCCGACACCACAACCGTGGAACATGGTCCACCTCCTGGGCAACTTGATTCCGACTCTGACGTCAGCTGCGATCAAACCTACGACATAGACTACGGCGACCTGGATCCACACGATTTTCCCGATGAGGCGCCTTAAAGGAATCACTTTGCTTCCTGTCAACTATGTTCCCGGAAAGACATCCCAAATAGCGTTCCGGAGCCTATTCCTTTTCAAGCTTCTACCTTCCGCTCCTTTGCTCTAACAAGGAATTATATAATATAAATCCCCCTCATGCAATATCTATAAGTTTGAGGAGGTCAACGTCTCTAGGTTGATCACTATAAAATTGCTGACAACAACCCTTTGACTTAATTCAACGGGGGATTCATATAACATATCCACGACTGTGGCACCTATCCCATCGCAACTTTTACGCTAGGCCTCAGCTTCAGCTTCAATTCGAACTTCACCATCATTTGCAGCAACGTGGGACATTCTACTGCCACTGTCCCGTTCCGAATTATGGCCTCTTCCACCAGCCTCCGCAAGCTTCGTCATTCTCTTCCGCATACTCAATGACGCAATTGTGGGCACGCAATCTTACTCACCATGTGATCCTGCCGACGTTTATCATGGCTGGCCTTTTCCATCTCATCTTTCACTGCGTCAACTGCAACGCGATGAGAAAACGTGGGACCCAGCATTGCCTACTCCACCAACCTCGCAATCGCATCCTGCGGGCAGCAATTTCCCTCAGCCTCCTTTCCCAAAAACAGAAACAACTGTTTTCGATCGCATCACCGCATGGATCCAAGACGGCCGATGCTCCAACTCCGTTGGCGCCATCAACTTGAAACAAGCCGCCTACTTGCTCTTGGTTGGAGCCTGGCTGCAAGCCACACTGAATCGTGCTTGGGGGTTTACTACTGCCCTTCCACCATTTCAGGCATCGTTGCTTCTCGGCGGGCCAGGAACTGGCAAAACTTTCATCACCAACTGCGCCGCCGACCTCTTGCACTTCTTTCTGCCTTCTTCCACCCTGCAGGCTGCTTTCACTCATCGGGCCGCACGTCTAGTCGCAGGACAAACTCTGCACGCCGCTTTGGCCTTACCTTTTGATTTCAGCACTGCTTCGGCATCAGCAATTTCTTCCCTTGGTTCCCAGAAAGATGCATTGATTCGCCTCTGGCACAAAGTCACAACATTTTTCATCGACGAGGTGTCCATGATCTCCAACGAAATCCTAGCATTCATCGATCTGCGCTGTCGCCAAATATTCAATTTACATACTACTCCATGGGGAGGTCTTGCTCTGCGATTAGATGGTGACTTTCACCAACTTCCTCCAATCGGTGCTTCCTGCCTGATCAACCCACCACGTGCCACTCAACCAGACGCATCAACACCAACCTCAGCCTCTTCGCCCTCCTTGATGCACGCTGCCGCAGGCGCAGCCCTTTGGCGATCTATTTCCGCAGTCCTGATACTCGAGGAAAGCCATCGCTGCAGAGGTCCACTGCAACAACTTCTACAGGATTTACTTTCCGATCAAGGCATCTCCCACGAGTCCTGCCAACATTTACACCATCGACTCCTTCAAACTGCAGATGCTCGCATGTTCCAACCCAAATTCCACCCCAGCACCTGCACAGTCGGTGTCATGCGGCATACAATCCGTGTTTGCAAGACCATGCAAAGAGCCCAGCAAGCCGCTCAATCCGCCGGGCACCGGCTTGTCTTGGCTGTCGCTGCAGATCGCAGCTCTTTCGGGAACCGCAACGTGACACTGGATCCGACACTGGCACAGGAGGCAGCCGCAGTACACACTCTATCTGCAACTGCAAATCTACCTGGTTTTCTTGCATTATATCCTGGTGTTCAACTTTGCCTTGAGACCAAACTCTGTCCAGAACTCGGCGTCGTTCGTGGCTGCACTGTCATCATCGACGACATCGTATTGGCAGACATTGAGCCGTCGCTTGCCACTTTTCAGCTTGAAACATCGTTTCCTTATTCGCCTTTCTCCATGTCTCCTCATCGCAACTAAGGTCGTTTCCTCGCGACCCGACATTGCCTCCACATCCTTTATTGTATTTGCCACAAGCATTGCTCCTGCGCGTTCCTAATGCTACTTGGGTGAAACATGCTGCACTCGGAGCCGGACGTTTCTTGTTGACGCCGACAACCCAACCATGGCGATTCTACCCTCGGGATGCCCACGTGGATCACGCACTTCTGGACGCAGACAATAAAGCCTTCCTACAACTGCATCGATGCCAAATACCCGCCACCAACCTCTTTGCACTCACCCATTACACACTCCAAGGACAAACCCTACCTGCTATCATTCTGGATCTCGCAAGACCTCCACAAATGAAATTAGTGCCTCGTCGTTTTCTATCCGCAAACTGTTTGTCACTATTCCCACTGTGCTGCCTTAATTTCTAGCTCTCTTTGGCATCAATCTAACACCCCTTAAACGCCAAGGATGACTACTGGATCGCTTGCTTCGTTTTGCTCAGCCGGGTCCAAAACATAGACGACGTCCTTCTCCTGCGTCTCCCTGACTTTACTGCTCTGAACAAGCCCAGGCCAGAACATTTACGTTCTGCTTACAACATGTTCCGCACAAAGGAACATACGACTCTTCAGCAGCTCGACAATATCCTGCGAGGATACAATCTGCAGTATCTACGTGATACGGTCACTCTCCCGCTGCTAGCTTCCCATCAACCTGCTCGACCAGCACCAAAGCTTGTGCGTCGAGCCCGACGTTGAGCGACTACAAACATCGTCATGACGCTGCCTGAAACAAATGTCCACCGCTGCCACGAGCCTTGTGTCTTCGTCGTTACATACCTCCAATTCTCTTATCAATACCTGTTGTTAAACCATTTTCCTTCTATCCGATACCAAACATCAACATTGGCCATGATAGTTGTAGCCAGTCGAGATGTCAAACCCACAGTTATACACAAGTCTCGCCACTGACGGCAGGTCTGCTCACAGTACCTGGCGCTGCGTGAAGCAAACATAGCTCTTGGTACAGGCTCTGCGACCTCGGCTATCATTCGGGGTGAGAACCCAATGAAGAGAAATGCATGTGGCAGGAACATCGATTTGTGTACAATCAATGGTACCAATACTGAATAGTGACTGACCAAGGCTTCCGTTTCGGGAAAAATTTTTCAGGCGGAAAATGGTACTATGACGCTGATTCAACATGGTTCCGTATGAAACAGCTTTGGGAACATATTGATCTTTGTCATTCGCGCAAGTTCTAAACAGTCTTGAAAATACTCATCTCTGAACAGATCCCAAATGTACATCCCCAATACTATCAATGTCCAGAGATTGTGCATATCTCATCTTGCCTTACTATGGCCAACAATGGTCATTGGTAGGGTGAAATATGGGTTTATACATGCTGATTATTTCCAGTGACATTTGCTTCATTCCTCATATGATATATACATGTTTAACTCACTAAATATGTATCTTTTCTCCCTCATCCAGATACATCTTGCCAAACCAATCCATAACTCCGGTTCTGCCAGGTGCCAACGAGACTAGCAGCTCCTCACCTCGGCTTACCCACATGCGGTCCAAAAAGGGCACTGCCTTTCGTTTTGGTTCTTCTCAGGTATGTGTGTGTGTGATATGTATATATATATGTATATAATATAATATATATATATGCAACCCCCCTCCCGAAAATCTACTTTTCATTCTCTTCCAGAGACATGCATGATCAAACTGACTGCATACTTCAATTAAGTTTGCAGTGACTTTGATCATGCAAATGTTGTAAGAAAGAAGCAGTAAGATCATTCCTCTAAACTTTCTGTGTTCCTTGCTGAAGAAGTGCAGTTTTCCTTTCAAAAAAAATATCTTCGTTCAATCATACAGTATGTCTTTCAAAACACTAGATTCCTGCACAATATGCAGTGTGTGATTAACATTGAGTATTGCTGTGAAAAAAGTGCAATGGTTGATGCTCATTGCAGCTTTCCTTGAAAAAGAAAGATTGTTGTTAAAGGAAAATGCTGTTTACAGGTTACAATCTGCCTTGAAGACAAGGCAGTCCCTTGAATAAGAAGCACTATTCTTGCAAGAAAATTATACATGTGGAAAGATGAAATACTATCATCCTTTTATGGAGCTCAGCCTTCCGCTCATATTTTTTGGTACGGCCATTTTCAGGAAAGACTTAATTTCTTTCAAATAATTGCCCTGAAGACAAGGTATTCCCTTGAATAAAAAGCAGCATTCTTCCAGACAAATAGAATATGTGGAAAGATGCAATAAAATCCTTAAATGAAGTTCAGTCTCACTCATTGTTTCTGAATGACAGTTGTCTTCTGGACATTTTGGGAGTCGGGTCCAATGAGTGAAACTTCCATAGTGCGACACTTGGCCGTGCAACCAATGACGTACCATCCCACAATGTGGTTGCCTATTTTGTTCAGCTGTTCACTCATATGGAACGGCATATTGCATACATACAACCATGACCTGCATCTTTCCAAAAATATTCCATACACCCAAGGATTCTACTTATAGTATTGTTTCTTTGTATTATTGCATGTTTTTCAATCAAATGGTTCACTCCCTTGTGAAGACTTTGCAGATACTTGCACCAACACTTTCTTTAAGGACTACCATAATCGGTTAGAATGGTTACTGAAAGGGTTCCATTCTGTCGTGATGCTGTCCTCCTTCCATAAATTCCTTTACCTCTTTAACAGAACTTTGCACAGCTGTAAGTTTCTTTGAAACTGACTATATGTTCCTTTCAAAGAAATGCTGCACTCCTTTTTAACTTTGCACAGTTGCAAGTCTCTTTGAAGATAACTCTATAGTCCTTTCAAATAAATGCTGCACTCCTTTGTATGATGAGACGGTACAAAATGATCTCACCTTATGCAAGGAATGATGCGCCTTTATGCTAGGAATGTCATATTCTTTGTTAGGCATGTCATGTTCTTTGCAAACTACTGCTGCACAAGGCCTATTTTCGAAAATTTTGCTTTGACAACACACTTAAAGTCCATGCTGAAACTTGTTTACTTCTTTTAATTTCTAGTCTTGGCTGTATTGTATTTCTTCCCTGGTGTAAGTAACTTTCTGAGAGGGTGCTCAAACCATGAGAACATTAGCAAAAAAATGGACACCTGGATGGTGTCCAGCCAAATCTAAAATTATGCGATATCTCGCTGAACCTACTGCTGCTACTCTTAAAGGATGTGGACATGCATTGCAACAAAACCTCGAGAAAACCACAAAAAACTTTTCAGAGAATGTTTTGATCTGAAGTTCATTCTTTGTTTTTTTGGTTTTACCTCAGTTTCTTTGACTTGAGAATCCCAAGTCTGAGGCCCCACCTGCTGTCTTTAATTCTAGTGTCATATCTATATGTCTATGTCTATGTGTGTGTATGTGTATGTGTATCTATATATATTTGAACATGTTTTCAGGTAGATCTGCGGGGTTACCATAT
>CAMXCT020003068.1:177876-182876 GCA_947184155.2 Cladocopium goreaui | reverse complement strand
CTCATATCCACCATTTGTAATGTTAAATCCCCTTCATCCCTCTGGCAGGAAGTGAATCAACTCTTAAAAGCGTCACCCAAATCTGAGCGCGGCATGGTCCGAAGCCGAGCATTGCGGCGATCGTTGCTCTGTTTTGGACGTGTTTTTTTCCGAGGTTGTGGGCCTCCGTGGTAAAACACGGTAAAGCCAATAGTAAAGGTGGAATTATCCAAAATTATGGGATAGTTCTTGTAAATCATGGGATAATCCTGTGATAACCACATGGAAACAATGGGATTGTTATGGGAGAAGCATGGATTAAAATGGATTAAAGCCATCCACGATTGGGCCACATTAGGAAACTGTCGTAATCTCCACTTTTTTGAGGAATATGTTTCTCAATACCTCCGAAACGGGAACACGGAGTGACCGCATTCGTTTATTGAGGTGCTTTGGATATCTTTGGATTGGTTCATTTCGACACCCGATGAATCAATGAATCAATGAATCAAGCGGAATAGTGGAAGGGGCTCAAGATGTTTGAAAGCTGTTTGATGTGCTTCATGGAGAGTTGATTTGAAACCATTCATCGAGACTGTGGATCAACAAGGATCGTGATCCATGTTTCTGAAAGCAAATCAACGGCTTGGTGGTTCCAATGGGCTATGGCCTATGGCTCAAGAGGCCTCAGGGACCTGATTCCTAAGATAATCCACCACTGACTCGTATATTTTTAAGCAGCGGGCGTTCACCACATCCATTGAGGTGCCAGGAGCGGAGTTCATGGACTGGATCCTCAACAGTCTCAAGCCGCCAGCGGGCCCAATCTTAGAATCTTATAAGGCTATGGCCTTTTTCCACAGCGTGAGACTGTGAATGTTGAATCGGTTCGGTGGAGATAATGACCATTTGATCCACTGGATGTCCTGACTAAGGTGATTAGCAGCTGCTGGCACTGACGATGGGCGTCGTCAGTTCGTTGCAAGCTACATGAAAGAATGCCATACATGGAAGCTATGTTGATTAGTGGGATGGTTTGATGGTCATGAATTAGGTAAAGTATTCCACAAATTAAACAATAGACCATCCAGCATTAATTACATTAATTCTAACAATGCCGACATGGTCGTCCGTTGAAGAAACACCGCAGCACAGTGGAGATGAACACTTGAAAACATGTTCAAGTGAAATATGATTTTTATATGTGTCTAGTGAGTTGTGCCTCCTACAAACTTCGAAAGACTAGGACTGACCCCAACTCAAAGCGTGGTTGTTTGAGGTCTAGGTCCTAGGTGTTGCAGCTACAATTCCAAACAGTCAGAGCTGGTCCCGCCAAAGGCGACGGGCTGCTCGCGGCTCGCCCGCTCGCCTGGCGTCCGTCGCGGCGTTTTCGTCGTGGGCTCGAAAATCGAGGCCAGACGAAGCAAGACGCCAGGAAGAGGGCAGCTATAGAGGAAAAAAGATAGAAAAACAATGGAAAAAAAGATGGAAGTGGCAAAGAACACAGCCAGGTCTAAGGCAAGAGGTTTTTGTTGGCTAAGAGAAGCTGCTGAAGTATTGAACAGGCAATTGTTGTTGCTTGCAAGTGATATGTTTCAGATCTAGCGAAGATGTGGCTTTTAGCATGCAATACTTGATGACTTGATGGATGTTTGGATTGTTGAAGTGGAATTAAAGTCCTTGCATTTAATGGACTTGGGTTGCTGGATATCTGCGGACTCTTCTTGCATTGGAACTCGCAACTTATATCTCATGGCGCACTTGCTCATTTGTGGCTCAGAAAAAGACGACCAGTGTGAAACATGAACTTCGCACAGTGAACTGAAGAGCGGTCAACTAATCGTTTCTGCGGCATCCATAGAACTCCTTCTTGGATGATGGTAGCAGAACCAGATACTAAAGAATCAGATTTAGCATGATTTAGCCATGAACCAAACAAACAGCGCGGGACATCGCAGGACAGATTGACCATGATTGACCGATTTTGGCATTTTCAAAGTCAGAACAGAAACTAGAGCCCAGGAGAATTTGAATAACATATGTGAATTTGAATTCCATCTCCACTAGAACCTCTGCGTATGAAATCTGCATCTTGCCCAGAAGATGTCCCTCTCCCGATCAGAAGGCCTGGCTTCACCAGGGCTTGGGGCGAAAAGTGCAGACCTGGGCTGGTGTATAAAATGCCAATGAGGAGATCAAAAGATCTAAGGGATTCTAAGGGTCACATAGCCATTCCATGCCATTCCTTGCCATTCCTTCAGATTTTGACTGATTTTGCATCATTTTACCCATGAGTTTACGGTGGATGTTGCTGTCTATGCTCCTGGAATGTCTCCCTCAGTCGTCCAAAAACCCGTAGGTGAGAGCTACGCAAAGAGTCAGGCTGTCCGCCGGGGGAGCTTCATCTGGCTGTTGCTTAAATCCTAAGGGAAGTTTGTGAAAACTTTACCGACAAAGATGAGTTTTGAACCAACCAAAATCATATGGAAATTGCACCAGTGGATATGATTCAGAACACTGTGCAGGTTGGGTCAACCACGGAGGTGCCGTGGGACTGGCTTGATGGTATGATTTACCCTTGGATAGACTAAGATAGATGTGAAAAACACATGGGTTTCCCTAGAAAAATGAGCTGCAAATGGTGGGTTGTCCACATCTCTAGTAGTTTACAGGAGAGCAATCTATAGTAGCCCCCAACACGACAGAAACGTAATTTACTTGTTGTTTGTTCTGTATAGGTTGTTTGTTGATTGTCGCGAGTTTACGCTATCAACCCCCAAAAATTGAGATGATTCTTGATAGATGATTATATAAATATATTAAATATAATCAATTAACATCATCGCTATCAAGACTCCCAAGAATCAACACCTAGGCCCTTTCCTGACCAGGTGGGAACCTAAAGAACAGGACGGTTGTCCACGTAGATTAGACCCAACAACTGGACCCACCTGACAACCAACCAATACATCTACAGTCAAAGAAGACACACACATATATCACACAAAAGTATATATATATATGATCATACACATGCATATACAGAATATATACATGTTACATATATATATATATACATGTTTTGAAAATCGGTTTGCCATATTTTGCCATCTAGACTGGCTAATGGTATGGGGAGTAAATCTAATAATCAACTCAACCCAAATGTTTCCCGCCTAATTTCGTCCCAAATACACGTATGTCTAAGTATATCATGTATTTCCCATGATAGCCGCTACCGCTATCATGTGGTTGGTTTACTAAACCTATTACTTTGCGATTGGTTGGTTGATTAATAGAGAGGTTGCCCCCCTCACAACCATTCCGGGTAGATGATTGGTTGGGCAAACCAGACCGGCCCAAGTCAATTTTCCCCACAAGGACAGTGTTGATTACATCCCATTACATCCCATTGTTGGTTTCCTTCCCAGGGTACTCATTTTGCCCCTGGTTTAATTGTCGATTTTCACTACAAGGGTGGATAAAATTCAAGTATTTGATTTTCAAAGATATTAGATTAGTCCCATGATATCTGCATAAATGACAATGACCTCACTGCTACGTCACAGGAATGGTGTTTTTTTCTCGGGGTGACTTTCCCAAAATGCCGCCAAATTTCAGGTTGGTGAGTGATATTTTCGTCCAGCTTAATCCCATGATATCCTGTGGCAAACTAACATAGCCATGGAAAGTCACCATGTCAATCATGTTTAATCAGCAAATCAACTATAAATCAACTATAAATCAACTATAAATCAACTATAAATCAACTATAAATGGCAATTTTCCATTGTTATATAAGTTATATGACAGTTATATGTGTATTTACCAGAGGCTATCCAAGTACATGTGTTCAATGGCAAACCGCAAACCGAGGAAGGCTCTGAACTTGACCGCCGCGCCGAGCTCCGTGGGGATCCCATGGGATCCACGGAAATGGTGATCTGACCAACAACAACGGGGATTACATGGGATTACCCTCTGGTAAACATACAAAAAACTATGGGAAATCAATGGGAATCACCATTTTTGAATATTTTTCATGGGTAAATCAACTATCAATGGCCATTTTTTCAATAGCTTTTTGTATGTTTACCAGAGGGTAAATGATACGAAATGAATCTACATGATCTAATCAAGAAATACGAGGATTTTCCGCAACAAATTGGGACTTGATCAAGCTCTTTGGCAACTTGTAATACTTGTACACTTGTGGATCAGTCATGCCGTAGGGACGGCTTTGCTAAGGGCGCCAATGGGCTACGTTACGGGAGGACAGAACCTTTGAGAAGGTTAGAGTCCTTATGGCACTCATGGTCGAATTTTCGATGCCTCACCACAGTTAACACTGTTAGGCAGATGTATAATCAGAAAATATTGTTTTGCGGAGTTTGTTCGTCCTTTTCTACACGCTTAGGGCAGGACCACAGATTCAAATTTCTCTGCTGCGAGGAGTGGTCTGACTTCCTTTCACAGCGGCAATCTGAACAGGTGCGGTGCGTTTCTTGAGCAGCTGTACAATGGTTTTATCATGTTTTATCCAGACGAATGGGCTGAAGAATCTGTGAAGCCAACAATAAACATCAATAAACATCAATAAACATCAATAAACATCAATAAACATCAATAAACATCAATAAACATCAATAAACTATCCAAAAATCATCAAAAATCGCTGTGATCTTCGGGGTTCCCACATGATTTTTTCCCGCAACGTATGACAAAACGATGAATCGAAAAGCTGTGACCATCCCAGCAGGATGCGTTCGTGGAGAAATTGCTGCAACAGGTGCCCCTCAGCATCAGCTCAGGCCCCTTAGCTGGCTGTCGCTTTTTCGGAGAGCAGAAAATTCATGGATCTTGTGTCATGATGGTTTTATCATCATTAATATGAATTATAATATGTGTATGTATGTATATATATATATTATATGCCTATGTATGTATGTATGTACGTACGTACGTACGTATGTATGTATGTAGGTATGTATGTATGTATGTAATGTATGTAATGTATGTAATGT
>CAMXCT020003068.1:155376-175376 GCA_947184155.2 Cladocopium goreaui | reverse complement strand
TTGTTTTTATCCTTGTTGTTTGTATTTGTTCATTGGTTTTACGTGCTAATACGTATGTAATATATATATATATATACACATGTTACACACACACATAATCATATATATATATACATAATGTATTATATTGGTATTTTATATAGTATGTATATGTATATATATATACAAATATATTAAATACTTTGTCATATATAGTCATATATATATACATATTATCATGCTATACATATTATGTGTTACAGGAGGGAATGGTCAACCGGCCGACCTTGGCATCGAAATGGATCCAGGCATCGAGACCCGCAACTCTTCGGAGCTGCCATCCATCTCCAAGGTCGGGTCGAATGGGTCGGTGGGGAAAATCATGGGGAAATCCATGAAAAATGATGAACACTTTAAAAAAAATGAGGTTTTAAACTAGTTTTACTTGGAAAATCCATGGAAATCCACTAGACATTTATGGATTTGCGTTTTGTCGATGATTTGGCTGATGTTGTCCTGGGAAATCCGCTACGACGACTTTGCTCCGCAACCAAGTCTCCATAGCCACGGCTCCGCAACCATGCTCCGCAACCATGCTCCACGACCATGCCTAAGCAGCGCAGTGGGTGCCGACACAGGAGCCATGCAACCAACAATCTCATAGACTAGGTTGGGAAGGATAAAATTGATAAAAACTAAAGTTCTTGGATAGATCTAGAGAGGGAGGGGGACCCCTCTGGACCGACTCCGACCGGCTCGGGACAGCCTCCGCACTGCTCCGAACGGCTCCGAATGGCTCCGAAAGCGTCCGCAGTGCTCCGAACGGCTCCGAAAAGTTTTTCCGGAAACTAAAAAAACTGAAAAATACTGATGAAAAAGAAAAAAATGAAAAAACTGAAAAAAATGAAAAAACTGAAAAAACTGAAAAAAATGAAAAAGCTGAAAAAACTGAAAAAAACGTTATTTTCAGATAGATCGAGGGGGGAGGGCCATCTATCTGAAAGTAATGTTTTTTTTCATTTTTTTCGGTCTTTTTAGTTTTTCAGTTTTTTCCAGTTTTTTCAGTTCCTCCATCCTCTAGAGACCTGCTCAAACTATGCGGATACAGGAGGGAGAATGAACATGTTTCAAAACAAGGTGGCAACGAAAAAAAATGGACATACAGATGCATCATCCAGATTTGATATTTTACCGCATTTCCAGAACCCTGCAAAAAGCAAGGGCTCACAACGTTACTTTCTCTTTTTTTTGGGGGGTGCGAAACCATCAACGACTTCAACTATGTTCGTGCGCCCAAAAGGAGTGCATTTCGCTTCGATGTCAGGTAAGTGGAAGTTAGCATGAGTTGTATTCACCCCGCTTCGCGTGGGGTGGCCGCCCACACCGCAGGTTTATTTCGGTCCGTGAGAGGGGCTAAGGGTGGTGTGGAATATGAGGAGCAGAGCAGCACAGGAGAATTGACCTTCCAATTGGGGCTTCCCAAGCTAAGCAATTTTCACTTTTCCCCCCCGTAGAGGCTTCCCAGCCGAGAATTTTCATTTTTCCCCCCCGTGGAGGCTTCCCAAGCTAGGGAATTTTCGCGAGGGAATTTTCACTTTTCCCCCGTGGGGGCTTCCCAAGCTAAGAATTTTCACCTTCTCTTTCCCGTGGGGGCTCCCCAAGCTAGGGAATTTTCACTTTCCCCCCCCGTGGGGGCTTCCCAAGCTAGGGAATTTTCACTTTTCCCTGCCGTGACAGCTTCCCAAGCTATGGAATTTTCATTTTTCCCTCCCTTGGAGGCTCTCCAAGCTGCGGAATTTCAAATAGCTAGACAACGACGCCTAGATAGTCCCCCAAATTCCGTGTTCTTTGAATGTGTTTCCATGTTTTTGCAATGGTTTCCTTCAAAGCACGGTACTTTACACTTTTGTCGCCATAAAACCGGTCGAAAACATCATGTTCGACAATGCTTCCAATTCCCTTATCTCCCCAACCGTTGAAAATACCGCTATTTACAGTGTTTTCTTCAATTTTTCCATGTTCCAATGCCGGTAGCCAACTCCAACATATATATAAGAAATCCTTCCAAAACATTGTTTTTGACAGTGTTTTTCCAATGTTTCCAGTCAAACAGACGGTAATTTACACGTTTTTTGCCATAAAGGCAGTAAATCCTTCCAAAACATTGCTTTTGACAGTGTTTTTGTAATGCTTCCAGTCAAGCATACGGTAATTTACACGTTTTTTGCTATAACGTCAGTCCAAAACACTTGTTTTTGCAGTGTTTTCAATGCTCTGGCATCCAAAAACCCTGCAAAATCTTGCTATGTACAATGTTTTTTTCATTTTTGGCCGTTTTTCCATTGCCGGAAAGCTACCAAAATGACCCAAAATTCCATTTCAATACCCTCTTGCGCTCAGACACCCAAAAATCCTCGAAAAATGTCGAAAACACCACCGAATTCTGGTCTCGGTGCGAAACCGTTTTTGGCCCCCCCCCCCAGCTAAAGCTGATATAGCGACTGCTATATTAACAAATGTGATTGAGCATTTAGTGTAGCTGTTTGCACCCCAATAAGCACGCCTTCACCGCCAAAGCGGTGTGGGCGGATTTGTCAGATGCCATTTGTGTGATTCTGTGTGGTCTTTCAACTCTTGATTGTGTTCATAATGTATATGTTCATAATGTATATGTTCATAATGTATATACATACACATAATATGTTTTCGAAAGAAGATGAAGCACAAATGTTGTTTGATCACTAGTGGTGGCACGTTTTGGGACTAGTCATGCAACAGTGATTAGAGCAAAGTCCCTTTGACGTCAGGCCTTCCTTTCACCAGCTCGTATTAGTCACCTGTCTTCGAGCACTCCGGACTGCTCCGGGGATTGGGGTCAGCGGTCGAATGAAACCCCTATTAGACAGGGCACATGCAATTTGTTGGTGATGCAATTAGGTGTGTCATATGGAAGTGTCAGCAACTTTGATCTATTTTGGGACCAGCATGTCGCTTGGAGTTTGATTTGTGAGGCTGGGACACATACAAAAACACTATTCCGCAATTGCCACCGGTTAAAAGACTCGTGTTTTATCTCTCCACACAAGTGAGAACGTGCTCGGTTTCGGGCACACATTATGCCTTCTCATGCTTTTGCAGGAAATGACCGTGCTGCCATCCAGCAGACAAGCGTTGCCCAACCCAACTTTCAGGCAGGAAAGAATTAGGGGTGTCAGCAGGATCCAGCCATCTCATTGAAGGCACCCAAGGATTGTCCGGTTTGACAGACTCCCAGTATCTCCCAGTGAGTAGTCCTTGGTTCAGCTCCAAAAATTGACGGCCATGATCAGATATTGGTCAAAGGGATATCTTCGTATATCTTCGTATAGCACTCAGAAAGAATAGTTGACCTTTCCCAACTCATCAAATGTGGGATCTAAGAAGACCCCTGCGGCTTGGATGCCCTTAACATCCCTCAACCTTCCCCTGCCAGGTCAGAAAAGATGCTCATGTCAGATGCGGACCTTGCAGCAGAGGCTGAATGCCGCATGAAACAATTCGTGGAAGAAGAGGACTGATGGCTGATGCGATTGGCAGCCCCCCATTCAATAGGGGAACCCTTATGGTGATCATATGGATGTGTCTGAAAAAATGGGTATACAAGGGTATACCGTATACCCGCAAAGGGGGAATATGGTCAAAAAATGTCAAACACCATTCGAGATATAATTTTATCCGAATATACATGACATTGTTTTCAGACAATCCCATATCAACCGCTTCCAAATCCGGCATTTTCCGTCATGTTCCATAGTTTACAGCCCAGTGATTGGGACTGGCCACAGTCGGCCTCAAGCTGAAGTCAAGTCTCGCAGGGGATCAAGAAGGCTTAGTGGTAACTGTAAGACTCAATTCATGGAAGTCTGTGAAAGCAAAACAACATCTACATTTTGCAATAGAAGACCAGGGAAGTAACTGTAAATGCATGCACGATCATGTTCATAGAACATTCATGTCCACTATACAGACATGTATATAGACATTATAGACTATCATTGCATTTCAGCCAGAAGGCGCACGGAATACAACAAGCAACTCAACGAATCAGTACGCCCTGGCAACGACAGACAGTGCATTTCAGGAGTCCATGACAGTGAGTCGCAAAACCAGCGTTCGACGGAGCAGCAGAAATCACAGTCGCCTGGTTGTTCGTTGTCCCAATGGGCAGCTGCTCAATGGGCAGTCCTACTAAGTCATCTAAGTTCAATTCTCCAACCTTCTAGGGTAAGATGGGCTACTCATTCTTTTCTTGGGTTCTAGTAGAACTGCTTCGTACATCTTCATACTGTAAGTAGTGAAATCTAAAGTTGAAATGAATAGACCTATCCTACTCTTGCTTCTGGTACGTTCCTGAAATGATAAGGCTTGCATGAAACGATGGACAGATCCTCATGTTCCTGAAAGACTAAGGTTCCATCAGTGAAGATGATGACAAGCTGCACTCTGTGCGAGAGTTTGCAGAGAGGACTGGTGAATTCTCGTGTTGAAACCGAAGCTTTCCATGCCATAGCGAGTGAGTTATCGCGGACACTAAGTAGAATGACCTAGAAATACTCGTAGCTAGAATATCCTAGAATGGCATTAAATCATATTAAATGACATTGACAGTGATACTAGAATATTAAATGTCGATAAAATACTTGAATATCAACAGTATCACCAATGACATTGATAGTGATACTAGAATATCAATGAATATTATTAAAATACATTGGTGATGTTAGTGATGTTAAATGAATCTTGATGGCAACGGCAGGACTTCAGCCCTGGAGAACTTGGTCAGTACTATGAGGAGCAACAAAAGGTACAGCTGATACAATCGATGGCAATGGAAAATCCATGAAATATAAGATTCATATATATATAAGTATACATACATATATATAATATACATATATCATTATATTATATATATAACATTATATAATTATTATATATTGTATATATATATACACGTATATATTAGAGTTCAAATGGTAAACGATCGATTAATGAGGGGATGATCCAGCAAACCATGCTGCTGTCGCTGTCTCCGCTCTTGGTGTTTCTCTTCAGAGATGAACCTGCTTGTCATGTACCATTCGACTGGGAGGCTGCATCATTGGTTCAACCGACTGCCTTGTGGGAAAAGGCAGGCAGAATCATGCCTTAGTCACCTTAGTGTTTGATGCTTTCTTTTTCTTTCCACTATGTTTCCAAAGTAGTTCTTCAATGCTTTTGCAGTGCGGCTGATTCTGTTAGTTGCTGATTTCTCGGCTGAAACTCTGTGGACTCAAGATGCTCTAAGATTCCCGTGGAAAGCAGCAGGGGATGCCTTTTTACTGCAGGTTTTTGAGGTACTTCGTCAACTCCTTGGATTACCTCAACAGCTAGGAGCTTATATATCCCTTGCGTTGTTGGAATTGTCGATATCATTTGGCTGTGAAAATGTTGGATTTTTCCAAGTTATGGCCATGTTATCGGGAAAGCCCCTGGGAAAATTTATGGCAGTGTGGGGATACTGTATTATGTCAAGTTTTCCCAAAATAATTCTGACCCAGTGTACTTGTTGGGGTGGGTCGGTATTGTTGCATTTTGTTTTCTGAGGCCAATTTGTTTTGTTCAGCATTTTGTATATATTGTTCACTTTTGGAGTTGTTTGCATTTTATGAAAAATAATTAATTACTTAATTATTTAATTAATACGTGCAACATGTTTTTGAACATACAAAAAAATATAGGATGCCTGATGAAAACAAAAAAACACCCAAACATTTTTTTCAAATGGGTACCGCATCAGCAAGATTGATCTTCAATTGTATGGTTGTTGTGGTGGTCCTCTATTGTGTCAAGTCTTTTTTGAAGTGAAAATGTTCCGAAATCCTTTTCTCCTTTCCGTTTCCTTTCCTTTGCTAAAGTTTTTTCTCTTTTTACTTTCTTAGTTCCATTCTTTTGGAATTCTCAAAATGTCTAATTTCCAAAATATAGGATACCTTATTAAAACACCCAAAAAAACAGCACCCAAACAATTTTTCAAGGGGGTAGCCCATGAGCAGCATTGATCTTCAATTGTATGTTTGTTGTGGTGGTCCTCTATTGTGTCAAGTTTTTTTTGAGTATTTTTCCAGAATCCTTTTATCCTTTCCTGTTCCTTTCCTTTAGTTGTTATATCTTACTTTTTAATCTCCATTCTTTTGGATTTCTCAAAATGTCTAATTTCCCAAAATATAGGATTTTTTTATTAAAATAACCCCATTAAAAAGCAGCACTCACACAATTTTTCAAGGGGGTAGCCCATGAGCAACCCTGATCTTCAATAGTATGTTTGTTGTGGTGGTCCTCTATTGTGTCAAGCTTTTTTTGAAGTGATTGTTTTTTCCAAAATCATTTTCTCCTTTCCTTTGCTATAGCTTTTGTCTCTTACTTACTTCAATTCTTCTGGCATCCTCTCCTTGATTTCTATGGTGATTCTATGGTATTTCTATAAAGTTTCTATGGGAATTCTATGGAATTTCTATGGGATTTCCATGAGGTTTCTTTGGAATTTCTACGGTGGTTCTATGATATATCTGTGGGATTTCTATTGGATTCCTGTGGGATTTCCATGGTATTTCTATGATACTTCTATGGGATTACTATGGGATTTCTAAAGGGATGTCGATGGTATTTCTATGGGATTCCTATGGGTTTCAAAAGGATGTCTATGGGATTTCTATGATATTTCAATGGGATTCCTGTGGGATTTCTATGGGATTTCCATGGTGGTTCTTTGGAATTTCTCTGGGAGTTCAAAGGGATGTCTGTGGGATTTCCATTGGATTTCAGATTTCTATGGCATTCCTATGGGATTTCCATGATGTGTCTATGATATTTCTATGAGATTGCTATGGGAGGGATTTCAATGGTATTTCTACGGGATTCCTATGGGTTTCAAAAGGGTGTCCATGGGATTTCCATTGGATTCCTATAGGAATTCTATGATATTTCAATGGGATTTCTTTGGGATTCCTATGGGAGTTCCATGATGTTTCCATGAATTTCTATGGGACTACTACGGGATGTCTGAGGGATTCCTATGCTATTTCCATGTTATGTCTATGATTTGTCTATGGGATTTCTGTGGGATTCCTATGGGATTTCCATGATATTTCTATGATATTTCTATGGGATTACTATGGGATGTCAATTGAACGTAAGTTGAAATCAATTGAATTGAAATTCAAACTAAATTGAAATCAATTGAAAATCTATTGAAAGTAAGTTGAAATCAATTGAAAATCAATTGAAAGTAAGTTGAAATCAATTGAAAATCAATTGAAAGTATATAAGTTGATATCATTTGATCATCAATTGAACGTAAATCGAAAATAATTTTAAATCTATTGAACGTAAAGCGAAATCAGTTGAAAGTAAACTGAAATCAGTGGAAAGTAAATTTCAACCAATTGAAAGTAAATTGAAATCAATTGAAAGTAAATTGAAGTCAATTCAAAATAGATTGAAATCAATTGAACATTTATTGAAATCAATTGAACATCAATTAAAATCAATTCAAAGTAAATTGAAACCAATTGAAAGCAACTTGAAAATCAATTGACATCAATTGAAATCAATTGATCCAATTTTATTCAGACCTCTCTCAAAAAAATAACTTTAAAGTGTAACCTGAAGTTGTTTGGGGGTGGGGGCCCCCCTACTCGAATCAGGATCCGACATTATATGGGCCACATGGGGCGTGGGGCCATCCCATTGGGTATCCAGGTCTGGAAGAGCCTGTAGCGACCTCAGACTTGTTTGGATAGGAACCATGCTAGGAACGGCGAAATCACCATCGACATCCCCATTGCTTGCAGTGGTTTAGTGGTTTTGATATGTGTTTGAGTCTTTCAGTTGCTGGTTATATAATATATACCCTCTGGTTATTAAACATAGCCATGGGAAATGGCCCATTTATAGATGGTTTACCTATTAAAAATGGTGATTTTCTATGGCTATGTTAAATAACCACATGGTATTTCTCCGGACTTGTTGCTTCACAGCAACTCCAATGGACTCCTGGTAGCATTTTTACTTCAGCCCCAGCATCGCATCGTATCGCATCGTATCGTCCCAGGAAAGACGTGGCTGTTGCCATTGCATCCTTCAGAGCACATGGTTTTGTGCCTGGCTGAAATGCTTCGCGGTCACCATATGTCACCCATATGTCACCATTTTCCGCCAAGTTGCACGGGGAACATGAAACACTATGAACCACTATGAAGCACTCATATCCACTAAGCCTGAACCACTGGAGTTTGTTGGGTTACCGTGGCGAATGAGTCACTCATCCTGGTTGACATGCATCGGCCATGTTTCGCGGGTTTTTACCAGTGACTGGACCCATGTTGTGAAAATGTATCAGGATTCTCCATGTGGATGTAGCCATATGTAGCCATATAGTTGATCCCTCCAACCACGCTTTGCCCGGCTGAAGCTGAATGGTTTGAATCAATCCACCAGAGGCAGCTTTTGCACCCTCACCATCTTGGCGCGCCTTGGACGAAAGAGAGAAAAGGCAGAGAGTTTGAAAAAACTTGTGAAAAATCATCCCAAAGTTGCGTATTTGTTCCAAGGAAAGCCATTGGTTTTGGGTTTTCCCATTTGTTCCCCATTCTGAAGACTCCCCAGCCCTTGGGTATCGTTGGAGCTGCAAGGAATGTAGGGGTGATCCTGTACTCAGCCAACTGGACAATTCAGAACGAGACTTTCTCAGTACCCTCAGTCGCTCGGATGGGTTGATGATCAGCAGTTGCATTTGGACATGTGGCTATGGATCAATACCTATGAAAATACCATTTTTAGGGGGATGAACATCCATTTTAACCCAGCTATTTTGATGTGAACAGAAGGGGTACTATTGGTTTTGACCCATCCCCATGTTTCGGATTTGCTTTAGCTTCATTAGCAGGACAACGTCGATTGTTTCACATGAATTGACTTTCACCGCAACTCGAATTGTATATGCGTTGCAAATTTATCTTCTATCAGTCAGAAGGACTCGGATACGCAGTCCACCCCAAGTCAATTGTGATGAATGAAGACCGCATTGCAGACTTTGTTCTGAGTATCCTCTCTTTTGCCCCTTCTAGCATCACAGCCCCAAACAGGCAGATTGATGACTTCTTGAACTCATGTGCTACGGACTCCCAATGCTGTCCCCTTCTCTCCTCGAAATCTCAAGTGGTCCATTGAAATGATGCTCTAGTTCTACCATCTATCATAGCAATTTGTGTTTCAACAGTTTCTATCATATTCTATCATACCATTGTTTCTATCATATTCTTCAACAGACTGGTGTTTTCAATCACACAATGGCACAGTGGACAGTGGCCCCGAAGTGGACATGGGAGATGGGTCGAGCCATTGCAAAACCGGATGGGTGGCAGTTGTTCGAATTGACCAGTCGATGTTGGGCTTGGGAAGGCCATCAAGTAGTGTAACACCATTTGCAACAAGAATGATGCATTAGGTATTCTTAAACCCTTCTCAAGTCACAATTCTCCGTGGTAAATCCCACAATGTTCATCATTCACTGTCACTTCAAATCCTTATATATATATATAGAATATATGATATATGTGTGTGTGTGTTTGGCATGGTGCCTGGCTCCCGTACTCATACAGACTGGAATGTATACTCTGGCTGGTAGCTTCAAATCTTATGTTCCAAAAAATGGGATGATCATCCCAATCCCAACTGACTTTCGCATATCTTTCGGGGAAGCCCCAAGCAGTACTGTGCTATACAAATTTTGATTACCTCATCGCCGACCGGCGGAGATCTCAGGTGGTCACAGCATTGGACATTTTTTTCTGTGCCTGGACGGAGCAATGGAAAACCGCTGCTGGATGATGAGAAGTCAATGGAAATGAATTTAAGGTCAGAAATCTACCAATTGTTTTGGGGTGATTTAACAGCCCCCACATGGGAAACTATAGGTATGGAAGTACGACTTTTTTGCTGGAGCTTGCAAGGCATGGACCAATGGAAGGCTTACAAGGGTATTGCGTTGCGGATGCTCTGTCAAGAAGATGGAGCTTGAGATCTAGGATGTACGCAGAGGAATGCCGTGGTAAACCCTTTGCATCCTGGAAGAATTCCAGATTGGAGACCAAACATCATGTCACACGACCGCTTTAGGCTACTTGAATAAGGACTGAAAAAACACGCTGAGCGTCTCCTGAATTCCCCATTTGAGACAATTCATTTCGTCCCAGCCGCCAGGGGTATCTAATGTCACCGCAAGCCCCAACAAATGTAGGCACTTCAAATTTCTCAAAACACTACTAGAAAAATGCAATTATCATAATAATTATACCATATAATATATAAATTTGCTTGAAACGTAGGTCTTCAGGGGGGGTACCATATATATATATAATGTACATACAATATTATATATATATATATCAATGTTTATGATTTTTGGGGGGAGATCCCCAGGGGGGTCCTGGGGATGGGATGTTTTTTTACCGAGGCTGTGTGTATTTTGTGGAGTCTGGGTTGAAACTCATCGTCCACCGTGCCTACTTCTTCTGGAATGAGGTGCTGCCATGACCATTGGCAAATTATTGGGATCTGATGGAGATATGAACGGAGATATGTTGCATCATTTTGCCGAGAAGTACCAATAAATTGAATGTTTGAAAATTTGAAAATGGTGAAAATGGATGACACCCCCCAAAACGGCAATTTCAATAGAAAAAAATGAGGGAAAATGAAGATGAAGCAGTAGATTTGGGTGCCATATTTTCAGACAAGCCCTATGGCCATGTCCTGCCATTGGAGACTGTCCAAAATGCATGAATTCACAACATCCATTATTTGATGTGTTACTCGTCTTCCCTCAGCGAAAGCGTCCAAGGTGAAAAGTGACCCAACTGTTTGTTTGCATGTCAGTGTGTGTGTGTATGTAATATCTGAACAGATGTAAAATTTCTGCTATTTTCGTCTATTTTCCTTTTTTATCTAGCGGGGGGTGGTAGCAGGGTCCAGAGTCTACCACCAACGAAGACGCTCTAGTCTCCCTGGTGATACATGGCCTGATCAGCCATCCGTACCTGCACTATTTTCCACTGCAATGGCAAGGGGCTAAGCCGAGAACCCCAACCTGAATCGTTCATTTATTCTTGTCCAATTGCACGTTATGGGATTCAGTTCCGGATGGTAGGAGTATGTGATAAGCTAGTGGACTTAGGAGTATGCTATTTTCTGAGAAACCCACGATGTTCGTCCAAGTGAGATGTTTGTCAATTTCGCGCAGGATGCCGGTTGGAATGTCTTCGACTTATGTTTAGTCGTCCTGGCTGTGTACGATCAGGCGATGTTTTTCGTTTGGCGCCTCGGTAGCAGTGTGGTCTTTGGGGATCTTTGGTTCCAAGTATAGGTGCATATATCACCATATATCACCATAGTTACAAGGAAATCTCAACTTATCATGTCGGGCTTTTGAACGATTACCATGGTTATAGAACAATGTCGCTCACCCCAACTGCACCCTGAAGGTGTTTGTTGTTGGTCGATGTCAATGTGCACCAGAGCATATTTTCGTGTCTATGACCGCAAGTGAAATGCGTAACTTACCGTGGCAGCTGCAATCTCAAGGCAATCGGAAGAAGCTGATATGTACAACGCCAATATGAACTTCATGAGGCGCCTGGGGATGACATTTTGAGCACCATACTCGTCTCCAACCGCATGTGAGTCTGTGAGTTGAATATCCGTCTTTCAAACGTGCATTGCTGTTTGTGCATTGCTGTTTTTTTTCCGTGTCGTCAAGATAAATGCTGGCAGCTGAACATGTCAATTCAGACAAAGTCTGTTGCCCTTCCACAAGACCCTGCACTATACTGAATGACACAAGCAAATGACAAGATTTTTAGACATAAACTCTCATTGGAGGATTCTTCATCTACTGCATCCATTGAATGTCATTGGTTTGGAATGTGCACAAACAAGAGTGAGGAAAGATAAGAGGAAGACAAAGTCCATTTGGGTTTGTCTGAAAGTTAAGGTGAAAAACAGATCCAATGGTGTATCATCATTTTTGCCATTCAAATGGCCATTCAAATGGTATAGAAATGATAAATCCATGTACATCCTCCATTTAAAGGTGCTTTACACGGGTTACCATGGTGCCGCTTCAAACAGGTCACTTCGAATCGTGAAGGTATCCAGGATCCTCAGGCCGCAGCTATGACCTGAATGGTGATTTTCCCATAGCTATATGGGGGTTTCCTATTGAAACCATGGGTTTACTAAGAGTATCTAAGAGTTACTGAGATATATGCTAAGTCGTGGTTTCATGACTTGGATGATTTGGGGTAGCCGTAGCCTTATGACTTATGAAACCTCCATTAACATGCTCTGTCAAATAACCAGAGAGTATGCTTGGAGGATGACTGAACAACTAGCAAGTGCATCGCCAAGTGCTTGGCATCGTGAGTCTTACATTTTTTCAAATTTGCGCCATTGGATAGAAGTGGCTCCACCGAACCTACGATGGCACCAACCTTCATGTCCTGTCACTTCATTGGTGACTGTCGCCAGGCTGGTGCGCGTGATTAGAATCTTCCGTGACTTGAGATGTATGCTTTTCTCTATTTTGTGGTCCTTCATTCCTCTATTCTGGTGCTTGGCCCAGTTGATTCAGAATAGATTGTTCTAAGTGTACATGGGAGGATGGTCAGGTGGCTTGCAGGCAGGACGTCAAGCGTCATAATACCCCAAAATTCAGGGAGTCTCACCCCAAATTTATGCAGCATACGGGATTGGGTTGGGTTGGATTTCAACCATCTCTACAAAGTGGGGCCCCAAACGATAGTCAAGTTGATGAAAAAACTCCACTTTCACTTATATGGTTTATGATACTTGTAACTATACTATTCATGGGGTTGCAAGCCAACTTGTGTAGAATTTCCCTGGTGACATGAAGTACGAGGTGCCCCTCGCTCTGAGGTGCTTGGTGCTGATTTTCTTCGTTATCCTCGTGTTCTCGCTGTTCCTCATACAGCTTCTGGACCAAAAGATAGGCATGCCTGTGGATCTGTACCTATGAATGTGACTATGATATAATTACAGTTGGTGATCGATCTAAATCTAAAGGTCCTTGTAAAGATGTTTAATAGCGAAGACCGTTCATGTTGTGTTAGGAACCCTCGCGAAATATGTTTTCGAGTTCGCGAAAGCAAACATTTTCATGTGCGAAAGTTTCGCGAAAGTTGGATATTTAGCCGCTTTCGGCGTGTTCCGCCGGCCACCATGGAAAGAGCTATCCTGTAGGCTGCAAACAGCCCTTGCACAGGCCCAGCAAGAACATGATTTTTGTATAAAACATTGTGTTTGTGGATAACACGGCTCTGTGTAAAACAGCTCTTTGTGTAAAAGATGGTTTGGACGCAAAAACATTGGTCTTGCTCAAACCACGGTTTAAGTTTAAACCAAAGCATGTGTGTAAACCAGGGTTTTGGAAAAGGCCATATTGAGAACGGCTTTGGAACAGGCCATATTTAGAAAGGTTATGCGTGTAAAAGGTGTTCGGCGCAAAAGCCAGTGGATCAAGTATTGGATATAAGAAGCGACGGAGCAAACCGATGGCTAACACAAAAAAAACGGAAACAACCATCGAAAAGACAGCAAGATGTGCAAAACCAAGCTGGTGTTGAGCGAGGCGTGGGCAGAGTTGAGCCCACCACAACGTAAGGAAAGGTCAAGACAAAACGAAGAAGAGCTAGGTACAGTAGGCGAATGGGGGTGAGGGGGGTTCAAGTTAGACGAGGCAAAAATCCGCGCCAAGGGGAAAGTCTAGTCAAGACAAAGACAAAACAGGCAGTACAACTACGAACAAGCAAGATCCACAAGACACGCCGGCAGGCCGGCGGATTATGAATCATTCTTGTATACATATACCTACATCTTCCAAAGTGTGCATTTCTTGTGCTCTTTGGAAAATTTCCTGAAATTTCCCAATGTGGCAGATTTTATTGCTGTCGAGCGATTTTTGCATTTTCATTTCCCTATGTGTTTTGCAACTTGGGGGCCGCTCTTAAGCCAATTCTGGCCTACAGAGAAGTTCGGAGAATCACCTGACCACATTGACCTACAGATGCACACCGTTTTTGTTTGCAAGCAATTGTTGTCAGGCATCAGATTTTGAGGAGGTCTTGACGTTTTTGTCAAAGCCACATTACGTAAGAATTCGATCAAATTTCAGGGATTCTTCAGATAGAGGCCGCCTCTGAAAATCGACTGCTTAGGGCAGGTGCACACCGTAAATCGCACGGAAAGATATATATATATTAACATATTTATATTTTATATACACCAAGGTTTCTACATGCAGTTGGTCTCGCTGGTAGCAAATCCAACTTGATGCAAAGAGTTGAATCACCGCAGCAAATAACATAATTTGGAAAGACCCGCAGAACCCGCCACAACAATCCGCAACATAAGTATTTGTGAAATCTGCATTTCTTCTTGAAATCTGAAACGGCGATTTCTACCATCGATATTTGCAGAAAAAATTGGGCGATTAGAATGGTGAACACCTGTCTTCACGAAGGATAGTCTAAATATACACGATCACACAAATTCCTACTGGAGTATGCTTAGTCTGAACTGCTTGAGATGGATAGCTATATGCAATGTTGAAGCGAAGACATGCTTGTACCCTGCTAAAGCCAGGCAATCGAAGTACTTTGCAGGGGAGATTCTTGCAAACCTGTCGGTGTTGATTCAATTGGGGCGGGTTGGTGTGAAATTCCTGGAAGTTGCCAAAGACAAAGCGAAAGCCAAGAAGCTTAAGTAATGCAATTACACAAGGGATAAAGCATGTGTGCGTTCTAAAGTTGAAGGAATCCAACGTTGCGTAGAGGTGACACCTGTGATACTTGCAAGCAGATTGGATTCAATTGATAGACCCCGAGTTGACATGTGAAACGGCAATAATTTTTAAATCAAACATTTTTTCGAGAAGCGCCGATAATTTCTTTAGTTTCAAGGTCGAGCGATAATTTTACACTAGGGGAGGTTGTAGGTATCACTTGTCAAGGGCTACAACTCCCTGCGGCCCGAGGGTCCGGCAGGAGAAGGGTAGCGGAGAATTTTGGCTTGGTTCTGGTTCACTTCACTGTGGTGCTGTACACTGTAGTCCAGACTCCGGACGTTTCCCTGTCCCCTCATAGGTAGCAGCCGAGCTTCCAAAAGTGAGGCTTTGCGAGAGCCAAACGCCACAGCCCCTGGCATTTGTTTTTTCTCTGATGCGCCCTCCTCTGATGGCTGGGGTCTGCGAATAGAAATATTTTTGCGAAAGTTTCCGGATAGTTCTGCGAAGGAGCGGGCGACAGTCAACGTGCATTTTGAAGGGGTGGCCCAGTAAGCTTTGCAAAAAAATACCTGTGATCAGCACCAATCTATCTTGAGAAGGGATTCCCAGATGCTAGCTGCATGCTTACAAGGCTGTCAAGATGTGATCCGTGGCAATTTGGCGTAATTTGGCAGGTTCTGCCAGTGTTGGCTATAACACAGTTAAATGCGCAGGAGCCCCATTTAAAACTTCAGAATTAGCCAGAAACGGTCTTTTCCAAAGATAAAAATAGTTTTGGACTGTCAGGGTATAGTTATAATCCCATAAGTTTTGCCAGTTACCCTGAGAGATTCTATGAATGGAATGTTGGGTGGATGAACATCCATCAATCCCTGTCCGGCTGCTGTGGACCTTTTTCCTTGGGCATTTTCAATGTTGCAAGTAAATCAACTATAATCAACTAATGTCATGAGGTCATATTGGATGTCAAGAGAAAGGCGGTGTCCCAAAAAAGGCAAAAACCCCAAATGGCCATTGAAAAATGGGGAGCTCAGCTGAGGCTGGCCACTGAATTCGTGATCCAAGCGAATTGGGCGGCGCCACAGCTCCAGATGAATCGGGAATGGGTTGTGAGCTACGAACGGACCCCAAAAGTTTGCTATTTTTGGTCATCCGCGGGGCCCCCTTCATTTTTGATGGGGAAACCTATGGGAAACCTATGGTTTTGGGGCCGCCCCTATTTTGAGGAACATCAATTTTTAGGAGTGGTCAGCACTTTGACCCCAAACTGACTGGGAGAAGTCAGGTTTGGATTTAAATCACGTTTGGTTTCTTCAAGCCCATTCGAGATTTTCCTTGCAAAGGTAGACAGCTGGCCGGTTGGCCGATTGTTGGGGTCAGAATGGGTCAGAAGAAACAACGCGAACGGAGTTTGATCACTCCCTTGTCATCATTTACAGCCTTTCTCTCGATCGTTTCTGTATCGCGGCATGAATCTAGAAATCTCTTTGCTTTTACGGGTATTACCAGGAATTATATGCTGCCAATTGAGTCTATGCACGTCTTTTGCTCATTTGTAGAGAGACACACAAGATAGCGCATGTCATGTTGCAGATTAGCTACTCCTTCAAGACCTGTTAACACTCGAACGGGTGCAAAAAGTCACATAGGACTGTAAGAATCATGCTAGACCTTTGCCAATGTTTTCAACTGCTCACCTCCACAAATGAATGCCTCATTTAGCAACCTTCACCTGAAAACCTCGACTGCTGTGCCTAGCAAAGTTCCGGGTGGAGTTCTTATCAGGACCTCCCGTGGGGCTTCAAAGACGAGTTCCTCGACTATTTTGGATCTGTGCCCTCATCGGACTGCTGATGTTGGATGGGAAGGCAGCAGAAATAGGACCGAAGTGCCTGTCTGGTTCACGATGTTTAAGCTGCCTTGGCTGCGGCATCTTTGATGGATGAGCAAGGTGACGCGGGTATATCAACTGGGAGCCAAAAATCTTCTCTCTCTTAAACTTGTGACTTTTAGAAGCTGAAATGTGTGTTTTTTGAAAGTTTCTAAAGATGATGTAGCATCATCCCTTTGCATCTTTGCCAAGCACTGTTTTTTGGGGAAACATCTTTTGTCAAAAATCACTCTCCCATCCAGTTGCCAGGTACAGGACACCATGGCCACCTTGTACATGTCCAGTACAGGGGGGGTGGACTGGAGAGTGCCTTATGAGGTCTTAGCACCTTGACAGCCTTGACTTGTGGCTGCCACTAGGGAAGACCAGAAAAGGTTCATGCTGGGGAAGCTGGAACTAAATGCTGCAACCAGGTGCTCACTTGTTTTCATTTGCAAATTGAATTTGTCTATGCTAGTCTTTAATCGGCCAAATGGCAAACCTGTTTGTTTTTGTTGATGGCCCTGTCAAGTTTTCTCGATGACAATTTACAGCTGCATTTGACAGCATTTGTATCTGCAGAAGTCAAGGAAAGCGTTGGCACGATGTTTTTGTTGCTCAGGCCGCTAGCGGTGATCTGAGTTGTGCTGCCTTCTTGGCCTATGTATCTTGGCCTATGGTGAGGACTGTGGACTCTGGGGAAAACCAGAGGTCACAGAACAATTCTTTCCTGAATAGTTTTTGCGCCAAAATACGTACAAAGACTGCTCGATGGTAATTGATAATATGATACGGTATGTATTTATAACATATAGGAGCATAAGTATATGTAAGATTATGTAAGTATATGTAATCTTCAATCTTCGCGTCGTTTCGCTGTAGCGTTTCGCAGTGAATCTTTCTTCTAATCAAACGTGAACACAGATTCCGCAGCTGAATTAGATCCAGGCGGCCAGCATGCGCCCATGACTTCTCTTTGTTTTCCGATCTAGGATGTCCTGGGATTGTGTCTGACTGAGCTTGCAGGGAGCATTCTTGGATGCTGAGGGCATGACGTATTGAGATCCATGGCCCCGTTGATTTATTAATTGGCCATCTGGGCCAATCAGAGTGCACCTCACACTGTGACGCTTTGTCGGCGCTTCGAGGTGAGTTAGAACCTTATAAGCGCGGGCCTTTTTACTTTACCTTTTGTCAGGTGTTTGAGCAGACTTGTGAATTGGGATTTTGGCTTTTTGCCACTTGACCTATTGGAGTAGAAATGCAGAGGATCTGGCACAAGTTGACAAAAAAAGCGGCTTTTCATCGCTTTGCCGCAAGGTCATTTTTCCAACGCGTCTTGGCATATCTTCTGGCATTCTATCTGGCATATCTTCTGGCATTCTACCTGGCATATCTTCTGGCATATGTCCTGGCATATCTTTTGAAACTCTATCTGCCATATCTTCTGGCATATCTTCTGACATTCTATCTGGCATTCTATCTGGCAAATCTTCTGGCGTTCTATCTGGCAAACATTCTGGCGCTTTATCTGGCATACCTTCTGGCATTCTATCTGACATTCTATCTGGCATACCTTCTGGCATTCTATCTGGCATATCTTCTGGCATTCTATCTGGCAAACATTCTGGCACTTTATCTGGCATATCTTCTGGCATTCTTTCTGACATTCTATCTGGCGTTCTATCTGACATTCTATCTGGTATACCTTCTGGCATTCTGTCTGGCATATCTTCTGGCATTCTATCTGACATATCTTTTGGCATTTTATCTGGCATATCTTCTGGCATTCTATCTGGCATATCTTCTGGCATTCTACCTGGCATATCTTCTGGCACTCTATCTGGCATATCTTCTGGCATATCTTCTGACATTCTATCTGACATTCTATCTGGCCAATCTTCTGGCATTCTATCTGGCAAACATTCTGGCACTTTATCTGGCATACCTTCTGGCATTCTATCTGACATTCTATCTGGCATGCCTTCTGACATTCTATCTGGCATGCCTTCTGCATTCTATCTGGCATATCTTCTGGCATTCTATCTATCTGGCATCTCTTCTGGCATTCTACCTGGCATATGTCCTGGCATATCTTCTGGCACTCTATCTGGCATATCTTCTGGCATATCTTCTGACATTCTATCTGGCATTCTATCTGGCAAACATTCTGGCATTCTATCTGGCAAACATTATGGCACTTTATTTGGCATACCTTCTGGCATTCTATCTGACATTCTATCTGGCATACCTTCTGGCATTTTATCTGGCAAACATTCTGGCACTTTATCTGGCATATCTTCTGGCATTTTTTCTGTCATTCTATCTGGCGTTCTATCTGGCATATCTTCTGGCATTCTATCTGGCAAACATTCTGGCACTTTATCTGGCATATCTTCTGGCATTCTTTCTGACATTCTATCTGGCGTTCTATCTGGCATACCTTCTGGCATTCTATCTGGCAAACATTCTGGCACTTTATCTGGCATATCTTCTGGCACTCTTTCTGACATTCTATCTGGCGTTCTATCTGGCATATCTTCTGGCATTCTATCTGGCAAACATTCTGGCACTTTATCTGGCATATCTTCTGGCATTCTTTCTGACATTCTATCTGGCATTCTATCTGGCATATTCTGGCATTCTATCTGGCAAACATTCTGGCACTTTATCTTCTGGCACATTCTATCTGGCGTTCTATCTGGCATATCTTCTGGCATTCTACCTGGCAAACATTCTGGCACTTTATCTGGCATATCTTCTGGCATTCTTTCTGACATTCTATCTGGCGTTCTATCTGGCATATCTTCTGGCATTCTATCTGGCAAACATTCTGGCACTTTATCTGGCATATCTTCTGGCATTCTTTCTGGCATTCTATCTAGCGTTCTATCTGTCATATCTTCTGGCATTCTATCTGGCAAACATTCTGGCACTTTATCTGGCATATCTTCTGGCACTCTTTCTGACATTCTATCTGGCGTTCTATCTGGCATATCTTCTGGCATTCTACCTGGCAAACATTCTGGCACTTTATCTGGCATATCTTCTGGCATTCTTTCTGACATTCTATCTGGCGTTCTATCTGGCATATCTTCTGGCATTCTATCTGGCAAACATTCTGGCACTTTATCTGGCATATCTTCGGCATTCTTCTGACATTCTATCTGGCGTTCTATCTGGCATATCTTCTGCATTCTATCTGGCAAACATCTGGCACTTTATCTGGCATATCTTCTGGCTTCTTTCTGACATTCTATCTGGCGTTCT
>CAMXCT020003068.1:27380-154976 GCA_947184155.2 Cladocopium goreaui | reverse complement strand
TCTGGCATATCTTCTGGCATTCTATCTGGCATATCTTCTAGCATTCTATCTGGCATTCTATCTGGCATATCTTCTGGCATTCTATCTGGCAAACATTCTGGCACTTTATCTGGCATATCTTCTGGCATTCTTTCTGACATTCTATCTGGTGTTCTATCTGGCATATCTTCTGGCATTCTATCTGGCAAACATTCTGGCACTTTATCTGGCATATCTTCTGGCATTCTCTTCTGACATTCTATCTGGCAAACATTCTGGCACTTTATCTGGCATATCTTCTGGCATTCTATCTGGTGTTCTATCTGGCATATCTTCTGGCATATCTTCTGGCATTCTATCTGGCAAACATTCTGGCACTTTATCTGGCATATCTTCTGGCATTCTTTCTCTAACTGGCGTTCTTTCTTACTTTCTTTCTGGCAAACATTTTGGCACTTTATCTGGCATATCTTCTGGCATTCTTTCTGACATTCTATCTGGCGTTCTATCTGGCATATCTTCTGGCATTCTATCTGTCCGTTGAGGGCCAGCGGTGCTCACTGAGCTCGGAGGATCCGAGGTCAGCGGTGCTCACTGAGCTCGGACGGTCCGAGGTTGAGGTCCAGCAGTGCCCACTGCGTGCGGAAGTTGGCGAAGAGCGTGGCGAAGAGTTGGCAAGGCGGAACTGAACATGCAAGTGGAGGCAGAGGTGGTGGAGGAGAAGGAGGAGGAGGAGAAGAAGGAGGAGAAGAACAACTCTGATAAAATCTAACAACCCTCACCTGGCAGGCGGGGAAAAAACATGTTTGGTTCAATATGTTTTGGCGGCAAACGTTTATTGTTTAACCTTTGTATTGCACAGCAGGCCATTGGAATAGCAAAACAGTTACAACATCACAGTTCGGATAACACGGCGTTTTGCAACAATGTTGCCAATCTACACGCTTCAAAGTCTTCTCTCGCGCTCAGATAGCCTTCTTTGAGTTCGCTGTCTTCAACGTCCTGACAGGCTGGGATCATAACTGTTTTGTGTAGTGTGCACCTGTGGTCATGTAAGGATGTGCTATTTGATCCGGCTCTATGATTTGTTCGGATAGTTCTTTAAATTTCATGCGTTGCCTTTAGAATAAAGAAACACAATTATCAGTGTTTTTTTCCGTTTTGTTCCCTGGACAATTGCGTCTTAATTCTGTTTCCGGCGCCTTTTGTTACGTGCCTTTCGTGAAGAAAACATGGTCATGGCTACGGTTGGCACAGGCGTTTTCGTTGATCACGCGATGAAGGCGCTCGGTATGGGTTCCGCCATGGATTGGCCATGTGACATAAGGCGAAACATGAAACTATGTAGTACCACTGTTTGGTGTGTATGTTTTTGTCGCGACTGCAGCTGGGCTGTTGCAAGGCCCAGTTGGTCGGTCTCCCGAACCAAACCGAATCAATGCTGAAACGACAAAATTGGAAATTTAACGAATTTGACATGTTCTACAAGAAGGGGCCCGCTGGAGTGGCAATTTGAACTGTAACATGTGATAAGTAAGCTAACACTTGGATTTATGGCGGAGATTAATCTAGAGTTTGATTGCTGAAAGTAAAACAATTTGTATTTTGGGGTGGTCCTTCTTGCAGTGTCTCACCAGTTAATCAAGGTGTCGGCGGCAGATCGAGAGCTGGCGTTGGCCGAACAAAAGAAGAAGGAGAGAACCGAGGCCGTTTTTGTGGTGGTGAATGGAGGGAGCGAGCACATGAGTTGTTTTTTTCGAACCATAGAACAAAGCATATGCTGGCCACAGGGAGCATTTTAGAGCCATGAATGGAGTTTCCCAACCTTGTTATTGTATATATTTTGGAGGATTTTGGAGGAATCAATAATTTGATAAATGTGCATCAGTTTGGTGAATATCTCCTTCCGGGTTATTTTATGTGTTTGGATTGGGATATGATGTACATATCATGGGAATACAATGGAGATATCATGGGAATATAGTGGTAAGATTGCTGTTTTGACATCTTGGTGTAGTGGTTACTCCGTTTGTTTCACTTTTACTTATATGTTTTGATTTGGCATGTCTCAGCCTGCAGCCTGAATCACAGGCCTCAGCAGCTTCTGAGTGCAGGGAAGCAAACAAACAAAGTGGTAAATCAAACAAACGATATGTACCTGGCAATTGGATATCGGCAAGATAGTGGTGAACCAACGGATGACAAACCCATTTTTGAAAGGTTTGCAAGTGAATTTCCAGGAATGTGGAGAGTCAGATAAGCCGATAATCTCCACTTTGCAATGTTTCAAGCAATACCAAGACGCAATGTCTCTTAATTCATATTGTGTGTTCAAGATCTGATAGATTTGATATTTTCATTTAGTATTAGAGGGTCCCGGGACATCTCAAAATGTAGTGGCTCCATAATGTGATTCCCTTTTACTTTTGTGGTACCATCAGATAGTCAAACATTGTCCTACGTTAAAGAAACCTGCGTTTCTTTGAAGTGGCCCCACAAAATCCACCATTTATAGATGTTGTTCCCATTAAATCCAGCATTTATCGATGATTTTCCCAATGAAAACATCCAGTTTCATATAGATGATTTTCCATGAAAACCTCCAGTTTTATAGGAGATGTTCCATTGCATTCTTGCAAATTTGCCATGTCCATGTCGCTGGCACATCTCCCTGGCAGGCGGAAAGACTTCGAGATACGTGTCGTCTCATCGATGCTGATGGAGATGGAAAGGCGGGCAACATGGCGAGTTTTGGGAAATCTCCTATAAAACTGGAGGTTTATAGCTGGGAACACGGGAACATCATCTAGAAATGGAGGATTGAATCCTGGAACATCATCTATAAATGGAGGTTTGTTGTGGGAAAATGATCTAAGAAAAGGGATTTTCCATTGCCATGTTTTTTTTCACCGGAGGGTACACCTTACCAAGGTAACCAACAGGTTCTTTACTCAAGCTGGGTTGTTAACATCGTTTACCTGCAAGGAACCTGAAACAGGTCGAGTTTCGAGTTTCTAGACCGACAGGCTGCAGTTCCTTCTGGTGTTTTGTATGTCGTTGTGAGCTTTGATGCTGTTCATTTCTGTATATGTCTATTCTCCGTTTCACAGAATCTGCTCTTCTTCTATGAGTTTTGTCCTCCTTTGGCTGTCAGATCTCGTGGCCAGAATTTCATGCCTTTCTAGCTTATGCAGCTGGGCATGATGCGGGGTCATGGGATGCCCCAAATACATCAGTGTTTCGGTGCACCCAAAGTCTTTGACTGTGGCCGCTACACCGCAGCATCATGCTGGACAACTGTAGATATTGAATTAAAATTGGGTACCATCACTTTGCCTGTGCAGAAAACCCTTGTACTGATGAAAGGATTTTCAGAGAAGGCAGGCACTGTTGGGTAACTTTTATCAGAAAGACATAATATAGGCATACAAGTTGCATAATTATAATATTACTATGATTTTATAACATGTTTCATATTATGTTTCTTATTGTTATTGCTATATGTGTATATAATATATCATTCTACTGTATAATCCTGTTTCTCTTGGCGGACTATCTACTCAAAACTGGCTCAATGGATGAAGCCCGCGAATCAATTCGATCGTCCAAAGCGCGGTAAGGAAAATGGATATCGAAATATGGCATCACTGGGTTTGGACATCTTCGACTCGAAGAAGTTCTTCAAGTGCCTGGAAGCTGCAGATTTCACCCTAGTGAGAAACTGTGGTACTGTCATAAATCCTGCAGCTAAAGGATGGTTGAAACACGTTGAAACCCAAAAAGATGGGATGGTATACCCTCTGATAATTTCACATAGCTATGTTTTTCATGGACCATTTATAGATGATTTACCCATTCAACATGATTATTTCCCATAGCATTCCATCGCTTACCAGAGGGTCAACATCTATAAACCACCTCTCAACTGCAGGCTTTCCATCTCCAGCTGCTCTAGGAACCTCATGATCATGACCAATCAGAGGGAGATTGAGATCACCCAGTTCGTTTCCGGCTGCATGAGGATGAAAGGCGCAAAGAAACTGCTGGGACTGTCATGTGAGGCTGTTCATAGCTCATGGGTTGATACAATATACAAATATATACATTATGTGTATATATATATATACATATGTATATATATGTATATATATATATATGTATATATATATGTATATATATATATATATGTATATATATATATATATGTATATATATATATGTATATATATATATGTATTTATATATATGTATATATATATATATGTATACCATTAAACTGTATTATAATTATGGTTTCCTTAGCTAAAGGAACAGTCCAACTCTTGAAAGATGAGTAGCTCTATGTCCTGCAACCGCCCACGAGGCGGTGCCACTGGCTGCTCGGTTGATTTAGTCGTCGGCGCATAGCCCGTACTCGTAGACGCCGTAGTGACTGCATATCTGCATGGAATCAGACAGTGGGACTCAACTTGACTCAACATCCATTTTTTGTGAGATCTCTGGTTTCTTCCTGTGTTAGAGTAGGGTTTGCTACTTTGTGGTGACGTTGAGATCCGACTCAAACGTTGTCATGAAGGATGCATTTCATGAATTGGTGGAAATCGCTTAAGCCTTCAGTGATGGCAACTGTCATCTCATTTGAGGAATCGATTTGCACAGTTTGTACTCTGAACTGACCTCCCTTCATCGGCGGCAAGAGGAGTTGCAGGTGGCGGTGCGGCGGTGCTGGGTTTTCGCAGCTTTTCTTCCTGGAATAGCTAGAGAAACTTTGGGAAAACTGTTTGAGTTGTAGGTTTTGGAGCGGAGCTAATTGAATTCAATTCACGGTTTAGTATGATAGATATGATAGTGACATTGCCACCAATTTTGGGGTTCCATTGGGTCCATTGCCAATCTTGAGCCATACCTTCCTATAATCAAATATGGCAAAGCAAATCCCGCTCTTATATATAGATGAATATAATAGTTATATATATAGTTATAGTCTTTTAAAACATGTATTTCCGGGAACTTTCTATTGCCATCTTTGATGCAAAACCGTTTGGTTCTTGCACGTACTCGCGCTGCCAGACATCTCTGACCTTAGCCCTGCGGCTCTTGCAAGACAAGTCCATCCGGCCCCTTGAACCACGGGCGGGGTCAAGGGATGTCGAAGAGGCAGCAGGTTCAGTGGTGATAACTATGGACCCAGATAGTCGGATAGTAATGGGATAATGTTGTAACCAACATTAATCAACATTAAACAACGACATGGCAAGATGGATCAATATCAAAATATAGATATATACGTATTATTTATATATAAATAATATGCATATTATAATATATAAATAATATGTATATTATAATACATATATATATATATATATACTGTATATATATATATATCAATACCTACAAAAATGCAACCAGCTGGTCTTCTTGCCATTAGGCACCGATGATTCCACATGGGCGATGAAGATCCATTTCACAACTACCTGTTTTACTTGACATATGTGACATATGGGCATCATATGAGATAAAGGGGGGGGCTATAATGGGATATATATATATATATAACCAACCAAATGATGTTTGGGTGCGTTTGAAGATAGGGTACACCCCCATTTTTTAAAAATGTTAGTAGGGAAAATGATTCTAAACCAGTGGATTTGGGTTGACCTATTTTCATCCACAGCCATGCCATGCCGTGTGAGGAAACGATCGAAGCAACCGAGCTGCACTAAGCACATGTTGGGTTGTTGATGTTTGCTAGTGTAAATGTATATGTTCTACAATGCCTGCTTCTCATTGGAGCTAAGTCTTGCTGCGAATTTAGGTGATAGTCGACCGTATCTTTGAGGCCTATTCTATCTTATTTTGATATTTGGAAAGATGTGAGCTATGTTGACGTCCAGGAATCTCTGATAACCCAAGCAGCGTTGACCACCAGACCAAGGTTGGGTAGCAAATCCCAGGAGAGGTTGACGGCAAAGTCTTGTGTCCTTGTTGCATCATGTTGTGGAGTCCTTAAAAAAAATGTTTGTTGACAAAGGTAAAAAAAACACCGTCACCTTTCCTGAAATGGTGATACCGTGATACCCCCAAGAGCTGGATGGTTTACAATGTTTACAATGGAAAATCCGAATTTAGAAACCCTCCATATGTTGGTTATGTCGGTGTTGTGGTTTTGGAAGGAGGAAGAGCCCTACAAAGAGCCCTACAACGCTGCTCGGAACAACCTATCTGACGGCAGCCACGGATCTCTTTTCTTTGCTCCAAGGCCGGGGCCGTGAACGGGTCGAATTTCTATTGTTTGACTTTGGGCATTTACCTGTACTACAAATCTGGCTTATCACATGATCTTTTCTCTATAGTTCAGACTTCTTTAAAAAAAAAAACATAACCACAATTTGAAGCCATAAACAAATCATGAATGGAAATCGTATCCAAATCATAAATAAATCATAAACAAAATAGTTTGAAAACCCTTCATCCTAGAGACTTAGGAACTCTGAACTCTATAGTTTTTTGGTGTGTTTTAAAGACTTGCTTTTTGTGGGCTGAGATTTTGAGCAAAACGACAAGCACCGGCCAGGGATCCCTACTCAGTGGCTCCTGAAGGCCTGAAGTCATGACGACAGAACAAAATCAGCAACAGCATTGGGTATTTGGCACCAGGAACACTGTTACGCGGATATGTTGAATTCGATGGGCGTTTTCTACACACTGATTTTCAGAGTTGGCTGGACTGGCTGGACATTGTATCAACGCAATGATCAGGATGTCAGGATGTCGTCATAGGTTGTATCAACGATACTCTGGCGTTTGGACTTAACTTGGTCGTGTTGTTCAGCCTCAGCACATGTTTCACTTTCCACAAAGTTTGAGTTATGTTAAATCAATTTGGGCAAGAAAGAAACATGCAGATCAGGGTCATCTCATGGCAACCTGCCTTTGTGAGGCTCTCCCAATGAAGCCTTGTCTCTCAGACCAGTTCGTGCAGGCGATGATTTGTCATTGTGAAAATGTGGGTGGAAGGTACAGGCCTATCGTCCAATGAAGATCTGCTAAAAAAATGGGGTATAATGAGACATAATGAGATACTGTATTTATGTTATATCGATGGCTCATCGATATAATTAAATATCACATGATATCATGCATGAAATGGTAGAATCCATCCTCCTTGCTAAGATGGCTTGTCAGGTGCCCTGCTGCGGGCCTCCACAGGCCTCAGCTTGGAAGGAGGCAAAGACTCGGGGATCCAATTTGCTTGGCTTCACATCTGGTGGTTTCAACACATTTTAGGTGTTTTTGTTGTTGCATACCTGAGATATCCTGAGATGATAATCAAAAAACTTGACCAATATAATTATATATATATACCAATATCTGGATTCTGGGTTTGGGTCGAAACCTTCAGGTGTTTTCTTCACCTGAGGTCTTCCCGTCAGTCCAATCAGCTTCCTGCTCAATCAGGACTCGGGCTGCCACTGTGTGTTGAGGGCAACATTATTTCATGATCTTGCATGAATATAACATATAATATATAATGATTAATATGTAATATATAATATCTAACATATTATTTACAATATATAATATATAATATATAATCTATAATGTATTATATATAATCTATAATATATAATATATACTTGATATATAATATATGACATATAATAATTTAATATACAACATATATATAATATCACATATATATAATATGATATACAATATATGATATACATAATATGTGATATATGTTGAATCTGTGCTTTGTTGTTTGAGTACTCATATGTATCATGCATCTTATACATCTCAAGATCATGTTTGATACGTAAATACAGAACTTCAGCCTTCAGCATCTCGAATTGTGGCCAGGACGAAGGTGTCAGTACCAAACTCCGCATGTGAGGTGACAGTTGAGGATTTTGGCGCAGGCTTTGGCTCTGGTTCTGAAATGTCTACCCTGCGGTAATTCTTCATAGTTTGCTCTGGAAAATTACCATGTTTGATAGGTAAGTCATGTTGAAATGTGCCACTTTCCAAAGCCAACTGTCAAATTAAAAGGGTTACTTTCTGCATCAATCGACCTATGCAACTATTTGTCCAAATCATATTCTGATCCGCTATACCACCAGGCGCTTTGTTTCGAAGATTTGATTTCGTTCCCTCTCATTTAATGGATCTTAAGTTTGGAGTCTGATTCTGGCTTCGGAGGTGTGCCTATGTTTTCCATGCTGTTGCCATTGGTGCATCAGAGTCACATGTCAGTCACATGTCATTCACATGGCATTCCAAGCGCGATGGATCTTGGTGTGTCAGGCAATGCGACGCACACCACTATCGAATCTTCAGCCCTGTGGGCATTCTGCCGTGGAGACTTGTTATGGTACAAGAATGTGTCTTCAATCCACTGAACTCAAATGAAAATGGTAGCAACAACGAAAAACAAAATGGATACCTTTTTTCCCGTTGCCAACAACCCATCAAATTCATAGTGTCATGTAATTTACATCAACATACTACCAAGAAAAGGGCGGGAAACAAAAAACAGCAACAGAGGCCTGAAGTAATCGATGAATAACGTTGGCTTTTGGTGCCAAAAGGCGACCAGAATAACAGCTTTTGGTGAAGCCACCGGCACTGGAGTGGCGGGAGAGGAACTGTTTGATTTTAATGGACTTCTATCACAATCTGTTGAACTTTGACCATGAACAAAGACATCATGCGATGTTGGTCATGGTTTCAAGGTATAGATAAATTGATGAAGCTGTTGATTTCTGTTTTTGTTTAAATATGTTTAAATCATTTTGGCATGTTCAGACTCAATCTCGTTGCTGGGACCAGCGCACCCCGGTGGCGCCTGTTGGTTTTTGGACCCTCGAAGAGGGGCCCTGTTTGGACCGTCAGGGTCTAAATAACAGGCCGAACGGACAGGTCCGTTTGTGGGGAGGGCCAAGCTTTTTCCACAGCTTATTGGACCTGGATAAAAAGCATCCACCATGACATGTGATAAACATAATTAAACATATATATATATTATATATCAGTGTATCATATATAAATAGACTATAACAGACTCTCTGGTTGGTAAATTACCTTCCGACTCATCTATAAATGGGATATTCTCCATAGCTATGTTTAATGACCAGAGGGTACCACTTGCTATATTTGTTGGATTATGTTGGATTGATCCCTCATCATTTCACATCATTTCTATGTGTTCATTATATAATTCATTAAAATTATTATATTGTCTTAGTTTGAAGGAGGAGCAATTGTCGGCAAGTTGAGATGTCATTGTGCATGATTTGTTGACCGGCGGCAACAAAACAAGGGAAATACATGAAAATACATGGGATTCAGCTGTGTAGGGGTTTTGTTTCCCCAGTTTTTCTGCACTGGACACTAAAGGCATTCGATTATTTGCCCACAACGACGACAACGATGAATCACGACAAACTTTGTGTCACCCATATGGTTTCCTTCGCCTTGAGACATTTGGTGGATTCTTTGGCTCAATATTCTTTGGTCATTGCGGTGTAGAATAACATTCCTGTGGTCGGTCACAGTCACCGCGGAGGAAAAACTCGGGGAATCTGGGACTTGGAGGAACTTCGAGGGCTTTCTGGGTGGTTTGGTTACAGCTAGCATTTTCAGGAGGAAACCTCTGTGATTTGTTGTGTTTTTGTCGTGAATTGTGAAGTGAGCATGTATATAATTCTGTATGTATGTATATATATATTATACACATATATTGAACAGTTGACCGTTGCATGATTAGAGCTGTAACAACCAGCGCGTTCAAGCTGTACAAGAGGTTTTGAAGCTGTTAGGTTAGACGGACTAATTCAGCGTGCAACACTTCAGTGGAACAATCTCTTCACCATTTCAGTTTCAACTATTGGTTTATTTGACCATGGGGAATTCACGCAATGAATGGCCAAGCAGCCAAACTAGTGATGTGAACCATAGGATGATCCCACTTTGGGTCGGGGTACCCCCAAATGTAGCAATTTCAAGGAGGGAAATGATGGGAAAATGATGATGAGCCACAGAATTTCGGGCTACCATGGGCTACCCCCAAAAAAATTGACCAGCATAACCAACTCAGTTGAAAACATATATATATATATGTGTATATATATATATATATATGTATCAACCACAAACTCATTCGAAACCATCGAAACCATCCGCAGCCCTCATTTTGGCGCGCCCCCTGCGGTTCCTGCACGGCGAAGCCGTCACAGGAGAGGGCGCCGGTTTCAACGTCAATCCACGGGTGTAGACCTGCAAATTGGGTATGGATCAATACCCATTAATACCATTTTTAGGGGAATGAACATCCATTTACTGTACCAGCTATTTTGATGTTCACCAGGGGTACAAGGTTTTGACACACTGCCAAATGGCCATTTGATAATATGATTTTATATGATTACTGGTATATGGGGAAAAACATGGAAACAATAGGAAAAACATGGAAAACATATGACAAACCATAGAAACGTGGGGTGTAGCCCATGTTCAGACACACCCACATCAAGGCCTAATGTAGTGAAGCCAATCCCAATATATCCCAATGACCCAATTGATAAACCATGATAAAACATGATAAATCCAATCGCCTGGTAGGATGTCAATGCTTAACCGTTAAGTTCGCCAGATTCCACCAGTAAAACATCAGACCATCTCCCACCTGGGGACCCTTGGGGACCCTAAAAAAATGTCCTTTTCACGGGAATCATCTAGGACTTTGCAGCATGACCATTCCTCAAAACAGAGTAGGATTGCCGATCGCTCCCTGGCTGCATCAAAACATGAAAGATGTGTTGGAAAGCTGACACTCGTGCTATTGCTGAGATGTTTTTGGAACGAAAAAGTTGGGTTTGCATTGACTTCATTCTTGGACTTTGTCTGACTTTGTTGGCAGTCTTGTTTGGTCCACTAGTCAGGGTCCCTGGGTGGCAGCAGGATAGTCCTTGAAACGACATTGAAGTGGCTTTGTAGCTTTTTAATGCTGTATAGATCTCTTGAATTATTTGGATGCATATCATTGCTGAGATATTTATATGATACATAAATTATTATAAACGGAATTATATCAATATGTGTGTTTACCTGAACCACTAAATCACAGTAAATCCGTATCTACTCCGTATGACCTACATTCTTCAAAGCTTGCACCAGCAACTGCAGGCAACACCTCACCATTTGTCCGTGAGTGGGGAATCATAGAGATGCAGATTCCTGGCACTTGGTGATGCCCCATGTTTCATGGCGGTGCAAGATGAATATCCAGATGTGCACAGAGTTTCATATCGCGGAGTTTGAGGGAATTCCACAGAGAAGGAATCGAGTAGTATCAGTTATGAAATTCTGTGAGATGTCCCCTATTATAATATATATATATATACGGTTGGTTATATCCCTTCCATTATATCCTTATGAACTTATGATGGATCTTATATCACAGGATATCAACGAATCAAAGACACCCAACCCGACGTCGGGCCCACTTTGTTTGGCCAATGACTTGCCACACGGTTTGAGCGTTGGAGGCAGCACATGCAGAGAGGTTCCATGACGCTGCTAAACAATGGATTTCCCTCCTTGGACTTCCATGGTTTAAAAAAGAGAAACAATACCGTGAAATCCAATTGTTTCAATTGTTGAAGCCTCATGTTCCTTCTTTCAAACTGCCATAAATTCCAAAAAATCCCCATAACTTCCTCAAAAAATCACCCTAAATTCCCATAGATCGTGAATAATCCCTAGTTTGTTTTCGCTCAAAAAAAAACCAGCCCAGCTCGTCATCAGGTCGAGATGAGAGGCGGCGTGCCCTCAGCGAGGTCTCACGACGTAGCAATCCCATCCCAGGCGATGGAGGGTCACCAACCTTGCAGCCATCTCATAATATATATATATATTCTATATATATACCCTATATATATACATACAGATAGTCAATCTCATGAGTGGATATTATCTCAAAAGCTTAAACAGTGACTTCCTGTAGAGTTGAGATTTTGTTGGGTGGAATGGAAACATACCTGCTTACACCAGCTGAATCTCCAGGTAGCATGCAGCGGGTTGGTGTGTATTTCTCCAAGAATTGGACCCTCAAGTGGCGCTGAAGCAAAGCGGCAAGACGATCATCAAACATGGGAATTGAGGATAGCCTAGTTTCAGACATTTTCAGACTAACTGACATGTGAAGTGCATATAAGTCCATGGAGTTTCTTTCTCCAGTTGCATTCTGAAAAACCATTTAGTACCAACTTGAGCATTCCTGGTTCAAGTTGGATATCCTCTTGGCTGTTGTCATCAGACGATTTGTGCCATTGTCAAACACAAAAAAAATTGTCCCATCAAAGGGGATAGGATATGATAGGATGGTCATCCCCCCGTTAAATAGTGTATATATATAATTATATACATGATAAACAATATATATATATATACACGTAATATGATATACTATATTTATATGATATACAATATATATATACATGATAAACAATATATATATATACATGTATACATATATGTTGATATAACCATTAGACGAAATCCCTCATGATGGTCGGATGACGATACCACATCTAGCATGTTGTGACCATGGCACATGTGGTTTTGGAGGCTATACAGGCCATTTGGATGGTCATAAAGTGGAGAACGTCTTTGGCGCAACTTTTGGAGAGGCCACCGACTGGAAGTTACTGGGATGATCCCTGAAGTCAGTGGATAGTAGATGAGAAGCTGATATGGGTATGGGTCAATACCTATAGATACATTTTTAGTGGGATGAACATCCATTTACCAGCTATTTTGGGGTTCACTAGGTACCAGGGTTTTGACCCATCCCCATATTCGAACACAGATATGTCTTGGGATGTAAAATTTAGAGATCCTCCTCAAACCAGAGCTTATTTGCATCGCTGCGAGGCACTCTTGGTCGGAGAAGCAGTCCCAAAACTCAGCAAGGGGGGACTGACCAAGCCAGTTTGTTCATGTGTTGCCCACTGAGAAGAATTGTTAAACCACAATATCTTAAATTGGTGGCAATTTCGCTCGAGATTTGCCAGAAGACTGAGAGCAACCTCCCTGATTTGATAGCCATCTACCCACCACCTCATTTTGGAAGGTCAACTGAGGTTGATTGCTGGTTGCTGGTAGCTTCAAAAACATTCATCATTCAACTAGTGCAAATTCTCCCCCGCTACCCTCCCAATGCACCATGTTTCGCAGGCCCGACAGCGGCGAGCACGGGGCTGCCTACCTGGAGATCCGGTGCTCACCAACCGAAAAGCTCGGACTCGTGCGCCGGCATCGGGGCACACTCAGCAAATTTTACGGATAATAAGAATATCATGTATTATAATGTTGTATAAGATCAACTAAAGATCAACTAAAGATCAACTAAAGATCAACTAAAGATCAACTAAAGATCAACTAAAGATCAACCATTTCAATCTATTTCAAAGATCTGATCGAAATTGAATTGAATTTGATATATATATATATGTATATAACCAGATGATGTTTGGATGTGTCCGAACAGGCAGTACGGTATGCCCATGTATACCCTCCAAATGGCCATTGTACGCCCTATGCCATGCCCAGATAACTTCGACAACGGCTCCTTGAATAGCACCGTGGGGAGCAAGCTCCAAAGGGATGAGCCCATGGCGCAGGCAGGACGACCACCAGTGAACGCCAAGCCGACTCTGACAGTCATCAGTTGTACATAGTTGTACTATTACTACTATAATTGTGTACTGAATGGTGGCTGATGCTGCCTGCCTCGCCAGAGTTTTTTTTCAGTATGACAGTGGTGAGATGGTCCAAGCGCGGCGAAGCAAAGCGAAGCGAAAAAAAATGATGTATTTCAGCAGCAGTACGGAAGATCTTCAGCATTTCTCACAATTCATATCATTCATGCAGCGTGACAGTAATTAATATATTTAATATCAACAATTATGACCAAAGCATATGAAAGCATATGAAAGCAAGCTATTTCCCATGCTGCAACTCAGTCTCCATAGCAAACACTTGCCCATAGGGCCCATAGTGAACGGGCATTGCGTGGCACCTGGGATTGTGCCGATTGCCTCTTCGGACCATGGCAACACTGGCCACACCAAAGTCGGAGCTTCTGGGCTGTTGCTTCTCCATCGGCTGCTTGGAAAGACAGCCTAAATATGCCTAAATACTGTACCACCCTACATGAGGACAATATGAGGGAAGAGGTTGACATGTTGGAATTGTATCTGGGCCAATGCGGCAGGTGAGATTGTAAAAGAAAAAACAAGTTGGTTGAGGATTGGTTCTGGGCTTTGCACTATCCTTTTCAGAAAGGGCTCGAGTCTTAGGCTATGGCGACTACATGAAGCCCTGCTGCCTTCAGACTCAGCGCATGGCCAGTTTGGGAAGCTGCAAAGTGGCTCATCGTTTAGGCCAGCCTTTGAACTGTGGAGAGGACATTCGGAGACTAGGTTTTAATATTGGTTTACTAGGGGTTGCTATACTATATATAATATATATAGTCTTAGTGGTATTTTGGATATATTTCCGTCTGTGATCATGTTTCATTTGTTTTGCTGTCAGCCTGTTTTGGCCTTCAAATTTTGGAATCAGACATCACCAGACTTATCCAAGTCTCAGAACAACACAAGATCAACCCCATCCAATCCAATGTATACAGATAATTACATATATGTGTATGGATCAATACCTATGAAAATACCATTTTTAGGGGGTTATTCACATCCATAAATCCCAGCTATTTTGATGTGAACTACAGGGGTACTATTGGTTTTGACCCATCCCCATATATATATATATACATATATATATATATACATATATATATATATACTATATATATATATTATATATATATGAAATGTCCTTAAATGGATGTCAATGGATGCCTAAAAAAACAAAGAATCGATGGGCAGGTGGCGTGACCGCCTTCCAGCTGAACCGTTGCCCGCGGAATGCCAGGGAGGCACCGGTTGAGATGGGTTGGTAAACCTTTATTGTATGTATATAATATATATATATGTATATATATATATATAGTCATCCCCAAATAGATGGAAAAGTAAATCACCATTAAATTAGTAGGGTATGTATAATATATATCTGGTTGGTGGTTTGGAACATGGCTTTTATGACTTTCCATAAATTGGGAATGTCATCATCTCAACTGACTTTCATATTTTTCAGAGGGGTTCAAACCACCAACCAGATATAAACATATATGTATATCACATAGATTTAGACAGTATACATGATTTGTCAGTTGAACATGTCACAAGATATACCTGGACTTGAAACGATTGTCACTTAAACTCATGTTTCCCGCTTCCCCCGCTGTTCGATACACTGTTTTGGATGTGGTATGATGTGGTACCTAAATTCGAACACCGAGCGACATTAAAATTCAAGCAAGTGTTGGATATTTGCAAGGCTGGACAGTTGAACACAATAAATTCAAGTAAATTCCAGCGTAATTTTGGATGCAAATTCGAGCGAAAGTATCCACAAGACGAGCGCACATATCCACACACAAGCGCCACAATCAGAAACATGTCACTCGTACAGTACTCGGGATCACGTGGGTTGAGATCTTGATTCGAGTGTTTTTTTAGTTTGATTTTTTCTGGAACTTGCACCCCAAAAATAGCATTGCTATTTTTTCAGTATCAGTTGAAGGTCCAGGTATATGATGGTATATGTACATGTAAAGACAGAGATATTTAGGATTATTTAGGCTATAGAGTTCCATTAATTATCATTAATTGATGTTGTTTCGAAAGCTTCAGTCGATATGTTCCATGCAGTTACTCTCCCAACGCCCGAAGGCTGGAAAGCTGATTCAAAGGTATGGCTTGGTGATCAATCCGGAGATCCTGTCTGAAGGACTAAATCCTGCATCCCGTCACAACGCGCGAGGGGGAGGGATGTGTTGTATGTGTTGTGAGTTGTTGTGTTGGTTATTTTATCATAGTTTATCGCATCTTTTCCAGTCAGAATCCGACTTCCGATCAATCTATCAATGTATCAGATTTGGCATGGTTTGGCATGGTTTGGCAAATGCCTTGGGATGGTGCAGGAACACAGCCAGAAGATGCTACAGATGCTGCAGATTCTGGTTGGCGCCTGCAGGGGTGCCTAGTTCATCCATGGCTGGAAAATCCTCATCAAAAAGGGTGATTCTCGGAGGGTGATGGTCACCCATCTTCAGATAACCTTTGGGAATACAATGTGGTGATGCAAAAAAGGTGGACATAGATGACCGGTGCTTTTATTAAATAACCAGACAGTGGCTAGTCTGTGAGTGAGTTCTGCCATTCTGGTGTGGTCCCCAACTGTACTCGTAGCAGCTCCTTTGCAATCGTATGAAAGATTGCTTTGCCATAAGCTGTAGGTGGAACACTACCAGCTTTACTTGATATTTTTTTTAAATAATTTAATAGTAAAAATGTGCTCATAAATAGTTGGATTTCCATCGCCAGCTTTGTTGACTAAGTTCAATGGTCTTCCCACTTCAGCCAGGCCATTCTTGGGCGCTGCTTCTGTGGCCTCCTTAGTGGGATTGAGCTGGATGAGGTGCCCTTGTGATCCTAAGGGCAGCACTTGGTGGTTGATCAGAGGCGGTTTTACTACACAAAATATTATCCTCTGGTCATTTGGTACATAGCTATTGAACATTGCCATTTATAGTGGATTTACCATGATTTACCCATTGAAAATGGTGATGTTCCATAGTTATGTTAGTTTACCAGAGGGTACCCAATATGCAGGGGATTATCACCATCCATGATGGGAAATACTCTCAACCTATCAACCAACCAATACAGAGGACGATAGAGGCTTTTGAACACTGGATCCACTGCAAAACCAATTGGTTTACAACATCCAAGTGCATGCCAAAACAGCCAAAACCTTCTCCGAAACTTCTGCAGTTCAGTCAGCCCAAAATATTATAGAAACACGCAAGTCTTATATAACTTATATAGGTTTTGGTCCAATAGGTTGCAGGAAATCCTAGCTGCAGATCATTTGGGAATGGACTTTGTGCCAGGTGTCCCAAACGTAGACCTGTGAGACTTGGCCAAGAAACGGCGGTGCTGGGGTGGGTTTTGTGACTCGTTTTTTACAGCCCTCATCACTGCCCTCCATGAGTTGTTGGTGTCATCACTGCCAGTTGATTCATTGCAGCATCTTCATGGGGCTCTTAGCCCATCAATAATTTGCAGAGGCTAACGCAGTGCTACCGACACTGGGTTTGGAGTTTACTGCAGTACTGACAACACCCCACGGATTCCAAAGCACCCAGTACGAGTCAAGTTTTCTTGCCTTGTTGGGTTGTTTGTCGGATTGTCATCGCGCTCTTTAGGCAATAAACAATCTTACTGATTCTTACTGTACATAGATGATATTGATAGTATTAAGTTGTTCTGAGGCTGCAAAAACAGATGATCTATGATGATCTACGAAAATTCATCCTCTGCAATGTTTCGATCTCGTGCTCATCAACTCGGGGTAGTGTGTAGTCTTCATGCCATTTTAATCTTACCTCGTAGTTGGACATGTGGTTTTAGACATTTTAGACCTATTTATTTCCTGTGCCAGAAAGCCCTAGCTTTCTCCAACTTCGCCAGAGGCAGAACGCAGATCCCTTGCTGAGCACTGCCGAGGTCGGATCGGATATTGAGCGAGCGGTACCCACGTTCTTCTGATGGAAGCAATATTGCCTGGTCCAAAACTGGAAGAAACGCCAAAATGACAATGTTGATGGTGAAAATGATGGTAAACCGATTTGGGGGTACCCGATTTCAACAAACCCAGAATACGGTTGTTTCTTTCATTCATACCCTACTCTTATGCAGCCTGGGCAGGCACAGTAAGCTGCCGCATATACTGAGCCCGCAGGGCGGGTCGCCACCTTTTCGCTCATAGATAGGTCAGGCGAAGAGCTGCACAGATTTGCCTGGCCCAAAGGGAGCACTGGGAAAAAGAGCTGTGCTTATTGTGCTTTCAAGGCACAAAATTGGATTATGGGAAGATGGTCCAGGAAACCCCTAAAAATAGGGGAAAGATCATGGTTTCCTGTAGATTTTCCCTTAAATCCATCTATTGAGGTTCTGCTGGGAACAGGACCTTGCTCACTTTTAATCCATGAAGATCTGTAAAGATGGGGATGAGGACTTGGAAAGAACATGTAAAGACCCTAAAACACATGTGTTTTAACCACTGAGCACCATTCAAACACTATTCAAACATATTCAAACCATCAGTAAACATCTCCAGGTCCAGGTTGTTGCGGTTCCTCCAGTGGTTTCTGGCAGACCATCTCTGTGTACCACAACCCTCGCGGCCACGGAATTCGGGCGGGCGTACGAAGCTCAGAATAAGACTGTCCTGGCTGACTTGTTTGATGCGATCCAAGCGATTGGTATCGATGTACTGTTAGACTATGGCAAAGCATGGTAAAGCCAAGTTAAAAATGTTTAAAATATTTTCAAAATTAATATTCAAATCACACATTTTGGATGATTTTGGGTGGTTTGAAGTGGGTATGATCCATTTTTCTGGCAGAACTGGAATCCGAGGCCGCGGTTCCCGGCTATGCTGGATTCATCCCCAGCAAGGCCCGTTGTCAACAGATTTGGATGGGCAAAAATGATGGTTGAGAAGATCTTTGCTTCTATTTTCTATATTTTTCTATTATTTGATGGCCATAAATATATATATATATACATATAAATATTATAAATATATTATAAATATCATAAATGTGGTGGGATACTTGTAGCCCAGTTTCAGACACACCCTCTAGAACATTCTAGAACCATGCAGAAAGGTCACTGAGGAGTCTAACATACTCTAACATACTCTAACCAGGTCTTCGTGAAGGGAACCAGTGCGATTTTTGTCACCAACTCCTGCGGCAAAACCCCGAAAAAAGAACGTAAGATGATATCAGTTATTGACGTATATTGACGTACTGTGACGTGTTGAAGGTTGATGAAGGTTGTACAATTATTATACGTATATATATAATAATTAATAATAATATTTAGGTAACTTTGTTCCCATGCGTCTGTTTCATTTTGATGCATCATGCATCATGATGGTCGAGGTCGCCGGGAACTGCTTCGGAAAGCGAATGGCCCTGGACAACCTCCACGCGACCGAGATGCGAAAGGCCAACGATGAGGCGGGCCAAAATCGCCAAGGCGGTGGCTGCCAGGGCTCATGTGCCTTGGTTGTTTTTTGTTGGTGAAAAAAATGTTATTTAACATATAGCCATCATATAGCTATGGTTTTTTAACAGTGCTTATTGTTAGCATAAACCAAGTTTTTGTTCAATCATGGTTTAACCACCAATCAGTTGGTTTTCACTGATTTCACCAATCAGTAGATGGCAAACCCAACGGTAAAAATGGATTTAAGAGATACTGTAGTTGGCTCTTAGTGAAGAATTTATACAGTTGTCTCAACAAATCAATTTTAACTTGTTGGTCCCAATAGTAAACAAATTCCCAGTTGACAACTGTGGTATTAAACGGGATTTTGTTTTTTTGGCCCTCAAACGGTTGGTGACTGGATGATTAGCAATAAACCCCAATGAAGGCCAAGAATTGCAACGGCAAGCTCTACTTCAGAATACTTCAAGATGCGTCAAGTGTTTCGCAACAAGAAACAAGTGCAACAGCCTTTTGCATCAACAGTATGTAATTATCAGTGTTTGGTGTGTGTGGTTGGTGTGGTTGGTCGCATGGCCGTTATGCCAGGGTGCAGAGTGGCGCACCAACTGGATCGTTGCCAGCGAAACCAATCGAAAAAGGTGCGATCACCACCCTCGAAAAATACCCTCCATGCGTCCACGCCACTCTTCAGTAGGCTTGGAGGTAACAACACCGAAGCTTCTGATGTGCATTAATCATGTCGGCATCAGCTGGTTGATTTCATACGCTGAAAGCACAAGCTGGGAGAAAGATGTGTTGTTTCCCGAGAAACCACCCCAACCTTGGACGTAAAAATATGGGATGGGTCTAAACCTGTTTTCATATCATACCATATTAGGGTCGATGAACCTCCATTTAGCAGCTATTCAAGGATTACCCAGGCTACCAGGGCTTTGACCCATAGCCACAGGCTATCGCATGGTGCCTATGCAGCCCGGAGCCCTGATTCTTGTGCTACAGACTGAGGACAGAACCAGTAATATGGTAAAGCCAATAATCAATAAACATCACCATGGGTTGTGCAAAATCCTCCGCGAACTGTTGTTTACAATAAAGTATATATATGTATATATAGTGGGTATACGGTATACCATGGTTTATCACATTGTGATGGATATTCTGCACTGGGCTCAGACGGCGAACGAACATGTGCAAGCAAGCACAGGATGGCTTGTCGGATTGGACTCAATTGACTGGGGTTGATATTGTCAACAAAGGTGATTCTGAGCATATCAATCTGGCATAATTTAGATATGCAGATATGCATTTCTGGCTGGTGGTTTCAAACATGAATTTTATTTTCCATAGTATATGGAATAATCCTTCCCGTTGACTAATATGTTTTCATTTGTCCAGATCCGCACGTGAATCTTTGGTCAACTGCTCCATGCCCATTTGCGAATCCCTTGGAGCCAGATGTGCATCAGCGCAGGTCAAAGAACATTTCCAGTTCACGCGGGATGCACCAAAGCGAGAGGTCCGGACATGTCCGCTGTTTCCTTTTGGCATGGTGTGGGTTCAATGATTTCAATATGTTTCAATGGTTTCAACGGTTTCATATCATGAACACTATATGCCAGGGTCAAAACATAGTCTATGGATGTTGGTTTATGTTGGTTTATGGTCATCCATAATGGGAGTCCAAAATAGAACGGTCCCCATTATTGGATCCCAAGTGCCAACTAATGAAGTGGTGCCCATTTGACCATCCCCCAGAAAAAATATGGGTCACATGCATTGATCATGGCGTTGGAAAACCCAACGATTGGGGTAAACCCGCATCCTCATTCTAAGATAAAATGGTTCTATGTATGTTTCATTTTGTTTCTGTGCACTTTTCAAAACTATGATATGTGTTCTTCTAATTATTATGTCTACTATAGAGGTTTATATCGTGTAACTGTTTAAATATGAGTTTCCTTTTTTCATTTCTCAAAATGGTTTTTGTCATCATCATTTGTGTTTCATGTTCAACATAATGATCATCATACGCATCATAACCCTCATAATCATCATGATCATCATAGTCATCATAGTCATTGTAGTCGTCATCGTCATCGTCGTCGTCGTCGTCATCATCATCATCATCATCATCGTCATCGTCATCGTCATCGTCATCGTCATCGTCATCGTCTTGTCATCGTCATCGTCATCGTCATCAACATCACTTGTCAATAATCAAATGTTGGTTCTTATTGATTACTACTATGATCAGGTTTGCTACAACCAATTTTTGCTGAGGGGAAAAAATGTTCTGTTTTACCTTAATTTACCTTATAATTTTCCAGTTTTTTTTCCAAACATCTGTGGGGTGGCCAGAGAAAAAACGCGCTAGGCACCTGGTTGCACCTGGAAACTTTGGGAGCCTTCGACAGCTCAGCAATGGCGACTCAGCACGACGCATTAGCGAAAAACACGTGCGAAAAGGCTGGTTTAACCATTAAAAATGGGGATTTTAGATGGACTTGAAGTCAACCTGGAAATTTGTGAGTTTCGAAAACTCGGGTCATAGATGGTCATAGACACCGCTTCAAATTGGTGTTGAAACCTGTTCCACTATGTTACACTTGCTATTTCTTTATGCCCAGTCAAAAAACTGGTGCAGAAACCCGACGTAAAAAAACGTTCACCTCATTCTGCCCAGGATCAGATACTGACTCTGCGAATGCTGATCAGCCTGGTCCGGGCTTGTTAATCTTATAGAGATTAAGAGCTCATGGATACAGATTCGTGAGCAAAATTACCAAAGCCTGACAGTGGCATTTCAAACTTTGGATTATCTTGTTTCATCTTGTTTCATGGTATGAAATTTGGCCTTAAAAAAAACTACGTCGCTTCTTGTCCCTTTGTTGGTGGTGTGTTTCAAGCTGAAATGTCACGCTCTGAGCTGTCTCACTTGCAGATCCTCTGGTGCAGCAGTGTTGGGTCTTCGGGTAGCTGAAAAGCTCTGAAAAGCCAAGTTTGCAAAACAAATTGAGGTCATTTCTCTTTGTTGATGTAAGAGTGGCAATTTTGCCATCGCAAATCGCGCCCATTTGGGCCATTCTCATGCCACCAGTGATGTTCTGGCCATCTGTCGACCACCAGAAACCGACTCCACAGGAGCCGGGACAAGCAAAGTCTTTAAGTGGCGCCGCCGAAAAGATGGAGATCTGGATCACTTTGGGTTTGGGATTCTTTGGGTAGGGATTTATAGGGATTTCATGGATTTCCCAGGTTTTTTCAGAAGGCCATATCCATCCATATTTAATTTACAATACAATTTCACAGTTGCATTTTTGATGGCTTCTAAACTCTGCGAAGCATGGCGATCCAACGGATTTTTTAGCGTCACTCGCACCGGTCAGGACCGGATGGTTGCACCGTGTTGCACCTTTCGAATCTTGAGAGACCCAAGATTTGCAAACCCAAAAAGGTGCGTTAGAACAACAATGGACTGAGCAACACTGGCAGTCCACAAGGTGTTCAGATTGCTGGCAGTCCACTTGATTCAACCGATCCTGTCTAATCACATCTAATCCAAAGATCGATCGAAATTGCTGGCGTGACCTGACAATTGTCCAGAAGTGTGCCAAAACGTTGGAACACGTTGGAACATGTTGGGACCTACGTAGGTAGCTTTGGAATAATTATCTGAACATATATCTGAACCATTCCGAGTCGCCCTTATAAGCACTTGTGAGTTTGGTCGCCATGTCAGCCGAAGTCTCACAGTGCGCAAGAAAACGATGTCGTGCTAGGAAATTCAATAGCAAACCATGTCCAATAAGTAAATGGCTGCGAGTCAAAATGTAAAGCCCTGATCCATATCCTGAACCCACAGGCCGATCCATACCTGAATTTTGACGCAACCCCAAATGTCAATAACATATAGTTAATGATGGTTAATGATAGTTAATAGTGGTTAATAGTGGTTAATCCAATATGGTATATGGATTTGTGTTCAAACAGACAATCCGCAACGGCGACAATCTGCACCGGCAAGCGATATTGGTTGCAACAGCGTGATCACTCGAACCATTTCCCGTTTCCCAAAGCAAGAACATGAGTAGGTCAGAGGTTGGCGCAAAGGGACCTGGAAAGTACGCTATAACATCAGGTCGCTGGTCTGAATCAAGAGAGAGATTGAACCCTAATTGCAAGGAACATGTAAATCGTGTGCCAAGGACAACTTAGGCTCGTATGCAGAGTACGTTCTGCAGTGAGACAGCAGTTACTGCCATATATAATATAGTCATAAATAGTCATGGTCCATGTCTAAAGTCAGCGGCAGACCACGTGCGTATTCGGTGGAAAGGCTGGAATCTTGTGCCATGGACAACTGAAAAACATATCCGAAATGCGACGCTCTTATCTCGCAAGCAAAAGCATATACAAATGCTATATACAATATCCGCAACAAATTTCTCCACGCAAACTAGCACAGGCAAGTGTTTGTGCACCCTAACCCGAAACATAGTTCATTTATGTTCGTTTATATAGCTTCAATGAACACTGCGTGAATGCGCCCCAACCGAATTAAGGCACTCGAAGATAAGTAGCATTGCCAAGCCAATGGGATTCCGGTTTTTTGCAATTCGATTGGCCATGTCACATGGAAGAATGTGGAAATCGTTGGAAACATTGGAAACCTTGTTTCCTGTGGACAATGTTGGACAATTAGTCCAGCTACCTGCTACCAGGGTGGTACACCTTTGCTCTGAGGGCAGCTGCACCCGGTCCGTGTGAAACTGCCCTCGAACAAGCAACGCAGAGCATTGTAGTATGACAACCAACGTGGCAGATTGGCGGGGTGACAAACTTAGCAACAATCATCCATACCAGTGTTTTTACATAGGTTTTCAAAGTATAGATCATTATAGATCCGAGATAAACTTAGAATGGGCCAGTGCCGCCAACCTAAAAGAATGCCGTTGTACTGTTGTACACATGGTTTATGATGGTTTCTGGCTATCAGGATCGAGACGAGGTTTTTTTTTCCGCACATGGAATGCCTAACGCATCACAGAGCTATTGCCACAAATTCGTCCATCCAACTACCACCCCTACCGTTCAACCATACTATTGGTCCTCGCTGAGCCTTGTCCCAAGGCGTTCGGAATCCAATTTTTTGCCCAGCCCACCTGACTAATGCGCTCACTGTGGCACAGTGTATATCGATATCATGATATTTTACAATATGATACAATATATTACTATTATACATACCATATGTATATATATATAATTTAGTAGTATATTATATAGTGTTGTGCAAACAAATATGTCAGGACATGCTAGCCCCTGCCTTGTGCATGCGAAAACGGCTCCCTCTACATGTGGACGGCCATTGGCCTACGTTGAAGAACTGGTAGAATGTGTCATGTTTGTGCCTACAGCCCAAAAACCGGACTGGCGTTTTGGTGGTGGGTTGGGGTGGTGCTGGGATTTTAACGTTCAGTTGCACCTGCACACATACTTGTACCATCTTCTACCTGCTGCTACGCTACACACGTCTTCTGTACGCTTGCACATATATTTGATGCTACGCCAAACATGCCTGCTGCACGTTTGCGCAGGCACTTCATGCTACGCTGCTACGCCAAAATACATTGAAAAGTCGAGACAAGCGATGGCAAAGACGCTGAGGAAAATGTTAAAGGAAACTGTGAACGCAGCCCGTCTTGGAGGGTAGTCTTCACATATATGTTTTATTATGTTTTACTTTATTGATGCTGTTGCATGATCATATATATAAGCAAAACAATACAATTTCATTGCAATTGGTTTGGTAGCCAACCCTAAATAAAGTTAAACCAACCGTAATTAACGCCTAAACCAACACTGAATAACCCTTAAACCAGCCCCGAATAACTCCGAGACAAACCTTAAGTTTGAAAGAACCAAATAAACCCTAAACCAACCCTAAGTAAACCCTAAACCAACCCTATTCAACCCCCAAACAAACAGAAGACCAACCCTAAACCAACCTTATTCAAACCCAAAACAAATCCTAAGCTAACCAAAAACAACCCTCAACAAACCCTAAACAAACCAAAAACCAACCGTAAATGCATTTCAACCAGCCAGAAACAACCACTAGACAAACCCGAATCCAACCCTAAATAAACTCTAAACAAAGCCGAAACCAGCCACCAACCCTAAGTAAACCCCAAACAAACCCTAAATAACCCACAAACAAACCGTAAACAAACCCTAAACCAACCTTCAACAAACCCTAAACAACCACCTAAACTAACATAACTTCAACAAACCCTACACAAGTCAAAAACCAACCATAAATGCATTTTGTATTAACCAACCACAAATAACCACAAGACACATCCTAAACTAAACAAACCCTTATCCAACCCTAAATATACCCTAAACAAAGCCTAAGCCAACCTTCAACAAACCCGAAACAAACCCTAACCCAACCGTAAATGCATTTTAAATCAGCCAGCAATAACCACTAAGCAAACCTTAAATACACCCTAAACCAGCCCCAAATAAGCCCTAAACCAACCCCAAACAAACCTTAGATTCCCTAAACAAAACCTAAACCAACTCTAAACAAACCCTAAACCAACCCTAAATAAACCTTAAATAAACCCCAGACGACCCCTGAACAAACCCCAAACTACCCCTAATCAACCCCAAACCAACCCTAAATCAACACTAAATAAACCGTTAACCAACCATAGAAAGAACCCAAGCCAACCTTCCCTAAAGAAACCCTAAGCCAATCTTTACAAAAAAAAACCTAAACCAACCCGAATTAACCCTTAAACCAACCGTAAATCAACATGTTCCAAATACCATACGCATGAAAGATCCAAGCTCCAACGTGTTGCAAATTCCAGTCGAGTGAGAAATCTAGGCTCCAAAACGATGCAAATGCCAGGTCAAACCACCTCGGCCACAAAACGGGAAAAAAATGAGAAAAAGAAACGGGAAAAAACCTCCCCAAAAAATTGCAGCCCTAAAGGCTGCTCAACCAATTCTATTCCATGAATTAGATGCCAACATGTGTTGCAACTTTTTGAGACATGCGCACACACACACAGAATATATATTGTTCCTGCTCACCCGCCCCACCATTCAGGGATGGTCCCACCGACCTGCCCATAATAAAGATATACTGCAGCCTTTTTTCCATCGTATCGCAAGAGTTGTACAGGCATCTGACAAAGTATGACAAAGTCGTACCTGTTTTAGGAAAAAATCGTTGTGCCTTGGGGAAGTGTGTTTCGCAAAAGTCGTGCCTCTAGCAAGAACGCATAGGAACTTTGGAGTTTGGATATGTAATCCGTTTTCTTATGAGATCACGTAGCTTATCACTATTAGCATGCAGAATTCCAGGTTGTGGGTATGTTGATTAGTTATAGGTAAGATGGCGTTGAGCTGGTGATTTGATGATTTTGGATGTTCATCCCAGATTATCCTGTTTTTCCCGAATGCATAGCGAAGGGTTCCCGTTTGTAGTCTGGGGGTCTGGGGGCTGGACCCTTGTTCGCCTCGAGTGGCTCGTCGCGTCGTCGTCGGGTCGGCGTCGCGTCGTCGTCGCGTCGTCGTCGCGTCGTTAATTCCGTGTCTATGGGGGAAGCTGCAAAACCTCTCCTTTTCGAAGGTTTCCAAGCAGGTTGTCATGTCGTTTTGCGTGGCAGGCGTGGCACTTTGTCACATTCCAACCTGTTTGATAACGTGTCGAAAGTGTCAAAATTGGAGGAAGTCTCGCACGAAATGCTCGTTTTGCTGCGCCCACATGTCTCGTCTCGAGTCTCTGGTTTTCCTGTGGCGTCGCCGTGTCTATGGGGGAAACTGCAAAAACTCTCCTTTCGAAGGTTTCCAAGCAGGTTGTCCTGTCAGCTTGTAGCACAAAGTAGTACTGGGAAGTAGTTTGTGCAAGCTTTGTAGTACAAGCTTTGTCATATTTTCACCAGTCGCGTTCCATTGTGCTTCATGTTTTTTAAATGTCTGAAATGCATGGGTACACTTTTATTGAGGACAGCGTTCCATGCAGAAAAACATTTAGGCATGACTTAGGCATGACTTTTTGGATACAGCGTTTACAATGGCAAATGCCATTCAAAAACACGCTAGGCATGACTTAGGCGTGACATTGTCGTTTCCCTGTAGTAAGTTGATCCCCCCCAAATGCTCCAAACCGCAAACAAACCGCATGCAAAAAAAACGAAAAATTACGCAAATAATCCGCAAAAGTGTGCAACAATCCACTCAAAGGTAAACAATGTGCAATTTCTGCGTTTTTAGTTTTGGACATGGACATAATTCGACAACTTGTTGTTTTTGGTGTTGGCAGCCAAAGTTTTCAACGCACAATACGCGCAATACAGGGGGCAAACCAAGGGCTCATATTATACTCTCGAGTTGGTGATAAAAGTATGATCAGATTGGGGCTCGAATTACATGCATGTCACAATGCATCAATCATTGCTACCTGTGTGATGCTACGATATGACATTTTTAGTTTAAGTTCGGTGGTATAATGACATGGTGCGGAAAAGCCTTTCAATATCTTTCAATCGTGTTTTGGAACGTTCAACATGGCCCAAACGTACAATAAACAGTCCAAACGTAGAAATATCACGGAACTTTTGAATGTCCATGCAATTAAGTAATTTTGGTGTGGCGTGGCGCTGTCCAGAGACGAAGAAGTTGGAAGGCAAAAGCACTGTGTTGATCATTGCGGGGCTACCCTTGTTGTGCCCTTACGTTAGTCGTGTTGCTGCGTCTCCAAGAAGGCTGTTTTGCCGAGCAACATCTTTTCCAGCACAAATTGCGGTATATTAATAATCACGTCGGTGCAGAAGGGCACAAAAACAAAACGTATGGAATTGGCCTTCAAACCTGTATGGAAAAGAACCTTCAACATTTAAGTTATTTCTTATCCGTCAAACTCACCTCGCGAAAAGATGGCAAACCTCCTTCTGCCTGCACGACGAATCGTCGACGTGCAAATTTCGCACCAAGACGCAAATTGCCCTAAAAGTCCTCAACACGCGTTTTTTCACTGCATTTTTACTTGTTTACATTATTTTTTGGCTAGAAGAAGTGTGCTCAGCCGCATGCCAAATAAAAACTGAAAATGGCACCAGATAGTTGAGGGTTTTATCCTCGCTTTCAGGGACACGCTGTCATTTTCCAAAACATATTGGCCCAATTTGCTCCAAACAATTTGAAATTGGTGTTGCAATTCAACTTTTGTTCGTCGTCAGTGGTTTGCTGAGTTGTTTCTCTCCAAGTATTTACGAACACCATCACCAAAAAGTAGTTCCACATCATCATTGGCAATTTTTATGTGAATTTCGGAAGGAAAGTGTTGGGTGTTGAATGCGTTTTTTTCCCGGTTTGTTGTCGACACAAGCTTTGCACGAGCCCAGGTCAGCTAGCACCTGCTTACCAGCAAGCAATCAGCACATTGTCCGAGCTGATGTTCCTCCTTTAAGCAAACACTTGCCCTCAACACGTTCCGATTTGAAAAATGCAGAGCAGTTTCACAAATCTGGTCGCAATCCGCAACGAGATGTCCCATTTCAATCTGTAACTGCATACCTATTCAGGAACGATCAACACATCGTCCATGCCAGTATTCCCTGAACCATGGAAGTAAAATTGGCATATGTAAATTGGAAATGGCCGCGAGTGTAAGATTTTGACACGTTATTAAACTGTTTCGGAGAGGATGTATGTTCCTGGCGTTTTTCGAAGCGAACCTTATCAATAAATTCAAAACGTTAGTAATAATAAAAATCTACTTCAAAAGCTATTATTCTTTTCTATAACGCAATTAAAATATTGCCGAAAAAAATTCGAAGCGGACCGTAATAATAAATTAAAATTCCTGATATAAAACATAAAAATTTTCGGACGGACCCTACTAATAAACACCCCGGGGCTGATTAGTTTTTATTATTAGGGGGCGAAACCCACAAATGGCAGTTTTATTGGTAAATTGTGTTTAAAAGGAATCAATTGAAAGTCAAATTGGCCAAGCTGAAATTTTCCAAAGTTGGAGATGGATCCTAGGTTTTATTTTTTGGAGGGGGTTGAGTAATGGGGGGAAAGGATTATATTGCTTACTGCTTGTAGTTCAACTGAAACAAGGTGTTGCCTTAGTTTTACCAACACGCATTATCAAAATGTAAACCTCTACATTCACTATGGGTAAAAAGAAATTACACCCAATTTTGCCTGCAAATGTTAACGCTGTATGGCATGTATAAAAACTTTCAAGCATGGATAAAAATATAAATATTTCTTGATTCATTCTCCTGCAAAATTTCAAGCGTTTCCGCTTTCCAGTCAGTGCAGTCGTTTCAGGCATTTCATGCCCCAAAACCAGATAATCATCTGAACGTTGCCTCTCCGTCATTTTGGAATTTGCATTTTTTTCTCGGAAATTTGCGGGCATGTTGTGGGTAATTTCCGGGGCTCGCGGGCTCCTTGAAAAGACTGCTTTTCGTGCTTGGCATTCTTGGAAACTCTGCGATACCGCTGGCCATGGCGTCCACTGTGCCGGCGAAGGGCACCGGGAAATCGGCAGGCAAATCCGCGGATTCGGCTGACGGAGCAGGTGCCGGGGTTGCGAACCCCTCCTCAACACCGGCTCCTGCCGCTCCTGTTGTGACGGGAGGGAAGGGAGCTCCTGCGGCCCCGCCACCGCCATTTGGTGGGGCGATGCCACCTCCTCCATGGACGGCAGACATTAATGCCCGTGCATTCTTTTTCCCTCTGGAGAATGCGACGAAATTGGAGGGGTTGAATCAGAAGGGAACGTCGGAGGATGACGCATTCCGTCTCCTCGACGAGGTGTGGTGCTTTTTGGATGCCGAGGGCATCCTCAAGCCAGGGAAGCGCGGCAATTTGCTGCATCACGCTGGTAACCGAGAGCAGCGACAGGCGCTGCGCTTGAGTCTCATCTGTGGTCTTGTTTTGGACCAAGTGGACGGCTCCTTCAGCGAGATCGACTCGCTGTCTACTGCAGGCAGCGAGAGCATTGCGGATTTTCTTCGATGCGTGCGAGAGAACCGCAAGAAGGACTTGGCTGGGGAGGACTTGGCTGGGGAGGACTCCGCGTTTCACGCGATGGTCTCGAAGTTCATCTCCTGTCTGAGTCCAGATGGGGACCTCCGCCATGCTGCCACGTTCGCGAACGAGGCCAATCTGGCGGAAGGGAGCCCGGAGTATAGTGCTGCCTTGAAGCTGCATATTGCAGCTGCGGTCGACAAGGAAAAGAAGGAGAAAATCAAGGCAAGCAAGAATGAGCTGTTCACGATCATTCAGTCGGAGTTCCCGCAGCACATTCAGTTCTTGAGCTCAAGCACTGTGGAGGCTCGGGAGCAAGTGGTCCAGCAAGTGGCTCAGCGCCACTCTGAGATCGCTAAGCGACTGGAGGATTTGAAGAGCCTGAAAGCTGGGAAGGCCTCAGTCCCTGGTGTCCCTGGTGTCAGCCAGGACCTGGCCGCCTTGATGCAGGGGACGGACGCATCCGGGGGCTCGCTCTTGGATGCCTTTGCGAAGATCCGGGAGCAGTTGACGGGTGGTAATTCGGTCGGCCGAGACATTCAGGCGGACGTGGCACGAATGGCGTCCATCATGGGTCGCTATGCGGTCCGGGCTTTGGACAACAAGACGAAGCCGTCCTCCGAGGAGGCTCTGGCGCTTCAGCGAACCATTTCGGCGCCACAGGCCTTGCTGACAGGTTCTGAGACAGCGGCATTGGAGCTGTTCACGTCGACGAAGCAGCGCTCTGTGGCGCGCTCTGGTCTGCAGACGTTGAAGGCGGCTCAGGTGTTCCTGGGCAAGAGCGACGATCTGTCAGGCATGGTGGTCGACGTCTACCTGCGTCACTTGACAACGGAGGGGAAGCCTCTGCTCAGTGCGCAGTGTGACGACATTTTCGATCTTATGCCGGGGCTCTTCCTGCGCCCGAGACCGACCGAGGCTGCGGCTGAGGATAATCGGTCCAGGATTGAGATCTCGGCGTACTCGAGAAACGGTGGCGAACAGCCACCTCCCGAGGGTCTGATCGTGAATCGACTGGCCGTGGAGGCTGTGAAGGAGGCGCACGGCAACTGTCGTTGGATCGACGAGTGGCTGACGGGCAAGCTGATCGCGGTGAAGGGTGGCGGCAAGGGCAAGTGACAAGAGGGTGGTCTCACCAATGAAATTTGGACGGTGTGCCGATGTAGACGGCACTGTGGCCGAGATGTTTATTTATTCCGGAGAAGATTTACTGCAATGCCTACTGGATATCTTCAACACGATGATCATTAACAATTCATTCGACTCAGCTTGGTACCGCAGTGCTTTCACAATGTTGCCAAAAACGGGGGATTCCTCGAAACCAAGTAATTGGCGACCAATAGCAGTATTGAAAATTACCTACAATTTTTTTTGCTATGTTGTTATTGAATCGTTTGGCACCTTTCTTGGAACACGAGCAGCCAGCAGACCAACTTGGCTTTCGACGTGGTCTTGGGATTGATGATGCGATGGTGGTTTTAGAAAACGTTTGTGGCAAATGTTTGGCCTGGGAGTCTGACATCTGGTTCGCCAGCCTTGATCTACAGAAAGCTTTCGACCGCATAGAACATGATTCTTTGTTTCAAGCATTGCAAGCACAAGGAGTTCCAGACACGTACCTTCAAGTGTTGCGCCGGCTGTACACTGGACAATCCGGAATTGTTCGCGGCAGCTATTGTGTTTTCGACATCACACGTGGAGTGAAGCAAGGTGATGTTTTGAGCCCTAGGTTGTTCAATTCTGGACTGGAACATGCCATGCGAAATTGGAAACAATCTTTGAAATCACACGGTCTACACGTTGGTGCTGTTGACAGACTCACAAATATCCGGTACGCGGACGATCTTTTGTTATTTGCGAAGTCGTGGAAAGAACTGGTGGGGATGTTGGAATTACTGGTTGTGGAACTCAACCGCGTGGGTTTGCAGCTGAATACCTCGAAAACCAAATTGTTCGCGACTTCGTATTTGCAACATCCATATTATACATCGATGGTTGCGGTGATTTGTTGGCCGTGTTGTGGGGAGAGGAGAAACACAAGTATCTTGGCCGTACCATCTCCGGACATTTGAAGCGTCGCGGCCTGGTTGAACTGCAACACAGAATCCAAATGTATTCTCACAAGCAAACACATTGCTTTGAAATTGCGTTTGCAACTGTTTGATGCCGTTGTCTCTCCCACAATCCTATTTGGTTTGGCTATCCTGCCTTTGACAAAATCTGACTATCACACCGTGGACAAACTACAACGGAAAATGCTTCGATTGATTGTTGGTTGGATACGACATGACGGTGAAGATTGGTCCGATACCATGTCCCGGATGAATAGGAGAATCGCTTTTGCAATGACTATTTGGGAATGCAAACCATGGTCCTGGCAGATATTCAGCAAGCAGTTTCGTGTCGCAACAAAAATTTTCGATCAACAAAATTCCTGGGCTGCAGCAACAAGCACGTGGACTCCAACCAATGAGTGGCAGCAAATTTTTTCCACTGAACCCAAGCGTAGGCAAGGTCGTCCATCCAAACGATGGGATGACAATGTAGTAAAATTTGCGATGAACTATTTTCGGATTTCATGAGGCACAGCTGCACGGATTCGGCCAGAATGGCAATTCTTCGAACAAGTGTATGTACAGTTTTGCAGCAGCATGTGACCCATGAACCCCCCCCAATCCTTGTAGGATCGAGGCGACTCGGACGGGCGAACGAACGAACGAACGTTGTGGGTAATTTCCACGGTTTCCTTTGGCAGTTTTCACTGTGCTCACCTCAACCTTCACCTTGAAAAACATCGTGGACATCCAATTGCCTTTCCAAAAACAAGGAGTTTTACGAGTTTCACGTGAAAAGAAGGGAAACGCCGAGAACTCATTGATTTTCAACTATTTTGAATGTCCACGTATAAGATGACCCAGCGCCCTACATTCAAGAACGTCGATCTTGTTTTTTGGACCATGCCCATCTGAAAAATAGAGGGCAAAGGGGTCGGTTAAGGGACGAATAAAAAGTTGAGCGCGGATTCGACATTGAGATTATTTTGGAAGGTGATTAGGGGACGGCATCTTAAAAATGTTAAATTGATATGTTTGATACACATGGCCCAAATTCATAAGCTACAGGGAACTGCTCAAGTCGGTTTTTTTTTGTGTTGTTTTCAAGAAATCAGCTGCGGAACAATGTTTTGCAGAAGTCGTCTCTTTTTGGCTTCCCGCAAGCTGAATGCAGGATTTGTGATGATGTTTTGTCTTTGACCCATTATTTTGCGAATGTTGCGTTTAGGTTGGTGTTTGCATGAAAACGCTCGGGGGTTTTGTTGCTTAAACGTTGCGTTGCCTGTATTTAAAAAAAAAGTATATATGACATTATTATTCCTTTGGATCATTGCTTATTGCAAGACCACGTTTTTTGATGTAGTATGCATGTCATAGCCAACATCCCCAAGATTTAACAATTTTATTCTATGTCAAAAGCGCTGGGACCCTATTTTTTTTTCTTATTTCGCACTTTTTTCCAAGAAGGGCGGTCCAAAGGGACATTTTCGTTTTTCAGAAAGCCTTGTTGGCTGGCGCGCGCCAAAAAAAAAACGCTAAATATATTACATTGGCGTTTGATGTCCACATACAAACCCCCTCTACCGGAGATAGGGTTTACCGCCCTTAAACCGCCTAACACATTAAAATATTTCAAAAAAAAAACGCTAATTACTTGAATTTAGTTAAGTTCCGATTTTTGGAGAACATTGTTTTTTTGTGTTGTTTTTGTTTTGTTTGCGGTTTCGATCCCTAGTTTTAATCCAGATTAATCTGATTCATGTGGCCTCTACGGCAGCATATTTGTATCAAACGCACCCCTGACAAACAATAATTGTATGCTAAACATGCGCAGGTATGCCTTGAGGGCAATTTTCCTTTGAAGTGTGAGGCCTTTGGGAATATACATTTCCCTTTGTGGTGAGTATATTTTTTTCAAATAAATGGCGTTCCTGTCCAAATAAAAGCCAGCTGGATTTCTTCGAAGGGAGCGTTGCATATGTTGAAATAAATAGTGTGATTGGAATGAGCGCTTCATATTTTCAATATATTTTTTTGATTTTCACAAAAAATGCGGTTGATGCACTTTGTTTTTGGTGAATGAAACCTTCCCTCCAAATAAATAACGTTCCTTTCCAAACAAATGCCAGCAGTGTTCTTTTAAAGGAGGGCGATATGTTTTTCAAAGAAATTGCGCTACCATCGAAAATGATAAAGGACAGCTGAGTTTCTTTGAGGGGGGTTTTACGTCGCCGTAAAGGATATTTTTAAGCAATATTGTTTCTGTTGCTTCGCAAGGTTGCAGCTTCAGGTTAAGCATTCAAATTTTCTGAGGAAACAGCATCGGTTGGAGGGAATCCTACCATGACAAAGACAAAAAAAACGAGAATGCTGCCCTTTAAAACAAAATACACTTTATAGAGGACGATTTTTTAAGAGGATAATTTTTTAAGAGACAAATCGTCCAACTTTCACAAGGAAATTTATTCCTGGAAAAAAACATGGTGCTGGTTCAAAGGTAACAACAAGTTTATAAATGACAACATTTTTTTGGTTGAAAAACGCGCTGCATATTTACAATGAAAATTACTGGAAATCTAGCACTGTTACAAATTTCATAATCTACACTTTTCCCCCTCTGCAGGGAGAGCAATTGACAGAAAAATTGCGTTGTTTGCAAATTGGCCTTCAACTCAACATGGTGCATTTTCGTTGATCAACTGCCGCGCTGTGTAGTTCAAACAGTATGTTTTGTTCATTCAACATTGTTTGTACTTCCACCAGGTTCCACCATAAACAAGGATACAAGTTCAAGGGTGGCAGGTTGCACCATGGCAGGGCATTGGTGTGAGAGAAACTGTTTACAGACAACATAGTAGCATCAAGTTGTTGAATGACTTGTTGATCTTGTTGCTGGCCCAGCACAAAATGATGTCATCAATGCATTGAATGCAGTGATGGCATCGTATCAAAGGCAATCAGGGGAAATAGCCTTCGTAAATGAATTAAAGGTGAATTAGGATGAATCAGGGTTATGATGGGTTAAGTTGTTCAAAAATGTGTCACTTCTTTCCTTGGGGTGTAGGAGGAGTACTGCAACACAATGACATGAAAACATTAGAATAATAGTGGTCCCCTTGATTCTAAATCTACACTGCCATTCTACTGTACAATAGGTTTGTGTGGGTACCAATTGTGTTTTCCAAAGTGCGTTTTCTTTGTGGATTTGGCTACGCTTTGACACCAATAGCAACCATTGTTTTGAAGTAACTTGTTTTTGCGCTTGAAAACGTTGTTTTTTCTAGATCAAGGTTCTTCCTTGTGAACATTGCAGCACAATATGACCAAATAAAATTCCTAAACTTCTAAGGGGTACAGGGAGGAAAAAATATAAATAAATTCGCAAAAGATCCCCCTTGTTTTTGTAGCGTTCAGGCTGCGGTTATAAGCAGCTAGGTCGCAACCTGGTCGCAACGTCTTGACATTGGAGCCGTGGTTCTGCGATAATTATATGTATTGCTGTCCGTGCATGTAGTTGGGCATTCCGTGTGGAAGTTGCATCAGGCATAGATAGGAAAATTTACGGAAAGGCATACTTCGGGGCTGGGGTTGCCCGTTTCCGACTGCTTAGTTTTCAGGTGCTACGCTGCTTAATTTGTTATGTTGTTAGTATAAATATAAATTGTGGAGGCTAAGCTGTTTCAGGCCGGTGTTGACTTGGTGACGCGTAGATTTACGTTGCTGAATTGTTTTTTTTAAGTCTCATAAACGGTGTTTTTGAAGTTTCTAGGTAAAAAGATGTAAAAAGTGAGTGTAGGGTACGAGTGCAAATGAACGTTGTGACGTACGAGTGGACGGACGTGTGAGCGTACGTGCGCGCGTTGACACTTTCACTCGTCACGTGCGTTGACACTTCCACTCGTACTTCACGCGTCCGTCCACTCGTACGTTAAGCGTGCGCTGGGTCATACGCGCGTCCGTCACCACGTTCATTTGCACCCGTCACCATACGTACGCTCTCCAAGATCACTACATTTTACACTTTCTACGAGACGTTAAAAATATTAAGTGCTGAAGTTTGTCTTGCGCACACATTTGACGCTGACCCTTTGACACCCCACAGTTTTCTAGTTTGTAAACGAAGACGCATCGTGAAAGGATCGTAGTGACCGTCAACAAACAGAAGCATCACATTTTTTGACTACGCACGTGGATGATTTTATGTTTTTCTTTGCGAAACATTAGGTGCAGATTAATTTCAAGAGATTGTTGCCAATGACTTGGTCACGATGTCGATGGACTTTCACCCAGAAAGAGCCACAACCAAGTGACACCAAACCAAATGATCAGCCGCAACACGCGTCCTTGAATGGCGTCCAATTTGTTCAGCTGAGCAGGCATGAGTGAGATGATAAAATCGTTGGGGATACACTGCAATGACAAAAACGACTCCTAGTTGTTAAGCTACATGTTTGTTGGTAAGCGTTGCCCGAAGGTCGTGAAAATCGCCCAGGCAACTCGAATCTTGCGAGAAGAGAAAAATAAATCGTCTACATATCGGACATTGGTTAACCTATCAAAAGCACGCAGCTGCAAACCACCGTCTCCAATTCTTGCACAGCATTCAAAAGTAACGGGTTCAGTATGTCACCTTGTTTGACTCGTTCGATACAGAATACGCCGTGGCCTTTCACAGACCAGTTTGACCCTGACAGATGGGGCGCGAAATTTTGATTGACCGCGCAATGGCGGAAATTTTGACCCCAGGCACTTAGCCCCTCAACCACTCTGGCAGAGTGGGCTGCCGCATCCACTCAGCCACTCAGCCGCCCTGGCAAGAGTGACTGGCCACCACTCAGCCACTCAGTGACTCAGAGTGGCGGCATCTTAATTTGTATTGGCATATTGGAGCCATCTGAATTTTTATTTTCTGCTGGTTCCGTTTTGCGATGGTGTTAATTATTTGATGTTATTTGTATGTAGTGTTTCAACACGCTATGGAGCAAGCAAACTACATCAAACTACATTCAAATTCTACCATTCATATTTTATCCATACAACTTTATGCCAATAATAATCACACGTTAGTTAGAACATGTTTGACCCTGCGATGCCGGTGTCCATATATCATGTTGGCAAGCCTGTCAAGAGTGACTAGTGACGTCACCGATTCATGGACTGATTCGTTACTTACGTCAATTGTGCATGATATTTTTCACATCATTCCATCAGCGTTTCAACCACCGCTTGTTCATTCGTTGATGGGCCTCGCAGTTTGAACACACGTCATTACTTTTGTATTTCAATGACATTCGTACAGGCCATTTGTTTTCGTCCTGTTTTTAGTATTGATTTTTCAAGACTGCCGCCCCTGCATGAGCCTGGCACTACCTGGTAGCGACATCTATAAGCACCGCCTGGCTGAAAGGAGTCCAAGAAACACTCACTACGCCCACTCGACGCCCATAAGACATTTCAATGATATGAAAGTCTTATGGAAATGAACGTCCCACGATTGGAGGCTCCTAAAAATAATATAGATTATTTGAGTTGGGTTGCGTGTGAAGTTGGTCAGGCTGGCAAGATGTGACCCGCTGGATGACAGCCCGTGCAAATTTAGGCAAATTTTCACCTTAGGAAAACCATACTACCAAAGAAAAAACATCCTTTTTAAACCACGAAGCCAAACGTCATAGTTTGCACACAAAGACTGAGTCAAAAAAGGACGGCATCCAGTTTTCCAACAGGTAGACCTAGCAGAGGGGGCGAGCAACAAAAAAGGGACATTAACCATAGAGTTGGAATGCTCACACCAGCCACGTTGTATAAGAATCAATGAAATATAGCTAGATATGATGGGAAACATCACCAACACTATGATATTGAACGTGTCTCAACATAGGATATGAACTAAGCTACGTTAATTTCAATTTCCATATTAAAGTTAATCAAGTGCATTCAGGGGTGCCCAGTTTTGGCAATGAAATTAGATGAGGATTCCGACAGTTTTTACCATGAAACCACTTCAAATCAATAACTTAGAAATTTGCCATTTAAAAAATATTTGAAACAAGTAACCACGTATCGTTCACCAAATTGTAAAATTAAATAGCAATGAACAAATTTTAGTAATGCTTATGAAACCATGAATCAACATGAACCAACTGGTGGCAGCAATCATGACAATTGGTTTGCATTTTCGTGGAATGTTCCAGCAAGGTTTGGTTTTTCAACTGTTTGTGATTCCTGCATCGAACGCATCCCAAGAAGGAAGGCCATGGTCACCAGCTCAAGGGTAGTCCATCATCTAACCATGGAAATTTTCTCGGGACAATCCTCGTGAAACATTTTTTTTTCAAATCAAAAGTCTGGACACGTATTATAATACCAAAAGAAAAACGCTAGCCAATTTGTAGCGTTCCTGGAAGCCCCATCATGAACAATAGTAGAGCGAACAATTTATCCCTTGTTTTTTTGGGGAATCTTGAGAAAATAAAACAACAATACGTTTATATCGAGTAAAACATGTAAGTTCTACTTCAAAAACTATTGTAAATTTGTTGGGGTTCTATGATCTATATTTCCCAGTTAATTGTAAGGGAATCACGATCATGGTTCCTATATGATGTCTGAGCCGCATTGCTGCTTTCTGTGTTTACTTTTTTGCTTTTTGCTTTGCGCCCGTTCGAGTTCGCAACTACGGTCCTTGCAGGACATGGGCAAGCCACATCGATTCGATGTGGAAAAATTTGCTCAAGCCTCCTCACACAAAAACTGTACAAAGAGATCGCTTTGTAAAGGCCACTCTGGTTGTGCGGCTGCTTCGAGCCAACTTTTGTAGTGAGGAAACTGGCGCCGGCAAAAGTTATTTAAATGATCATCCCACCGTTTGAGTGGACGCCCTACTCGCCGTACTGGTTGTTCTCCAAAATTTTTCCTCCAGTTATCCAAGGGGGACCACTGTATCACATTTTTTGGCCAGCCTGGTGTTCGAGAGATCCTCATTGCAAAAGAGAACAATTTTTTTGCAAACCTCCTTTTCCAGTTGATGATTGGATGGTATTGTAAAGCTGCTTGCACCCGTGCGTTCATACGAAGCATTGTATCTTTCCAGGGTTCGTCTTGCACACGCACCCATCCAACGACAGACCGTAGCATCCGGCGTTGCACGATATCCAGTTGATTTAAATCAGCTGCCGTCAGCGGCATTGTAACGAGCCCAAAAAGAGTTGTAGGGGTGACAACCGCATCAAATAGTCGCAAACGCAGCTTTACCGAAATATGCTTGTTCATCAATACAAATCGATACTGATTGAACTTGGCCCAGGCCAAATGCACACGGTGTTGAAACCCAATTTGGCGTCGTTTGGTCAGATCACCTGTATATTTTCTGCCAAGGTATTTGTGTACGCAAGTGTCCTTCAGAACTTCCACGGGTTCGTCCTTGATAAGAACCACGTCTGGAACATTGACCTCATGCGTAGTGAAAATTTTGGTTTTGGAAAAGTTTAGTTGCAATCCAACTTTGCCAAGTTCTTCCCAAAGTATTTCGAGCATGTAAACCAGATCACCTTTGTTTTTTGCAAAAAGTAAAATATCATCAGCGTACCGAATATTGGTCAACCGTTCTGCAAGTCCAACGTCGACGCCATGATCCGTAAGGCGCTGTTTCCATGAAGCCATCACATCCTCCAGGCCGGCATTGAATAAAGCTGGGCTGAGAACGTCACCCTGCGTAACGCCTCTGTTGATTGGAAAAGACTCACTTCCGTCTACAAAACCAGATTGCGAGTCATAAAGGACACCGAGGAGTCGGATGTATTCTTGAGGAAAGCCTTGTCGCTGGAGTGCTGCAAACAAAGAATTTGAGTAAATTCGATCAAATGCCTTTCGTAAATCCAAGCTTGCCATCCAACACCCAAGTCCGAATTCCACAGATTTTTCAACCATGGACTCAAAAGTAATCAGGGCATGTTCGACGCCCAAGCCAGGCCGGAAACCAAATTGATCATAACATTGGGTGCTTTCAAACTGTTCCTTCAAACGATTATGTAAAAGTTTCGTGAAAATTTTGTATGTAATTTGTAGAATGGCAATAGGCCTCCAATTGTTGGGAGCTGCCAGGTCACCCGTCTTGGGAATCATCATGAACAATGTATTGCGCCAATCTGTTTCAATTGTCCCGGTCGTTAAAATTGTATTGAACAAGCCGATCACCGTATTCCAGAGTACCGGGCCTCCGTGCTTGAACATTTCCACAACAAGGCCTTGCGAATCAGGGCATTTGTTCACACGCATTTGGGCAAAGCAAACTTGGAGTTCTGCAACGGTAAAGGGTTCAATCATGGCAAAGCATCCGGGCGCCGAAAAATGTTTCAACTCATCCTCAACCTTGAAAATGTCGGCCAGGAAACTTGCAAATTCTGCAGGTACAGGTTTGTTATGAGAACTGCTCTTGCATGGTCGGAATGGGTCAAAATGAGCGATCTCCATGTCCCCGAGCTGGCGGAAGTCATTCAAAATGTTTGCAATGCGGTGGTTCCGTTTTTCCCGCATCCGTGCTCGCAAAATTTTGCGGATGCGTTTGGACAGTTGCGTTCGTTGGACTGCGTCGTGGCAAGCCCGTCTTTGGGACAACAAATTTTGGAACTCGGCATCCTTCCAAGGTTCTTGGGATGAGGAGCCGGCTCCATCATCTCCATGTCCGACAGACTCGGCAACTTTCAACATAACATGTCCCAACTCATGGATCGATTCAGGAGCTTTGTGAAGAAGTTGTTCAGAGAGCTGGGACTGGTATGAATTCAGGCACTTTGGTTGCCATCTATTGGTGCGTCTGCGTTTCTTCTTCCTTGTGTGCGTAATCATTTCCAAAGCAGCATGCACCGCACGATGATCGGAGTTCAAATCCAAAATGTCTGTGGCACAGCTGCTTGCCAATGAGAACGATGATGAGTACAAAATGAAATCGATTCGTCTTCTGACCCCCAGTGAGCTACGAAAAGTCCAATTTTCGATCAAATCATCATCATCATTGGCGACGTGTAAGCCAAAATTTGTACAAAAATGTTCCAAAACTTCGCCGCGGTGACCAACATGGAGTTGAGTATTGAAATCACCCCCCACCACGACTTGCGCGCCAACACGGGCAGCACCATCAAGAATGAGATGCAGTTGGTCATACACAATTTGAAGTTCGTGGTGTGGATACCCCATGTGCGGCATGTACACTGCAACAAAGCGAACAAGACCAGTCAACACCTTCAAATCAAGGTACATCAGTCGTTCAGAAACAACTTGCACAGAAATCACAGCATCAACGTGCCTTTTTGTGGCATAAAATCGCCACGCCAGCTGCATTTGTTGGCTGCGTGGAGGAATACAGTTTGTCCCCTGAAGTCAATGTAACGGTTTCTCTGAAGCTCCTTGTCTCGCTGAACATCACAATGTCCCAGCTGCAATTGTGAAGTTCTCCCAGTACCTCGGCGATCTTCACATCTGAATTCAAGCGTGCATTTTTTTGCAAATGTGTGGAAAATCGATCGGTTTTGTTTGGAAAATTGCATGGGTGAAACACCTTCTTGCGAACTCGAACGGCGCACTCCCTAGGAAGCAGTGTTTGCCGCAGCACCTGCGTCCTTGCTTTTGCTCTTGCCCGTGCCTTTCCCTTGCTTCTTCAACACCTGGTTCGCTCTGTCCATAATCTGTTGTAGTTGAGCACTCGATTGAAACTCATCCCAAGCTGCCCATCCATGAGCCCATTCGACTTTCAGATCGCCTGGAACACTGGAAACTTGCACCACTGTTTTGCCAGCAATGGCCATTTTGGTGTAGTGATCATCGATCTCAACCTCCCGCTTCACGAAACCCCACTCACCAAGCTGCCAGCGCAGACCCAACAGAAACATTTTCCTGGCACGAGTCGGGATCGGAAGATCCTGGGTTGCCCATATCTGTTGGTCATCATGTTTCAATTTTGCACTCCGAAGTGTTGCTACGGCTACATCCCTGGCGAACGAAGCTGGATACTTGGCAAACAGTATGCCGTTGAAAACTTGACCCTTCATGTATGTTTCGGATGGAGTTGGCACATTCAGGGATTGCAATTTTTCTCGTAGCCACTGAGTTGCATTCTGCAAAGTTTCACATCCTTGCAAGCCTCCGACCACCATGGTCTTCACCATATCGTTTTCACTGGAATGGGGTGTCCCTTTGATAGCATCGATTTGGGATTGGAGTTCTGCGAATTTGTCAGCCAAGTCTGACAGCGGAGTTGTGTCAGGAGGGTCTGCTGCCATCGACTGCTCCAAACGGGACAGGCGCACATCTTGATCAGCCATTGTGTTTTCAATCTTGCCCATGCGTTCCTCAAACGTAACACCCATGGAGGTCAATTGGTTTTCCAATGGACTGATGGCTGTGTGAAGTTCTTGGCGCATAATAGCCGCAATTGCATCCAAAGACGGGCCAGCACTTTCTGAAGTGGACTTCGGGGTCCCCACTAGCTCATCATCGTCATGCGCCTCCTCACCGTCCATTTCATGCAGGGGTGACCTGAGCCGTCTTTTCTGTATTGGTCGATCTGGAGTCATTCCAGCCATTGCGCAAAAACGAACAACGCTTGAGCCAAAATCCGGATTGATACAGCAAAAGATCAAAGGATTAGTTTTTCCATTCAGAACACCCAATGGCACCTACATCCAACAAGAGATGGCGAACATTAAGTTCATTTCCTAGTGAGTTTGAGTTTGGCTTATGGCATTTGATTGATACTGTCAAAATCCCTTGAACCTCTCCACCATTCTGCCCTCCCACCCTCCTATCCCCCCAGCCTACTGCCCTCCTACTCGTACCATTCTACCCCCTTACCTTCCAACCCCCTTGGACCCCTACCCTTTTATCATATTGCCTTCTTACCACCCTACCCTCCAACGTTTCGGCATTGACACGTCAGCTATAATTGAACCGGAAGAATTCAACAAAGTTCATGGGTAGAAAAACAAATTGAACAACCAACATCCAGAAAACTAGACGACGGATGGCCCACGTGCGCAAGGAAGTACTTTGTGAAAGGTTTGTAGTACGACATACTTGTAGTACTGGGAAATACTTCGTGCAAGCTTTGTAGTCGGAAGTGTTATATACTAGTTATGTAGTACGAAGAAGTACTGGGACGTACTTTCTGCAAGGTTTGTAGCACGAAGTAGTACTGGGAAGTACTTTTTGCCTTTATGCAAGCTTTCTAGTACGAAGATGTACGAAGTAGTACTGGGAAGAATTTCGTGCAAGTTTCGCACTGGGAAGAACTTTGTGCAAGCTTTGTAGTATGTTCGGCAAGTTTCGTGGTACGAATATGTACGAATGTGACAACTTTGTAGTACGTAGAACTGAGAATTACTTCGTGCAAACTTTGTAGTACGAAGTGGTACTGGTTGCTCCTCGCCCACTCTCGCCCCTTCTCGCTTCCTGCACAAGCTTTATAGTACGAAGTATAGTACTGGGAAATACTTTCTGCAAACTTTGACTTTGAAATACGAAGTAGTAAGTGGTACTGGAAGTAATTTGTCCAAACTTTGCAATACAAAGTAGTACTGGATAGTATTGGCATTTTTCTGCAAACTTTGTAGTGCAAAGAAGTATTCCGTGCAAACTTTGTGGTACAAGTAGTACTAGGCCTCCCTCCCCCCCTCTTTTGCCCCCCCTTGTTGCCCCCCTCTGGCCCCCTCTTCCCTCCGTACACAGTAGTACGAAGTAGTGCCGGGAAGTACTTTGTGCAAGTTTTGTTGTGTCAACGCATATGTGCGTAACAGCGTCCGTGTGTAAAGGTTTCTGTGCATTTCTGTGCGTGACACTGCCTCTGTGTAAACGCCTCTGTGTGTAAAAGCGTCCGTGTGTAAAAGCGTTTGGATGTAAAAGCGTCTGTGTGTAAGAGCGAGCGCATGTGTGTGTGTGTGGAAAAACGTCTGTGTGTCAAAATGTCTGTGTGTAAAGCGTTTCTGCGTACGAGCGCCTGTGTGTAAAAGCGTTTGTGTTACATCTGCACATCCTACATTTTCTCCATTTTTTCTTTGTTTCCCTCACTCTCTTTCCCTTGCAATGTTTATCTCCTTGCTTTCGTTCTGTATCAACGCAAATGCTTGAATGCGCCTCTTCAGTTTTCATTTTTGTTCCTAACATCTTGACATTTTGCCTCTTTCACCTTTCTGATGATCAGCTACTACATTTTCAATCGTTGTCATTGCCCTTTCCTCTAAATACTTATAACTTATAACGGATTTCTACATACTGATTTCATAGTTTTTTTTTACGTACACCTGAGTAACTTGCTCCTTTGAGCTCTCAGGCCATCCATCGTCTAGCGTAATTTTTGCCAACGCAGCTACCATCAAAAGTTCCTCTTGTGCCGGGGGACCGGCTGCGGGGGACCCGCTGCGGGGCAACTCAAAATCGCATCTTTCTCCATTTTTTGAAGATCGAACTTCATTTCGGGTGTAAAGGTCGCAATAGTCAACTCAAAATCACACTTTTTCAGTTTTGACGATGGAATTTCATTTCCTGCGCAACTGACACATTTTCGTGAGATCGCTCGTGGCCACCGCCCCGCCTTGAGAGAGGATAGAATTGGCAGGTGAAAGAAGAGAAAACAAATAGGCAAGCAGCCGCGGCACACCCGGTAGGCAGCCACCCTACCGCGATCTGCTGGCAACGGGGTTCCAAAGACCATGGAACTGCGCAGGCAGATGTAGCACTGCACTAAGGAATCTCGATGCAACAGTTTCGATATGTTTCGATGCGCCAGTTGCCAGCGTCGACTTGCAAAACGCAATGTAATTAATCCAAAAACCTACGGCGACAAAAAGTAACCTTGACGCAGCAGTTCCAATGCAGAAAGTAGTTCTGCACCTTGTCAAAAGGCCATGGCACAGCACAAGCGCAAAGATACAAAAGTCATCTTGAGACCTGAGTTCCAGTGGGCGTGCATTTCAAGTCTTCAAGACCTTGTCGGCACTACGGCGAGACTGCCCGACCCGGGCGCGCAACTATTTTTTTCTCTCACGATCATTGACACGTACTCAACAAAACACGGTGTTTCGCACAAATTCCAGCAGACTATCAAATTTCGTCGTTGGTGACGCAGCTCCAATGCGATCTGCCAGCGCCGATTTGCAAAACACCATGAATTGTGAAACAATGTGGGGTTGGGGTACATGAGGTTGAGGCAATTGTGAAGTTGAAATTGATGTAATGTGATTCGACGTATAATATGAAGTTCACGTCTTGTGGAACTCAGGCAATGTGCCGTCAATGTAATGTGAGGTTCGGGCCCTGTGCTGTTCACATATTGAATGCGGGGTTGATGAAATGTGAGGTTTGTGCAATGCGAGGTGAGAGGTTGGCGCAACATCAGTGGGAGGTTGTGTGAGGCTGAGGTAGCGTGAAGTTTGTGTATATGTCAAGTTTGTACTTTGCGAGGCCGAGGTAGTGTGAGGTTTGCGTATAGTAGTTTAATATGGGGCTCAGCTAGTGTGAGGTTGGTGTGGTGTGAGGTTCAGGTCCTTTGACATGAGGTTCATGAAATGGTGTAATGTGTGGTTGAGGCAATGCGAAGTTGAAGTCGAGGTATGGTGAAATATGGTGAAATGGTGCTACTGCCCACCTTCCGTTCACCAAATTGTAAAATTAAATAGCAATGAACAAATTTTAGTAATGCTTATGAAACCATGAATCAACATGAACCAACTGGTGGCAGCAATCATGACAATTGGTTTGCATTTTCGTGGAATGTTCCAGCAAGGTTTGGTTTTTCAACTGTTTGTGATTCCTGCATCGAACGCATCCCAAGAAGGAAGGCCATGATCACCAGCTCAAGGGTAGTCCATCATCTAACCATGGAAATTTTCTCGGGACAATCCTCGTGAAACATTTTTTTTTTAATCAAAAGTCTGGAAATGTATTATAATACAAAAAAAACGCTAGCCAATTTGTAGCGTTCCTGGAAGCCCCATCATGAACAATAGTAGAGCGAACAATTTATCCCTTGTTTTTTTGGGGAATCTTGAGAAAAATAAAACAACAATACGTTTATATCGAGTAAAACATGTAAGTTCTACTCCAAAAAGTATTGTAAATTTGTGGGGGTTCTATGATCTATATTTCCCAGTTAATTGTAAGGGAATCACGATCATGGTTCCTATATGATGTCTGAGCCGCATTGCTGCTTTCTGTGTTTACATTAGCCAATATCCGGATTGATACAGCAAAAGATCAAAGGATTAGTTTTTCCATTCAGAACACCCAATGGCACCTACATCCAACAAGAGATGGCGAACATTAAGTTCATTTCTAGTGAGTTTGAGTTTGGCTTATGGCATTTGATTGATACTGTCAAAATCCCTTGAACCTCTCCACCATTCTGCCCTCCCACCCTCCTATCCCCCCAGCCTACTGCCCTCCTACTCGTACCATTCTACCCCCTTACCTTCCAACCCCCTTGGACTCCTACCCTTTTATCATATTGCTTTCTTACCACCCTACCCTCCAACGTTTCGGCATTGACACGTCAGCTATAATTGAACCGGAAGAATTCAACAAAGTTCATGGGTAGAAAAACAAATTGAACAACCAATATCCAGAAAACTAGACGACGGATGGCCCACGTGCGCAAGGAAGTACTTTGTGAAAGGTTTGTAGTACGACATACTTGTAGTACTGGGAAATACTTCGTGCAAGCTTTGTAGTCGGAAGTGTTATATACTAGTTATGTAGTACGAAGAAGTACTGGGACGTACTTTCTGCAAGGTTTGTAGCACGAAGTAGTACTGGGAAGTACTTTTTGCCTTTATGCAAGCTTTCTAGTACGAAGATGTACGAAGTAGTACTGGGAAGTATTTCGTGCAAGTTTCGCACTGGGAAGAACTTTGTGCAAGCTTTGTAGTATGTTCGGCAAGTTTCGTGGTACGAATATGTACGAATGTGACAACTTTGTAGTACGTAGAACTGAGAATTACTTCGTGCAAACTTTGTAGTACGAAGTGGTACTGGTTGCTCCTCGCCCACTCTCGCCCCTTCTCGCTTCCTGCACAAGCTTTATAGTACGAAGTATAGTACTGGGAAATACTTTCTGCAAACTTTGACTTTGAAATACGAAGTAGTAAGTGGTACTGGAAGTAATTTGTCCAAACTTTGCAATACAAAGTAGTACTGGATAGTATTGGCATTTTTCTGCAAACTTTGTAGTGCAAAGAAGTATTCCGTGCAAACTTTGTGGTACAAGTAGTACTAGGCCTCCCTCCCCCCTCTTTTGCCCCCCCTTGTTGCCCCCCTCTGGCCCCCTCTTCCCTCCGTACACAGTAGTACGAAGTAGTGCCGGGAAGTACTTTGTGCAAGTTTTGTTGTGTCAACGCATATGTGCGTAACAGCGTCCGTGTGTAAAGGTTTCTGTGCATTTCTGTGCGTGACACTGCCTCTGTGTAAACGCCTCTGTGTGTAAAAGCGTCCGTGTGTAAAAGTGTTTGGATGTAAAAGCGTCTGTGTGTAAGAGCGAGCGCGTGTGTGTGTGTGTAAAAACGTCTGTGTGTCAAAATGTCTGTGTGTAAAGCGTTTCTGCGTACGAGCGCCTGTGTGTAAAAGCGTTTGTGTTACATCTGCACATCCTACATTTTCTCCATTTTTTCTTTGTTTCCCTCACTCTCTTTCCCTTGCAATGTTTATCTCCTTGCTTTCGTTCTGTATCAACGCAAATGCTTGAATGTGCCTCTTCAGTTTTCATTTTTGTTCCTAACATCTTGACATTTTGCCTCTTTCACCTTTCTGATGATCAGCTACTACATGTTCAATCGTTGTCATTGCCCTTTCCTCTAAATACTTATAATTTATAACGGATTTCTACATACTGATTTCATAGCGTTTTTTTACGTACACTTGAGTAACTTGCTCCTTTGAGCTCTCAGGCCATCCATCGTCTAGCGTAATTTTTACCCACGCAGCTACCATCAAAAGTTCCTCTTGTGCCGGGGGACCGGCTGCGGGGGACCCGCTGCGGGGCAACTCAAAATCGCATCTTTCTCCATTTTTTGAAGATCGAACTTCATTTCGGGTGTAAAGGTCGCAATAGTCAACTCAAAATCACACTTTTTCAGTTTTGACGATGGAATTTCATTTCCTGCGCAACTGACACATTTTCGTGAGATCGCTCGTGGCCACCGCCCCGCCTTGAGAGAGGATAGAATTGGCAGGTGAAAGAAGAGAAAACAAATAGGCAAGCAGCCGCGGCACACCCGGTAGGCAGCCACCCTACCGCGATCTGCTGGCAACGGGGTTCCAAAGACCATGGAACTGCGCAGGCAGATGTAGCACTGCACTAAGGAATCTCGATGCAACAGTTTCGATGCGCCAGTTGCCAGCGTCGACTTGCAAAACGCAATGTAATTAATCCAAAAACCTACGGCGACAAAAAGTAACCTTGACGCAGCAGTTCCAATGCAGAAAGTAGTTCTGCACCTTGTCAAAAGGCCATGGCACAGCATAAGCGCAAAGATACAAAAGTCATCTTGAGACCTGAGTTCCAGTGGGCGTGCATTTCAAATCTTCAAGACCTTGTCGGCACTACGGCGAGACTGCCCGACCCGGGCGCGCAACTAATTTTTTCTCTCACGATCATTGACACGTACTCAACAAAACACGGTGTTTCGTACAAATTCCAGCAGACTATCAAATTTCGTCGTTGGTGACGCAGCTCCAATGCGATCTGCCAGCGCCGATTTGCAAAACACCATGAATTGTGAAACAATGTGGGGTTGGGGTACATGAGGTTGAGGCAATTGTGAAGTTGAAATTGATGTAATGTGATTCGACGTAGAATATGAAGTTCACGTCTTGTGGAACTCAGGCAATGTGCCGTCAATGTAATGTGAGGTTCGGGCCCTGTGCTGTTCACATATTGAATGCGGGGTTGATGAAATGTGAGGTTTGTGCAATGCGAGGTGAGAGGTTGGCGCAACATCAGTGGGAGGTTGTGTGAGGCTGAGGTAGCGTGAAGTTTGTGTATATGTCAAGTTTGTACTTTGCGAGGCCGAGGTAGTGTGAGGTTTGCGTATAGTAGTTTAATATGGGGCTCAGCTAGTGTGAGGTTGGTGTGGTGTGAGGTTCAGGTCCTTTGACATGAGGTTCATGAAATGGTGTAATGTGTGGTTGAGGCAATGCGAAGTTGAAGTCGAGGTATGGTGAAATATGGTGAAATGGTGCTACTGCCCACCTTCCGTAACACGGAGTGTCTCTACAAATTTTATTTGACGATAATGGCAGCGTCTGCCAGTCAGCGCTTGATTGTTCATGTCTGTTTGCATAACCGCTGAAATGCATGTCAATATGTATTTCAGACCTGTGTGCGACGCAGACCGTTAAACAGCATTCCCCACCCTTACCTGACAAACTAAGATATGGAACCCGTGCTGTGCAACATGTTTCGACATTACCGTGCATCACGCGAGATGTTGTTTCAAGTTTTAACAGACATTAAACGATTTGAATAAGTTGACGCTGCTGTTTGCGAGAGCCCGATCAGCCGTGCTCAAGGGTAAGCGCATTTCAGGGGGGCGCGGCGATGATTGGTGATTTTTGGCGCACATGCAACGAACCATTTTAGAATATTCGGATGCTGTGGGTTTGTATGTGATGGTTCCTGGAGCAAGGTTTTTTCATGTTTTTTCCGGGTTTGGCCGATAGCACCGACCAAAACTGACAGGCCGGAAATTTCCATTGCCACTGGTGTGGACCAAGCGATGAATTTGAAAAATGCAGCAGCACACATGTCCCGAAATGTATTTAACGGGGCCAAAAACACGCAATGGAAAGACAAACAAACTATATGCAATTGCTTTCGGGTCATTACTTTTTTTCATTTCGTTCAATATCCTTTTTTTTCCTTCGTCAGAATTCGACGCTAATCCATCGATATAGTGACATGTCCACAATCACATTGAATTCCAAGTGCTAAAAAAGGGGTCGCAATCGTACAACCACCATTGCCTTTGAATCGCCCGAGAAAGTTTGGAAAAATTGGAACCATGGAGCATGGTGCTGATGGCAGCGGGGACTTGACGTATGTGACATTGATCACTTCGGATGATTTTCTTATGGTTGCTTGGGTCGAAGTGTTGCCCCTCCGCCAATCAAATATGAGAATGGAAAATCCCCAGTTGCAGATCACATCCCCACCCAAATTTCCATTTAATTACAGTGACACGGATTTTGTGGCCATGGCCACTTGAAAAACCACCAGATCATGCGTCATGTGACCTGTGATCCTTCATTGGTTTGAGGCTGTGCAAGCCTTGGCATCATCCTTTCGGTCAAGTGGGACGAAGCACTTGCCAATGCTGGTCTCTTATCTGCATGTGCCATTTTTCATGTCATCACGTTGTTGCTGCTATTTGTCAGTTCGGTTCCGCACCATGTCAAGTGTTTTCAAACTGGCGCAATCGGCCCAGTTTTGATTTTGCTACCAGTCTAGTGCCTGGAAGTAGTTGACAGGCAGTTTGGATTTGTGACAAGGATTTCATGTTTGTCATTCAAGGTCCTCCACACAGAACAAGTCTCCTCCAACACTCTGGCACGTTTATCCAGGGACAGTTCCCTCACACTGCCTCTCGCCTTACAAGTGTCTGCAAGACCAGGCATGTTTGCATGCGGCTTGCTGTTCAAACATGACCCAGCTTGCAGCCAAGGCGAGCAGTGGAAACTATCCCAAACCCACATTCCACAAGTGTGTTCCTTTGTCGCATTTATCTCAAGAAATGATTTGTTGGTGGACAAGAGTGACCCACGTGCAATGTTGCTTGTGATGAGGCCTGGTTGGGTCAACTCTGGTTTTACCAAACTGCGTGTTTGGGAACAAGATGATTTTGTGCCTTGGAGAAATGTTCACTTTGATCACCGTGGCACTGAGCCAGTGCAAATTGTATATGATGAAATGATGCAATGATGCAAGCAAACAAGTTTGGCGTTACAAAGCGTTTCTGAGACATCCATTGAAAAAAGAACTTCGACTTTGGCGAAACCGAAAAACAAACTAGCAATGTATCCAGTGCATGGTTCTTTTTCCCCACAACTTTGTGTGGGGTTCTTGTTTTTGATTCTGTATCCCGAGCCTCCTCCTCCTCCGTCCGCCCGCCTCCGCCTACCACACATTTGTCACATACCATCTGTCACATACATAAACTTAACACACAACTTTGCCACATACCATCTTTCACATACAATAACTTCACACACCAACTTAACACACAACTTTGTCACATACCATCTTTCACATCTTAACACACAACTTTGTCACATACCATCTTTCACATACAATAACTTCACACACCAACTTAACACACACAACTTTGTCACATATCATCTTTCACATACAATCACTTCACACACACACACACACAAACTTAACACACAACTTTGTCGCACACTATCTATCAAATACCATCTTGTCACATACCCTCTTTCACATACAATAACTTCACACACAACTTTGTCACACACCATCTGTCAACAACCATCATCCACCTTCGTTTTGCGTGGCAGGCGTGGCACTTATGGCACTGGGTGGCGCGCTTGGGCTGGTTTTGGTCGCCCGTGACGCCGCGGCACTTTGCGTGGCAGGCGTGGCACTTGGTGACATCTACGTTCGTTTCACGTGGCAGGCGTGGCACAATGTCACATCTTTCGTTTTGCGTGGCCGGCGTGGCACTTATGGCACTGGGTGGCGCGCTTGGGCTGGTTTTGGTCGCCCGTGACGCTGCGGCACTTTGCGTGGCAGGCGTGGCACTTGGTGACATCTACGTTCGTTTCACGTGGCAGGCGTGGCACAATGTCACATCTTTCGTTTTGCGTGGCAAGCGTGGCACTTATGGCACTGGGTGGCGCGCTTGGGCTGGTTTTGGTCGCCCGTGACGCCGCGGCACTTTGCGTGGCAGGCGTGGCGCTTGGTCACATCTACGTTCGTTTCACGTGGCAGGCGTGGCACAATGTCACATCCACCTTCGTTTTGCGTTGCAGGCGTGGCACTTATGGCACTGGGTGGCGCGCTTGGGCTGGTTTTGGTCGCCCGTGACGCCGCGGCACTTTGCGTGGCAGGCGTGGCACTTGGTCACATCTACGTTCGTTTCACGTGGCAGGCGTGGCACAATGTCACATCCACCTTCGTTTTGCGTGGCAGGCGTGGCACTTATGGCACTGGGTGGCGCGCTTGGGCTGGTTTTGGTCGCCCGTGACGCCGCGGCACTTTGCGTAGCAGGCGTGGCACTTGGTGACATCTACGTTCGTTTCACGTGGCAGGCGTGGCACAATGTCACATCCTTCGTTTTGCGTGGCAGGCGTGGCACTTATGGCACTGGGTGGCGCGCTTGGGCTGGTTTTGGTCGCCCGTGACGCCGCGGCACTTTGCGTGGCAGGCGTGGCACAATGTCACATCCACCTTTGTTTTGCGTGGCAGGCGTGGCACCATCTTTGACACACCCTCTTTCACACGCAACTTTGTCACCCACAATCTTTCACGCACCATCTTTCACACACCACTTTGTCACCCACCATCTTTGACACACCATCTTTCACACACCACTTTGTCACACACCGTCTTTCACACACGACTTTGTCACACGCTCTCTTTCACACAGAACTTTCACCCACACCATCTTTCACCACACCAACCTTCACACACCACTTTGTCACACACCATCTTTCACCACACCATCCTTCACACACAACTTTGTCACACACCATCTTTCACACACACTTTGTCACACACCATCTTTCACACACACTTTGTCACACACCGTCTTTCACACACACTTTGTCACACACCGTCTTTCACACACAACTTTGTCACACGCTCTCTTTCACACACAACTTTCACACACGCCATCTTTCACACACTGCTTTGTCACACACGCACACCCCATCTTTCTTCGTCACACACCATCTTTCACATTCCACTTTGTCACACACACACACCCGTTTAAACTTTTCGATCCTTCACCACCTCCTTTGCCTTTCCTTCCTTCTCCGTCCCTGCTACAACCTTTGGCGCTCATATTGGAAGAAGTTGACTTGTGGGGTTATCCGGTCCTTTAATTTTTGAACAGGCAAAACTTGTGTACATTGACGCTGATTGCTTGGTTTTGGTGGCTTGACTGCATCAGCGGGATAGTTGCGACACACAATTTGCACAAACGGGAATCGAAACTGTTCACCGTCCTCAGCTCAGGAAAATGTGGACGAACTTTTTGACAGAAGTTGTCCAGCATTCTGTCCGGTGGATTGGCTGCAGAAAATACCTACGAATAGATATTACATCAGTTGCTCGGGGGTTTTCCGATATTGTTTTTGAATGTGTTTTGTACTTTTTGTCGATTTCATATCGCTATACAGGATGACGATCTCATATCAATGCTGAGATTCTCAATGTACCGAGCTCCAAAGCATTGCGACAACTCGCCTCAACGAGAATGTGTTGCGGAACAGGCGCCATTGGTCTTGTAGATTTCAGCACGTAGCCTGTCACAGCTCCACCCATCCCTACATATTCCAAGGACGTGTTTCCACCTGATAAATTTAATGCTGGCGTCATGGTGCTGGAGCCCAGTCGGAAGATATTTCAGGAGCAGCGCGACGACTCGTTCCATCTTTCGTTTGCAAAAGGATTGAAAAGGACATACTTTCAAAATATTTCAAAATATTTCTAGATGGATGCTTAATCAGTGGATTTAGGACATACCTCAGCTTTTGGACAAAACCGAGTCACTGGAAAGAAACGACTCGATGTGGCATCTCATTTTGCACCCGGCGCAATCTAATCGCTTATGGAAGGTGTTGAAAGCATGACATGCAGTTTCGGAACTGTGACGTTTGTCGACGTATTGCGCTGGTGGTTTGTCCATTGAGAAGACAGGAGATGCTGACACAGGTTGAGCAGATGCCCTCGCATGATGGAGGCAGCTTTGTGGTCTAGGTCTAGGTGGAGATGGTGCAGTCGTTCTTCGTATCGGAGCCATTCGGAGCCGCCAGACTTCGGAGGAACACCCCAATGATATCACATCATTTTTTTTGTGTTTTCCAGGCGACACTGGCTTTCTGAACTCTTTCTTCCCTGACTGGTACTCCTGGCCAGCAGAGCAGCGATTGCCATTCCGCTACAATGCTTTGCGGACAATGTATTGGTGGCTGGATCGCAAAGTCTGGAAGTTGATCCGATATTTGATATACGTTTGGATCAGACGGATTTGATCAAACAGCGTGTCAAACCCATTTCCGCCGGCTGCCGTTGCTAACCAGAGTTTGGCTTGTGCCCTGAACAACATTTTCATTTCAGACAATATCATTGACAGCTGAATCAGCAAAAATAACGCAGATGATTGAGAGAAGAAGACTTTCCACGCGATCCATCCCAACAAGCACTGCTCCTTCCCAGGTTTACGCATTCAAATCCAGGATATTGGAAATCTGTGGCACCTGTGAAGGCAAAGGGATGAGGGTTCGCATTGCACATGTGTATGTAAAAAAATATATTTACTTATTTTGTTTTTTTAAATTGAAAGTATGTATGCGTATATATACATATATACAGCGCATGTAGGCGTGAGACCATGCTTTCAGGTGTGGTATTTACTTCTTTTTGGTCGTTGGTGAGGTTCAAATGTGCACTTAATTCAACTGCGGACGACTGACCGCCGTTCATAGGGTTGGATCTGACAGCAGAGGGCCTGGAGCCGTATCACGGCATTGCATGTGATTGTGGATGCATCTTACTCATTAACTAGTTCCCCATTGGTCCCCTATTCCATGCGTGCTCCCGTGCTAGGTCAGGTTTGGGTCCTGCGCGCGCCGAGGTAGGTTTGGCTCTCGCCTTGTAAATTGTGTTAGGCGCTTCTGTCCGCCCCCTCCTCTGGCCGGTTTCCGATTTTCAGCTATTTTTAACTTCAGATGCATTGGTTTTTGTAGTGCATATTTTGAATTACCTTCCGAGTCAGAAAAGGTTGTGTTCTGTATTTTGTAGCTGCAAAAAAGGTACCATGCATCGAGTTTTGTAGTTGCGCGCCCTATGCTTTGCGTCTTGTACCTATCAAAATCCTCTGCGCAACTTCTCCCCCCTTATCTGAACCCCGATCCATTTGCGTGGCAGGCATGGCACTTATGGCACTGGGCTGGATCTGGTGGCGCGCTTGGTCCCCGTTGGTCGCCCGGGCGCCGCGGCACTTTGTGTGGCATCCGTGGCACTTGGCGACATCCACGTTCCATTTGCGTCGCAGACGTGGCACTTCGCGACATCCACGTTCCATTGGCGCGCTTGGTCCCCGTTGGTCGCACGGGGCGCCGCGGCACTTTGCGTGGCAGGCGTGGCACGTATGGCACTGGGCTGGATCTGGTGGCGCGCTTTGATCGCCCGGGGCGCCGCGGCACTTTGCGTGGCAGGCGTGGCACTTGGCGACATCCACCTTCGTTTTTGCGTGGCAGGGGTATGCAGGGGTGGCACTTGGCGACATCCACCTTCGTTTTGCGTGGCACACAACTCTTCCACAAACACACACACACACAACTCTTCCACTTTCACATACAATTTTTTTCACTTATCGATCCTCCACCACCTCCTTTGTCTTTCCTTCCTTCCCCGTCCCGCTTCAACTTTAATTTCTCATTATTGGAAGAAGTTGACTTATGGGGTTATCGGGTCCTTTAATTCCTTTCTTCTTTTGCGTTCCCCGCCTCGTGTCCCGGGTAGGTAAGGTGTCATGCCATTTCATTGTCATCTCATTTTTATCTCCATTTCACCTACCCTGCTGCGGCAGGGTGTGTGTGTGTGTGGGTGTGTGTGTGTGTGGGTGGGTGCGTGTGTGTGCGTGCGTGCGTGCGTGCGTGCGTGTGAACCATCTGCATAGATGTAAAACTTCCTTCATTGCAGGGGGCATGGCAGCTGTTTCCCTAGCCACGCCAACGAAGCTACGGGATACAGCCGCAAGGGAATGTGGACGCACGCTCCTGTACCTGCATATAGTATACAGGGCGCATTTAAGTCGCTGGGAGGACATAGAATGACATAGAATTTATCGCTGTTGCTTTTTATTATAAAAAGATAAATAGATAAATAAATAAATGCATCAATAAATAAATAGATAAATAGATAATAAGTAGATATAAATAAAAGAAAATAGATAAATAGATAGATAGGTAGATTCATTAATTAATTAATTAGTTAATTAATTCATTAATTAATTAATTTAACTAATTAATTAATTACTTAATTAATTAATCATAAGCAAAAAATAAATATAAATATACATATTTGTCTAGGATCATCTCATCGTGGTTTTGGTTGTTGGTGTTTTTGCACGACCGTGGCATTCCACATCACAATTCGACAAGACAAGTCTGAGCAAGTGCGCGTTCATGGGCTGATTGCCGTGGCTGCAGGGAAACAATTGGCGGGTTTTCTTGTTTCAATTTATTGGCGGAGGTTGTTGTTCACTTGCAATATATGCACATTTGTGTGTGTGTACATTTACATGTGCACCTACTGTGCATATTCATTTGCACCTGTCCATAGCAAGAGATGGGCACACCGTCTGGTTCCAAATTGTTATGGTGACCGATGGTGACGCCGCATCCTGTGCCTCGCGCAGGTGTTACACTTTTGCTCTTCACCAAAGCCATGGGATTCCGATGCCAAAAAAGGTGACCTCGAACAGAAACTTGGAGCAGTGGTTTGGTTCTGCGATGATAACCGTTGGCCACTGGGAAACCCGTTTCAACCAAAGGGCTATAACGTTGGTTTCTGCAATTTCTGATTGGTTGATTTGCTTTGTTCTTTCCAAACGTTTCAAACAAATTGTTGAAAAATATCCTCACCACCTTAGTATGCTGGCACCCTCTGAGAGCTCCAAGGATTTGGTGGGAGCACTACTTGAGGTCGCAAATTCCATTCTGATGCGGTGAAATTTGCTGAATCTCTGAGAAGTTGCTGCGCTTACACAAAAAGTACCAATGGCAGAAGTTCGTTTCTGTGTGTTAGATCCACCGCGGACACCGCGGACTGACTTTCTTGTTGCACTGATCTTTGTGGCATTTGCAACTGTTGATGGGGCATGATGGGGCATTTCACCACGCTGTCCTGATAATTTCATTGTTTCCTCGTTCATGTTGGTGTACTATGTGTGCGTGCGCATGAACCAGAGAGTCATCACATGTCATCAGCGTTGTTGAAAGATGTATGATGTATGTGTGAAACTGGGCAAGTTCTGTTTCGCATAGATTTAGCAATCCTTCGTTTTGAAGCGTGTCCTTGCCAGACACCACACTGCCCAACAGTGCAGATTTGGGGTTCAAGATGACATGGATGTCTCAGTGTGAATCGCCTGAGTGAGCGGCCAGCATTTCAGCAGACAGGAGACACCGAACAGAAGAAAATCTACCCCCTATGGATTGCCTGCAGTCCCCCATTGCATTTTCAATGTGTCTAAAAGATGACAAGTCCCGACAGTGCCGCAGACCATTTAAGATATTTAAGGACCAAGTCCATTTGCTTGCGCACGTTTGGCAAAATATGTAATGGGAAAGGGCCAACACTTTGGAGGTACGACATGTGCCACTTGGTTTCTGGATGGCCTAGCTTCCTTTGCTTCTAATGGGCAGATGTTCGAGTTCGACTTTGAAGACTTGGGCTCTGAAGGGGAGGCAAGCCGCTGCCAAAAAACAGTATACAATGTGTATACAGGTTGAAAGATCAAAGGATGTACTGCAATGGAAGAGCATGAGGGTAACCGATAATGCAGCTCCCTTTGTTAAAACTTCATTTTGCAGGCTGAAGCGAGCACCAATGGCGGGCCAAGAGCCTCTAAAGGACATACACCACCACAACATTAAACTATATCTCGCTCAGGGTGCTATGCTTGTTGATAAAGAGCCCAAAGAATGGACTTGCAGCTTTGGCTGTAGCAGATTGTTGGAGTTGCATGTTGCTGGGATTTTCCGCGCCTCAAGCCGGACAGATTAAAGCTGCTGCGTTGATCACACGTCATAGGTCAAGACACTCAGTCTGCGATTCAAGTCAACACCCTCCATGTTGCGAGTAGCTAAAGGTCAGGAGTGGGTTCCTCAATCTTCTGTGATCTCGCATAGAAGTCATTGGGATCCAACTTGGAGGGTGTCATTCTTTTGCGACCCAACCATCCGGCAGATGAGCTTCCTCCAGGACAGTGCCCGAACCAGGGCCCCAACCGGAGCCGTGGCGCAACTCGGAGGCAGAGAGGTTTGGAACTGTGCCTCTATTTATCTCTGTTTTCCGTTGTCTTTGTAACAAACTACAAATTCAGAGTTGATAGGTTTAACGAAATGAAACACACCAAAGCATCCACCATTTTGCAACTGCGACTTGGCTGTTTGCATCTGACACTCGAGCCATACTCGAGCCATATGGGTTTGTGGGTTGGTTTCTGAGGGGCGGTTGGTTTTCCCCTCTTTGGCTGATGAGCCCTGATGCTAAGTGCTGCACAGAGACTGTTTGACATAATTAGTAGGCTCCTTTGTTTGGCTAGGGCAGCTCAGGGCTTGCTGCACTGCTTTGCAAGTGTTGATTCCAGCGATGCGGTTTGTGTCCCAGAGATCTCAAAGTGTTTGCAAGTGGGCTGCATTTAATCACCAGGATGACAACCGTTTCAGCTTTTGGCGCAGGTCCCGTGATGCATTGGAATTAAAATCGCCATAGAAAGGAAACCAAATCATGGAGACCAAGTCAACCCTCCCAGGGGGATTCAGGTTGTCAGTGACTGCGTCAGTGGCTCATTTTGACCCACGCACCCCTGAGGCATTCTCAGCATCCGTCCAGGCGCCACAGGCACCGACAAAGCCTGTGGTGAAGGCACCGGCCAAAGCCAAGGCCAAGCCAAAGGCTCAGGTGCGGTTGGCAGATGGAGTGTTTTTCAAATGCCCAGTTTCCGTTTGATGTTGGGAAATGAACAAAAATGAGGTACAAAAGCAGGAAAAATAGGAGTTTGCTTGAAGGATCTGATCAAAAAGCTCTGCAACAGAAATAATTTGCTGCAATAGTTGATGACGCAGTAACATCGGCTTAAGCTTTTGACACTCAACCATACTTAACCATGATATGTTTGGACACACCCTTCTATCATGACAGCTGACCTATTTGGGGTGCATCACGTATTTGCAAGTTACGAAGTCATGCTCAAAGTCGCTCTGACCCTGCCATGCCCTCCTGTCGCGTGCTGTTCCCTTTGACTTGACGAAGCAGCGTGATGTGGAGCGGTGGAACCTCAACCACCAACACGAAGCAAGCTCTGACCATTTATGTCACGAACATCCCTGGCAATATCACTTTGGCGCAAGTGTCAGCGCTTTTTTCCAAGGACCCGCTCTTTTTGTCGTTAAGCTTTGAGTAGGTGTCATTGCAAAGAGGGCCACTACAGGGGTAGTAGACGCGTGGAGGCGCTACAAGGCTTGAAAGTTTCAAATGGCAAGGCTTCACACCGCAATCAAAAGATGACGGGAGACATTGCATGCGAGGCATGCACGTTTGATTTTCATGCTTCTATGTCTTGAAACTGCCGGCACGAGCCCTGCATGCCATGAGTCTTTTCATGGTTCGATGATCGATGTGTGTGTGTTAAATGTTTATCTTTGCTGAGGATGAAGGTTTCTGTGGCCTGCGGGCAGTTGGAGGGTCCAAGAAGATTGTTTTTGTGGATTTTGGCGCCTGGGACTGCAAGGCTCTCTTTGGCTGCCGTAGACAGGGAACCGTGGGTCCCTACAAAGTTAGACTAGTCAGTGCTGCAACATGGTCACACACGTCTTTGTTGGTGTTGGGATGTGTTGGGTCAACATCAATATATGTCAGCGGTATTTTGTTATTCTTGTCTCATTGACCGCATGGTGGGCAAGGAACTGAAATACAAGCGACCCAAGCGATGCGAAGGCATCAAGGGCACCGCTTTGACCCTGCAGAGGAAGGTGCGGATGGGGCTGCAGGGATTTGCAGGGGATTCGCATCAGGGATGTTCAGAATGTAGCCACAAGATGCCAAAAGTTGTTCTTTCAAAGCTGACCTCTATGCCATGACAACTTTTGATTGAGGTCCCCGACCGTAGTCTGACGTCATTTGTTTTTATTTTCTTCTTAGCTTAACAGTTCAACTTTCAGTCCAACTGGACCCCAGCTGAAGCCGCAAAGTTGCCAGGTTTGATGATTGATTTTGACCATGACAAACGTTCAAAGCGAAGTCGTGCCATAGAGCAGCTTGGCCTTATGCTCCATGGACGCAGGGTTCAATGGCATATCTAGAATTCACAGGATTGATCTGCGAATCACCTATATAATTTGAGGCGTTGTTTTCTTGATGACTGATGACTGGTTGACTGCTTCTCCAGATCTTGCAGCAAATCAGTCGCCTTGAATTTGACTCTGAAGGAAACCTTGGAGCGCTGCCTCCTTTGATCGAGCCCGCGGCAAGAAAGGAGCAGCGCCAAAGCGGCGACGGCTTCCATCCCGAGAGCGAGAAGCAGAGATGTTTCAGCGCGAACGTGCCAGGAGCCTGCGCCAAGGCACCCAGACAGAAGTGGCGTTGAAGGAGCCCAAGACAGGGCCAAAGCCGCCCTCTTACGTCAAGCTGAAGCCAGTCGCGGATTCCAATGAGGCTCCGACATCATCAGTGGTTTCAGCACTGGTGGCATACAGCTCCAGTGAGGAGAACTCAGCACCTAGTGACGAAGAACCAGAAAGTGACAAAACAAAGCCCTAAGTGGTCATCAGCTGCTGAGGTGAGATTGGGGGAGTTATCCTTGGGTTAATTTCAACTCTGCAAGTCAATCATGTTCGCTGATTGCAGCTGGCCGACCAGTAGGTTGAACACTAACTCCAGGACGTCGCAGGCCAACTGCAAAAGTATATTATGTCATGTCAACTCAGAAGGAGTGGTTTCCAGCATTAGAATATAGACTTCTACGATATTACGACTTTGTCTTCTTTCAGTGATTTTGACACGTCCTGGAAGCGGGCAGCCCCATGGACGATTTTAAAGGATCATGGATGAATGTGGATCGTCCTCGATGACCATGGAAGATCATGGATGATCATGTTTATATAAGCAGCATACATGTATTTATTCATAGCTATACATATATATATATACATTTATTTGTTGGTTTATTTTGATATATATATATATGTGTGTGTGTGTGTATTAGTGTGTGTGTGAGAGAGAGCAAGTGTGAGTGTGTGTATGTGTGTGGGGTGTGTGTGTGTGTATTTATTTCATCATGAATGGTCTCGGACCTATGGCATTCCATTGCCTGCCGTTGCAGCACAGTTGTTTTCTTGGCCCTCTGCCGACGGAGGGTTGTGGATGCCGTGCGCATGGCGTGGCGTTGCTCGGCCTCCGGCAATGCTGATCTTGTGCGGAACCTTCGCAAGGCCAGCATTATAGCTCAAGATTTGAAGACCTAGGGAACCACAAAGTTTGGCTGCTAATTGTTCAATGACCCATCGTGACCCCCAGAATATCAAGCTTCCTTGATTTGTGGGTGGAGCTTGAAGTCCATGGACTTGATCGAAAATCAGGTGTGAGGATCCCGAGTATCAATTGCTGTCCATGAAAAAGCCAAAAAGTCACACTGCGCGATTTAATCGGAATCCAAGAAATTCAACCGCCCTGTCTTTTAAGCTCTTGCGTCCACAGATGTTGACATTAATAGGATTTAATAGCTATGGTCACCCCCCTTAGGCCCTCGTCTGTTGCAAGGCTGGGGTGATCCACACGGATCATGTGGAGCAAGCAATGCTCAAAGTGGATCGCAGCAACTATGCGCCACAAAATCCATATACAGATGCTCCGCAGCCGTTGGGGCACCAGGTGGGGACCAATGTTCTCCAATGTTGCTATTGGATGCTACTGACACAGGTTTTAGGCATAAGAAAACCAATCACGAACCTGAGAAAGCGTGATAAAACGACGAGTTTAGGTATGCTTGGATATTCAAAGGGAGATAGTGCCACAAAGTGTCACGTTGTTCCTTTGTTCTGGATCTAAATCAAAAGCTCGTCAAATCAAGGTGATCAACGCAGTACTTGCTCAGGATATATATATATATGTGTGTGTGTGTGAATATATATATATATATACATATGCATGTATATGTATGTGTATATGTATGAATAACTGTGATTACATATGAGGCATGTGAAATGTTCAAACGTTTTTGCAGCTTGTGCAGCTGACAGGCGACAATCAGTGCTCCACACATGCATGCTCATGCACTGGAGCTGCTCGCGAACCACCTTCAACCAGGCAGAACTGGACGGGTGACAGGACGCTGTACAACAGGAGAAGGGTAGTCACAGTTGCTTTTCTTCTGCATTGTGTATATTCTTAGTAGTAGTAGTAGTAGTAGTAGTCGTCGTAGTAGTCGTAGTAGTCGTAGTAGTCGTAGTAGTCGTAGTAGTCGTAGTAGTCGTAGTAGTCGTAGTAGTCGTAGTAGTCGTAGTAGTCGTAGTAATCGTAGTAGTCGTAGTAGTCGTAGTAGTCGTAGTAGTCGTAGTAGTCGTAGTAGTCGTAGTAGTCGTAGTAGTCGTAGTAGTCGTAGTAGTCGTAGTAGTCGTAGTAGTCGTAGTAGTCGTAGTAGTCGTAGTAGTCGTAGTAGTCGTAGTCGTAGTAGTCGTAGTAGTCGTAGTAGTCGTAGTAGTCGTAGTAGTTAGTAGTAGTCGTAGTAGTAGTAGTAGTCGTAGTAGTAGTCGTGGTCGTGGTCGTGGTCGTGGTCGTGGTCGTGGTAGTAGTAGGAGTAGGAGTAGCAGTAGCAGTAGCAGTAGCAGTTTCAGAACAGAAAGCAACAAGCATGGATACAAATTGTCAGCATATCAGGATTTGTTTGGACAATGCTCAGGGTTTCTTGCAGGGGCTCCTTCTAAATCCACTGAAATCATACAACATTGGATTTGATCTCACATCGTTGTTTTCAGTCAGGCAGCTCATGAAGGGTTTCCATTGAAAATGGGACACCGAAAGACAAAATCCTGTTGACATCACAAACGCTGAATCAACTGAAGGCATGAGGGCTCTTGATGTTGGATGCGGAAGCGGTTATCTGGCTGCAGTGATGGCGAGAATGGTTGGCATTGACGGACAGGTGGTTGCCATCGACTACTTGTCGCCCCTGGTGGCCTTGTCTTTGGAAAATGTGCGGAAGGAAGACGCCGACCTTTTAGATAGTGTCTTGGCAGGTCTTGGCGTTTAGACGTGTTTAGGCTGCTATGTTGTCAGGCAAACGTGGCTGCAAAGAGCGAGTTGTTCTTACATCTCCAGTTTCTTCATGGCATCCATGCAAGGTATTCCTGTGCATTCCTGTTCTGTTTGCCTTGCACTTGTATGTATGATCATAAAATCACTAATTACACTCGATAGAATGTTTGTTTTCAAGTTCCCTCCAGGCGGCACCCTTCAAGTCGAACAGGGAGATGGATGGAAAGGCTTTGAGCAGGCCAGGTGATGATGGGTGATGTGATTTTCGCTACTGCCCATTGCTGTTCCCACACCTACTGGACAACTTCGGACACATTTCTTAACCACTTAGCGTACGTCGTCCAGTCAGCCCAGCCCACAGGGATGCTGTTTCATGCTTAGGGATCGTAATTGCCGTTGTGGCGAATACCTGGTCACCACAGCATTTTGTGTTCTCGTTTGAATGAGGAATCTGGAAAGTCTGCACACACAGCCACCAGTGATTCCCTAGAACATCCTAGAACTGATTCTAACCTCGCCGATAAATCTAGTTATAGTCATAGTATGTTATAGTGGTTATCTTGGACAATCGACCTTTTGGCGATGGTGAAGTAGACGCGTGAGGCCTCGCCGTACGATTCCATCCATGTCGGGGCAGCGGCAGAGCTGCTTGACCAATTGAAAGTGGCGCCTGTAGGTTGCGTTTTCTTCCTTGCTGTTGAGAAGCTGCCAAAACAGACAGAGTATATAGAATACAAGAAAGCAGCGGACCGGATCATGAATCACAAAGAATGTCGGTATTCAAACATCCGCATCTGTTCACGACTAGTATGGTTAATAGTCGGGAAAACCCAAGGGATCAGGAAGGATCTGTGACTAGATGGGAGCGAGGTCTGTGCCAGAAGCATTGCTGGAACAGCTCAAGCCAGGGGGGCGCATGGTCATCCCTGCACCTTGGCAACGGCATGGAACGGCTGGAATTGATGAACGTAACATGAATAGTTTCATAGCTTGGACATGTTTGGACATATTTGCACAATGCTGGTCTGTGCGTCACTAATTACCATCTGCAGCTGTGTTTGATCATTTCTGGCTGCAAATGAACGTTCCAAGAGCCAACGTCGGGACCATGTTTTTTAGTGTTTTTTTCAGGTCGGGACCACCACACAGCAATTCTGCACTATAGATGCTTGGCTGATCTTGGCTGTGTTACGCTGTGTTGAGATTTTGAATATATCATTGGGTTGGAGTCTGGAGTGTGCAAAGGGCTGTGCAACAGTTGCTCTTGGATGTTTGACATCAGAAAACAACGCCTCAGACCCAGGACCGGCTGCCAAACGGCAACTTTGAACAGAAAAGTCTCATGGGAGCGACTGGGCTGAAACGTAAGCCCAGGCCATGGAAACCTTTTGCAGTTGGCTGGTCTTGGGGTTGTCTGAAATAGGATAGAGCAGCCCTAAATCCACTGATTTAATCTGGTGTATATTACCGGCTAATCATCATTGTCTGCAAGAATATAAGATTGCTATTTGGGGGGTTGCAACCTCGGTTTTGCAGTTGTCCTGTTTGCTTGACAAGCTGTCTTGCATACGACACCATTTCACCTCGATGGAGGTGTTTTTGCTTTGACACTTTGACCAATGAAGAGGGTCCCTTTTTACCTTCCGTTGCATACCTGGCTCATCCTTTTTCCATCTCTTTTCTGAAGACCTTGATGGAACAGGTGAGTGATGTGACTCTTGCACTTTGCCACTACAAAACGGTTGAGGACCCTTTGGGGGACCAGGCATTTTCATACCACCTTTCCAGTAGCTTTCCTCAACCAGGTGGTGCCCAGTACAGGTTGAGGGGTCGTCTGTGCACGTCAAAAGTGGGTCGTTTGTGCACGTCAGACGGTTGGTCGTCTGTGCACGTTTTTGTTGTGTGATTTTGTCATTGTATCTCTGTAACATGATTCTTCTTCTAGCTTTTTTTTAAACATCATCACACAACTCATCAAGTTATGTTTTTTTCCTCACATCTCTGTGTGGGGCTTTTTAGGTTTGTATTCCTTGCCTTCTCCTCCTTCTCATCCTGAGTTGCTTCTTTCCCTCTCAACTTCACCCAAGTTGTCTCACACAACTCACAGAACTCATCCCACACAACTCCTCTCATCTCACAAGTCACAGAACTCGTCTCACACCACTCCACTCATCTCACAACTCACACAATTTGTCTCATCTCACAAGTCACACAACTCATCTCACACAACTCATCTCTCACAACTCATCTTACACAACTCAACTCACTCAAGAGCTGCTTTCGTGTGCCATTTGGTGGAGCTGCTTTCGTGTTCTCTCACTGAAGTTCACCCAAGTTCTTTCACAGAACTCATCTCACAACTCACACAACTCATCTCACACAACTCCACTCATCTCACAACTCACAGAACTCATCTCACACCACTCCGCTCATCTTACAACTCACACAACTCCTCTCATCTCACAAGTCACACAACTCATCTCACACAACTCATCTCTCACAACTCATCTTACACAACTCAACTCACTCAAGAGCTGCTTTCGTGTGCCATTTGGTGGAGCTGCTTTCGTGTTCTCTCACTGAAGTTCACCCAAGTTCTTTCACACAACTCATCTCACAACTCACACAACTCATCTCACACAACTCCACTCATCTCACAACTCACAGAACTCGTCTCACACCACTCCACTCATCTCACAACTCACACAACTCGTCTCATCTCACAAGTCACACAACTCATCTCACACAAGTCATCTCTCAACAACTCATCTTACACAGCCACCCCCCACCCCACGGGTAACTGATCATGAAAGAGCAGTGCGAGGAAATGCTCTACAGCAAGAAAGATGATGAGGTTGCTGTGCGTGTGCAGGCATAGGAACATGAACCTTATTAACTCACCCCACCCCACCGGTAACTGATCATGAAAGAGCTGTGCCTGTCTCTGCTCTACGGGAAGAAAGATGATGAGGTTGCTGTGCCTGTGTGTGCATAGGAACATGAACGTTATCATCCCACCCCACCCCACCCCACCCCCCCCACCCCACGGGTAACTGATCATGAAAGAGCAGTGCGTGTAAGTGCTCTACAGCAAGAAAGATGATGAGGTTGCTGTGCGTGTGCAGGCATAGGAACATGAACCTTATTAACTCACCCCACCCCACCGGTAACTGATCATGAAAGAGCTGTGCCTGTCTCTGCTCTACGGGAAGAAAGATGATGAGGTTGCTGTGCCTGTGTGTGCATAGGAACATGAACGTTATCATCCCACCCCACCCCACCCCACCCCACCCCCCCAACCAAACCCGAAATGGCTGGTTCCCAGCCTCAATGTGCGCGGATGACCGCTCTTAGTGCGCGGATGACGCGGTTTCTCTGTGCGCAGATGACTCGTTTGCAATGTGCGCAGATGACTCGCTTTCAATGTGCGCAGATGACGCGTTGACCCCCAGGGACATCCTAGTACAACTGGCCTCAGGTGATGTATGTGCCCCTGGTGCACCCACCTTCGTGCATTTGATGGCAACAAAGGCAGCTGCGAAACTCATGGCGTGTCGAAGGAAGGGAGCCCCTTCGGCCGCTCCCAATGGCCAATGGCAATGTGGCAGTAGTGTTCGGGTATATACTGGATATCCGTATATCGTGCCCATGCAAATACACATGTATGCACGATCATATGCCAAATGCCTATAATTCCTATAAATAGGGAAATGAATACTTAGATGATTCAATGCATATTATATATATATACATATTCTAATTGACAACACCCCGGGGAAAAAAAAGTATCAATGTGAACATATCAAGGTATGCTTTGAAATAGATATATAGTCTATAGACGTGTGTGTGTGTGTTTGTTTCTCTATCTCAGTGTACATGTGTGTGCATTCCTTTAGATTGTGCATCAAAAACGAGTACCAGGTGACCATCTTCATGTCGACCCTGCGCAGGTGCCAGAGTGAACTGAGTCTGATCTTAGCAGGATCAAGACGCGGCAATTGGCTGGGTTGTTCCACAAACAGATTATGACATGGCATCTTGGACGCGGCTGTTTTATGCTGTTTTGCCACTCAGTTTAAGATGTGATGATTTTTCAATATGATTCATGAGATTTGGTGATAGTGTTTCATATTCTCTATCTTAATGTGATCTATTTATGACTATTTATGCACAGACGCGGGACTCTTTGACCATGCCAATCCCAGATGCCAATCCACTGGGCCCAGTGGAACCAAAGAAGGACCCAGGGCTCAGAAGCGCGGCGTGGCAGTCGTGCCGGTGGTTCCGCCATGGCCCATTTCGTTCGAAGGAGTTTACCGTTTGTTTTGCTGAAAGAATGGTGATGTTCCATGGCTGTGAAAATACAGGGTATATCCATAATTTTCCAGACACTAATGATGAACTTATCATTGGCTTATGATGTGAAAGTGTGAAAGGCTGCCACTATGCTTTTGTTTCTCCATTCTGAGGCAAACGGGGCTGTGTTTTGAGGAAAGTCAGGAAAGATCCACCGGCTTTGCCCACTTTCCCAGCCACATGCGAACAGGTCTGATCCAATACGGGTCTGAATCAGTCTTGACACCGTTGCCTCGGGGCAAGGGTTGGAACACTGACACAGCGCAAAAGCATTGCTGAGAATCTGCTGAAGCATTTATATACTACTACATAATACTACCGTTTTTTTGATCTGGCAAGTCTTGGATGCCCCGTATGTGTGGCACAGTATCTGGAAGCATGTCTGTCACATTTCATTTTTCGGAAGGATCAGTGCCTTTGGGTGACCAAACTCCAACAAAGCTCACTCATGTTGCACCATGACTCCGTATTCACCCATGAGCTCAAAACCATGCGACCGACATGATGCACCTAGGAATTCTGAGAATGATCGACTAGAGACTGGTGCCTGACATAGCTTCACTAAATCGCATCTCTAGATGGCGAAGCTCTTTGGTTTTGAGCCGTCTTCAATCTTCCACACTAGTCCGGCATGATTTCACCTACACAATCCTTTAGCTTTTCATACGGATGTTGACAAGATGGGTTTGTTTTGAAAAAATGGTATCATGATATACCATTAGAGAGACGTCAACCTGGCCGATGGCCAGGTTCAACAGGATCTTTTAGGCGCCCTTGCGGTTTGATCCTCAGCCGTAGAAGATCCATTGCGAAACCATCGTTTTATGGTTTCTAATACTAAGGGGATGGGATAGTTGATGTTAGGGCCAGGGACTGGTAAGGGCAATCATCTCAAGAGATGCGATTCAACTGTTTATATACGTTTTACATCTGTTTATATATATATGTATGTATGTATGTATGTATGTATTAGATAGAGATGTGTTATCTAAAGGGAGTTGATGAAATTCTGAGGGGGATCACTCACAAAAGGGACAAAGTGTATTTAAAGTTGATGAATTAGCACTATTATCATTGCATATCATTGCAATGACTATTAGCATTTCTATATCTATACTTTTATTTAATCATTACCCGGGGGGGGGAAATCTCTACCCAGATGATGCAGCCACCCCTTAACAAACTGAACATGTGCAACTCTGGCTGGTGATTTCCAATGCTTCTGACCTGTCCATACTGGGGATGGGTCAATGCCAATGGGGCTATGGAAGTGGGGGGCATGAACATCAAGGATGGCACCATTTTTTGACAGCCTGGGGTTGTGGTTATGAAACACCCAAAAGGTTTGTACTTGGGATTGCTGGCAATCCAAGGGGCTCATACTAATTATCCCATATTCTTTGGATGGATGGTGATTGACATCACCGCTCATCACCTTCTTGATTGATCTCAATTGGATGGGCCCAAGTGTTTTTCTGAAGATTTTCCACACGTTTGATGGGAAAAACATGGAAGATCCACGTTGTTTCCAGATGTTTCCGGCAGATCTTCACAGACAGAAATCGCAAGGCTGAGGAGGCAGCCCGGGCTGCGGAGATGTTGGCCAGGCAGCTTTTGCTGAGTTGGAGTTGATCAAAAGGATGAACAGTTGGCCTGAATACCCAAGTGAGATTGAAAACCTCTTGGACACAACTCTGATGACGTTCATGAACTTGGTGCATCGCTCTTTGCTTTCGGTTCCCTTTCCCTTGCTCGATGGGGTTGACGGACAGGTTAGCTCCACCCGGAGCAGGATATCCTGCTCCTGCTCTACCGCAACAATCTCCAGATCCCAGGCTTTGTTGCAGCACACCATGGCGGGTCAAGACTCTGTGCGACACTTTTTTTTTTCTCTAAAGAAAGACATGTTGTTCTTCAAGTTGGTGGAATTGGAGTTGCAAAGAATTGCAAAGCTGTCAGTCCGGCTGCGGTTCCAGCAACACCACCAGCTTGGCCCTTGGACACTTCTGGTTTTCACCAGCTTTAGCTGATTACTGAGTGCTTCACCGAGCAAGGCTTCAGGTATGGAAAAGGACTGTGAAGCTGTGAAGCCATTCCTGCCAATCATATTAATTAGGGGAGATCAAGACCTGATAGCATATATACGAAGGGCCTAAGGGGTTGTAGATCAACTCAGGGTTTGAAGGACAATGGCACCACCTATCTCGGCTCAGACGGAGCAGCTGCAATGGCGGAATGTGCCGGCGAAGCGGCTACGAAAGCAATGGCCGGGAAGACCATCATTTTTGTTCGACATGGTGAGTCTGAATACAATAAGGCTCGGAGTTGGGGGAGGTGGCAGTGACATGCAGTGACCGTCTCATTCTTACAGATTTGAAGCGACTGCTGGCAACAAGTGGGTGATCTTTCCCTGCTTGCTTGAGGAACGGTGGCATCATCCCATGTTTCATCACTTCAACGCGGAATTGACTAGCTTAATACAGTATCTTATAATGTCAAAGAAATTCTAGTCTTTGTAACTGGGTGAATCTATTGGCTAATTTATCAGCCTAGACTTCATCGAAATGTTATTAGAATATATCTAAAACCAATAGTTATGAGTTATGACTGTGATGATGCCATTCATGTAATTCCAAGTGATCCCACGGCCACAGCTGTCGTCCAGGCCATGCGCGCCACGGGCCAAGATCCCTTCCTGCGCGATGCGCCCCTGACGGAGACCGGACGCGCACAGGCGGAGGAGGCGCAAGGCGTCTTGCGAAAGCTGCAGGAGGCCCGGAGGACCACGGTTCAACCAGCATGGGATATTATGAGTGATGGGATATGATATGACAATGATAGGATATTAAATGATTATACGCTTCAACCTTATAGGATCTTTTAGGCTTTATAGGATCATAGTGTCATAGATTATTGATTATACATAGGACATTATAGGCTCATAGGGTGAGATTACAGATGATAAATAGGATCAAAATGATTCTAAATGGACTTCAGTACATAGGTTGCTCCAACCTACAAAAGGTAAATGAATGTTAAATGATAGCCGTCCAATGGCCCATCGACAAAGCCCAATTTATACTTTTTAAAGGGTTGACATTGATATGGGCGGTATCTTATTTTCAGTGGTGAATATTTTTAGGTCAGGTACCACCCTAAAGAATCAACAGATGCAACATCGAACCAGGATGTGTTGCCAGGATCATTCTCAGGCGGATTCAGGCGGAAGCGGGGAGTCATAATGGATTCACGTTTGCCAAATCCAGATTAGATGATTTGTTCCACGGGAAATGGATAGATAATACTGAAACAATCAAGAATGGGCATGTTATCCACGCATATCCACACCCATTGCAAAATGAGGAAGAAACATTCCGAAAATGCATAACCAAGATTGGACCCTTTGGTGGGTTGGATAGTTGTCCCGGATCCTAAAGAGAACTAATGTGTGAATGATCTGGATTTCTTTTGGTATCGCAGAGTCGTGCAGGAGGTCGGCAGTGATGGTTGGCTGCTGCTGAGTTCGCCTTTGCAGCGAGCTCTCGATACTGCAGCAGGCACTGACACCAGGTAAGGCCAATGATAAGCCCCAGTGTAATGGTTGATGAAAATCCCGACATGGATCCAAGCGGTGAAATGTAGTTAAAAATTGAATACGTGTACGGTTTTGATATTGGGCTTCCCGTTTGCCACATTAGAATACAGTCGATAGTTACTTGCAGGTTTTGACTCACCAAAAGCAAAGCTGAAGATGCAATCTTTGAAGTTGCCCTCAGTGCCAGAACCTCTCACCTGAAAAAAAAATACAATGCAGATTTCTGCATCTGTCAAGTTTCAAAGCCCAATATCATCCAGACAGTTCAAGATGATGAAAGTTCTTCCACAGAAGTATCTCATGAAGATCATGCAGATAATTTGATGACACATCAGTGTTCCCAGAATTCTCATGGTTTGAATTGGATCCATCATGGCCCATCTGGTGCTAAACATCGGGAATGGGGGAATGATCATGAATGATCATGAATGATCATGAATGATCATGAATGATCCAATCCAATACTAGTAACATCTAGTAACAACATGTAACAACCATCAAATTCCCGCATTCTATAAGTTTAGCACCAGTAAGTCATGTCATCCATCTGGATCCACCTGGTAGGTCTGTGGCCTTCACGTTTCTTTGCTCCGGCGGAGCGCTTGGAGCGCTTGGAAGTCTGGCCGGAGCTAAGGGAAGTGATCACCGGCTGCGATGATTTGGGGTCCACGCCCCAAAGGTGGCATGGTGGCACGGTTGCCATCCAGTTACCTCAAAAAGATGGTGGTGACTTTACCCTTCAGTAAATTGATGAGAACTTCGACCCTGAAAATCGCCAACTTTTAGTGGAAAGTCATGCTCCAGCATGTCCCAACCCCCTATTTGGCAGGAGAATGCAGTATCTATGCTAGCTGGGGGGTGGTAAGAGGAAAAGAAACAGTCCATTGATCAGCAACGCCCCCTGTAGCACACTTAGGCCTAGAAATGTTGGAGACCTTTTGCCCAAAAAGAGGATTGTCGCAGCATTGTTGATCCAAGCTTGCTGCCCCTGTTTGTGAGCATGATTCAATGTGCTACTGAAAGTACTCCCAGAATTGTGGTTGCTTTTGTTTTTCATCCCTGTGCTTATCCCCTGTTGCGGGCCAGGTTGCTCGAGAAATATCCACATCTGCAGCAGCTCAATCTTCTGCCAGAGGTTTGGTGGACTGTGCCCGCGGCCTATCAAAACCTCCCAGCGGATGGCCACCCGCCAAGCAAGCGGTACGTCCCACTTAAGTGGGTAGTAATAACTATATTGGACCCCAGTATACACCAATATCTGCAGGGAATATTCCCAGTTACTGTATATATGGATATATGGTTATAAGTTATAAACCACTTACTCATTATAACTGAAATGCACATCCAAGTATGGCGTGGCCTCAACAAAGGGGATGACCGAGGCGATGCCATGAAGGATGCCTACAAGGACGACGAAGATGCCTTTGAGGAGACCTATGGCTACAATCCATGAATAACTTATGAATGGGATACCGTACCTGAACAAAAAAAAACCTCTTATGATTCTTATGATTCTTATGTGGATTCCTTGACCACTGGGAAGCACATCCAAGATCATCATGATCATCCAGGACGCAGATGAAGCCGTGTTTGACAGCCGCGTGGCGTTGTTGATCGAAAAGCTGGCTGCAGTGCCTGAAAGCAAAATAGTCGGCAGCCCATATCAGTTGCATTTTTTAATAAACAGTGAACCTTCAATCGCATGGTGCCGTGGCAACCTTGGGACGCGTTCCTTTTTTCGTCCAGGTCGTGGTCGCCCACTGTGACCTGATTGGAAAACTGACCAAAAAGATGGGCCTGAAGGAGACCAGTTTCACCATGTTTCACCAGCGGATACCCAGTGACAAAACACCAAAGAAGAACACCCTTCTGCGAGAAGGGGTTGCTGACAACTTTAAATTTGCTGGAATTATGTCACATGAAACTTGCTATCTTTTTGACGTGCTTGAAACACATATTGAAACTACACATAGCATCCATAGCCTTTGAGGGACACATTCCACCAGCCGATGACATTGAGACCTGGAGGAAAAGACAACCTCTGGCGGCTTTAGGAAGGGCTGGTGGCTGAGCACCTCGGCGACTGGAGAGAAGCCGTGACTCTGAATTTGGGCTGGTTACCAATGGGTTATTCCAAACGTTGTGTTCTAACGTTATAATAAAAAAGAAGCCCACCCCACCATCAATCAACTGGCCATTGAGTTTCATGCTGATCATCCTGGGCTAACATTACTCCAATGAAGCCAAATATGACATTCGAAATTCCGTATTGGTCATCTAAACCCAAAAAAATAGATGTAGATTATGTCTATGTACGTAAAATCAATGCATCTAAGGCTAAGGCATCTAGAATTCAAGCTGCATAAGCACGAGTTCGCCCGCATCATGCCAGCTTGTAGTACCCCATTTCGAGATGACCTTGAGCAGCAGCTGCAGGCAACTGTGAATGCCGAATGCTCCGTGATTTCCACTTCAGCTGAGCTGTCCAAGGTCAGGGTCTTGTTGAACAGCACCAGATAGCACCAGATTCCAGCAATGTCGCAACATATGCTTCCCCAAATTCCTGCGCGTTCCGTTGGCATTCACAATCTCAGGCATTGAGTGCCTGCCCTTGCTGCGAACAAGCTCCTGAAAGCCTTTACGAAGTGTCAAGCTTCAGCAGTTCTGCACAGGTTGACTTGCTGAAAGCTGCAATTGAAAAAACACATGTAAAAAAAAAACAAGATTGCGCCCATCATATAGCAGTGGTTGGCGTCCATGAAATAAAGCGATATATTTGCTTTGCAACCAAGCCTGGGTAAACGTCAAAGTGATCCATGACTGGCGTGACCAGTCCATTTTGGTGACATATCTATGGCTGCGGCTGAGGTTGAGGTGACGAAGCAGAGTCCCGCTGCCACTGCCAGGCCGGAAGTGTTCCGCAGGAAAAGAACACGGAAAAGGTTTGGAAGAATTTAGAAGATGTTTCCTCTTGCAAATCGGTGACGTTGGGCTTCCGGGCCTCTCTTCCATATCCATTCAGGTGAGACGGGAAGCGAGAGTCAGTTGTGGAAAGTCAGTTGTGGAATGCTTTGGGGCTCAGGCAGAAGCCTAAACAGGATCCAACACCAGGGCCAAGGCCAGAATGCGGGGACACGTGATGTTGCAACATTTGATGGCCACATGTGCGCACGTGAATCGTGGATTCTGGTGCTTTGTGTGGTGCTGTTTGTTATTTGGCTACATTTGGCTACATTTGGCTACATTTGGCTACATGTCTTTGATTGTTGTTGGACTTGTCAGAGGCCATTACAAATCAATTACATTGGTTACACGAAGATGACCTTTGCTTTGCCCGTAGCCAGGCACAGCGAAATGTCGGTATCTTCCAAGCCTCCAAGGAAAATTAGCCAGCCACTGGGCCTAGGTTTTGTTGAGTTGTTGCAGAAAAGGCGATTCGCAAACCGGCAAAGGAGAGAAAGGGAAACAGCCAGGCCTGAAACAGCCAAGATAGCCAAGATTATGATGTTGGCCATGGGTTGCCAGACAGCTACAGTAATTTTTATGCCACAAGCGAGTGGTTTCTGAGGCAACCTGTGGATGAGGACGAAGCGGCATCCAAGGCAGCCGCAGAGGCATTTTGGGTTTCTCGGGGTCTGCTTCCGAGGCGACTGAAACAATTAGCATTCACAAGTCAAGTCATAATATGGTTCCAAACTAGGCCCGCCTTCAGCCATCTATCCTTCCATATATGTCTCAAAAGGGCTAGTGACTTAGTTCAGCAAATATGGCAGCCTGCTGGTGAAAGCCACAGCTGCAGAAGCTTCACCCGCCTGCAGCTGTTCATCAAACTCTAGGCAGCTGCAGAAGCTGCGTTGCAACGCGATCGCAACAGTGATTGGTGGAAGAAGCTTCAGACACAGGTGGGAAGACTTTAGACCTGGTTGGTTCTAGTTTAATCCTTGGCTATGATTTGCTTGCCACATGATCAATCTGGTGCTGTCTTCTGCTGTGGTGAAGACATTTGATGATGCCAAGCATCGTAAGACAGAGTGTTCTGCTTGCTCATCTCGATTCGGATGCATTTCTGTTAATGCATATGGGAGTGGGGTAAATATGCATTCATATACATATATAATCACACATACATGTGTATATATATATGTGTGTGTGTGCGGGTGCGTGACCCACAAAATCCTACCAATGCGGTCGCGGCCGGTCAATCTTCACCCAATCGATGTAGCCATGGCCAGGCTCCCAGGTCCCGCCTGGAACGCTGTGATCGGTTGCCGGGGCCCAGGTGACCCAGGTGGTAGGTGAAAATATGTTAAAAGATGTCAATTCATCATATAGGAAAACTGTTTGGTACGTGAAGATGCCAACATTTAGATGTTTAGACCATAGAATACCATAGACCATAAATTAGGACCATTCTGAGATGTTCTTCTTATTTTTAATTGGTGCTGTCTGGATGTTCAATGATTTTTGCCAAGTTCGGGCAGTCCTTGATGCGCTGGGATCCCAGGCCTATCCATCGGGATGACCACTCACTTGGTGACCGGGCGACGTTTCAACCCGACATGTCTTGGGACCTGGGAGACTTGTCAGACCATGTCAGACCCCTCCATAGGGAGATTCCGAGCACTGGCAGGCTGTGACTTTTGTCCATGTCAGGTTGCCATTGCCCAGCAGAGGTTTCAAAGTCTTGGCAGAGGCAAATTGTTCACTTCTAACCTAACTCATTTTATGATGTTTCTACTAGGACAGATCACCACACTTGTGCACTTGAAGATCTTGAAGTGCAGCTCAGCTTTAATTTGGTGCAGCTCTTGCGCAGGTTCACCCCGTTCGCTCGCAGTTTGGAATCTCAGCGGCGGTCTCTTTCAAAGTACTTTCCACAAGTTGCATGGACCAACATTTGCAGATGCACTGTGGTAGGATGTCGTATGTTACATACACCATTTGTGCTTCACATGAGAGGGAAGCGAATGGTCAGATATGCATGAACATCCGGAAACTCCTTGTCACCGGGGGTTTCTTTTTGGAACCTTGCGGCATCCCCATGCCCAGATCGGCTCAAGTTCTACACCCATGATGCAACCGCTGCGAGTGATGCGACCCTAGCGCCTCTGCCATGCCGGTGCCGACCAACGGCGTCACCGAGGAGGCCGGGATGCCGTCCAAGGAGGAACTCACTCAGCAGCCCGGCGCAAATGTCTCAAAGACCATAAGAGACCACGAGGATGGGTACCGGGTATTGAACCTTGAAATGTGGGAGAGATTGGGTGAATAAATATGTTTAATGATTGCCATATTTTGGTGATGTTCGCAGGGGCACTCGCGGGTTGACAGATCTGTGCGTAGAGTTCTGCAACTTCTGGCATGGCAGAAGACACTTGAGAAGATTCAAAAACAAACATCAATGGCCATTTCCGGAACCTAAATTTTAGGATCCTGAAATTCCCATTGAAAACATGTGCGCTACAGTATCCTTTCGGCTGCATCGAGCCAAGGTGTCTCGATCGCGCTGATTCAGAGTTGCGCGGGGCTTCCGAGCGATTGGCGTCAGTGGGGCAACAGCTTCAGTCAATGCGTGACGCAGTGATTGGACAGAACACCCTGAGTGCTTGTTCAGTAGGATCATTCCTGCAGGAGACTGATTTTGTTGGAGGGAGGGCAGGAGTAGGGGTAGGGAAGGAAATGTTGGTAGCGCGTGGTAGCTTTTGTGGGGACCATTCTACAGCATGATGCATGTACCGACATGATACAGGTCCCCATCGATGGAAATGCGAACGACCCCTCAGAATCAGCTGCCAGGATCCACCGGCACTAACCTTGCACCAGCATCGGAAAGGTCATAAGAATCCTGCAGAACCACGCTTCCGCCGTGCCAGTGGGTCAGGCGATCTGAAACGGTCCAGCGGGGAAGTTGCAATCATGGAGTTGTTGGAGCCAAAAAAAAAGATGAAAATGCGAGCGCCTATATGCTTTCATTGCGTTTCTCAGCTTTGTTCTGCACCTTCTCAAAACACGTGTTCAAGTCTGTTCAAGATTTTTAGGTACCAAAAACGGGTAAAGTGGTGTGGCCCTCATATCGCAGCCAGGCGCGCAAGGTGACCTTCAGCTCCGGCTACATGGGCGATGGATGGAACTGTCGACCCAGGCTGGGGCAGAGGTAGCGGTGAAGGACGCTTGGTGGCCAATTGTCAGGATGATCCCCTGAAGCAAAGGGATACCAGACATGTCAGTGGTTGGTTGGACCCATCCGGAAAGGCAAAGTTTCATGAGCCTGCTAGTCGCCAGCTTTGTTTAAAAGTTCAGCGCTGACATGCTCTCATACCATTTCACACGGACCGATCAAGAGGAAGAAAGGGAGACATGAACATGGCACCAGTGTTGCATAAATGATCATAAATGCTATTTCGCGGGAACATTTCAGCCTGCAACCCTGTTGTACCAATGACTTGAACGATGGCTTTGCAAGGGGTGCCACGTGTCCCAGTCGACCACCGAGGATAGAACGGCTTCACTCAAGCTCCGAAAAACTTTTTCAGAGAACAACACCAGAGATGACTTGAACGCCTTGCTGCGAAAGGGCCGAAGCATTCAGGTGTTCCACCCACAAGGTGCCGAGAAATCAAGTGGAACCTGCCGAAGGGCCCAAATAAACCCAAATAAGAAGAACCATCTAGACATCTAGACGCAAAGATTAGCAGATTTACCTACGAGCGTCCTTTGAGTGACGGCTTTAGCAGTCATATAAAGATCCTTGCCAACCGACTTGGTTCGACAATTGGAATGCATTGAGGAACAAGCAATTGAGGCATGTATGATGAAGTACCCGTAGGGTGAAGCACCAGAAGAATTGTTATGTCTCTTATCCGTCTCTCCTGAGGTTTGTTAAAGCTTTGCTGGGACATTGTGGGGCTGTGTTTGCTGCTGAACGACGCCATAACTATTCCACCAAGCCTCGCATGGGATGTTACGATGTCGTCACCCACACTTGGCGGCACGTATGTGACCATCAGCTTCTGGATCAGCCTGGTGTTTTGGAGCGTGGATCTCCCGGTCAATCTCAACACGGCCGTCTATATAAAGGGTACCTTACAATCAGGTCGCCGCAAGATTTTGCATCTCGGCTCAGATTTACCGCAGACGGCAGTTCAGCCTCACTTGGGGTTTCTACAGGATGTTTGACACAAATTCCCACGTTTTTTGTTTATGATAAGTTTTATCTCCACCATCTGATGCTATTGGGTTTGGAATGTTCAGACCACCGGCTTTCCTCCTTTGACAACTCCTGTTCATTGAGTGTTCTCGGGACACAATGTAGCAGCTGCAATGTAGCAGGGAAACAATGTAGCAGCTGCAATGTAGCAGTGTCACGCGAAAGATCGGAAAGGTTCTGTCCTAAGAGTCTTTTGCGCAGCGGCATGAGTTCGGTTGCGTGCAAGCAAGATCAAGCAAGCCTCTATAGACAAGGGACCATGTAGGGGCAGCTTTTTACACCAGGTGGTTCTACTTGACAAGTTGGATGCTTTTCGACCTTGTGCTGATCGGATTTGACTACAGCTTCGTTTCCTTCAACTTGGGCGATACCAACCTTGCGGTGCTTCGCTCTGGACGCATTCTGAGAGTTCTGCGCCTAATTCGGCTCATCAAACTGTCCAAGTTAAATACCATGATCGAAGAAAGTGCCGCTGCTGCGGGACGACAGTGGGTGACAATGGTGGTTGCTATTACCAAAACTGGAGTTGGCATGATTTTGGTTGCACACTGGTTGACGTGCTTCTGGTATTGGACTGGTGTCTTCCTGGTGCCGGCTTCCACTCCGAATTGGATTCAAGAAAATCGAGCCGAAGACGTGGCAGGACGTGTTTTGAAGGGGGTCCTCTCTTGAAATTGCCGTCAGAAGAGCTCCCAATTGGTGTGTTCCAAGCGTTCCCTATCATAGATCGTATTTCATTTCAATTCACAATTGACCATCTATCAGACATTATGTCATATTACTGTGTGTGTGTTACATATTTGTCTTTGACTCTTTGGAAATCCTGTAGGATGGATCCAATACTTGCATTCGCTCCGTTGGATTTTGAATGCGCCGTCACCTCCGGAGATTCATCCAGCTAGTGGCGAAGAAACTCGGTTCTGTATCTTAAAGATCTTAAATCTAGTATGTGATGTGCTTGACGCGCTTAGCCATACCTGAAAGTGGAACAGGGAGGGAGAGAGATTGCATTACATTATATATACATTACATTACATTACATTTACATTACATTGCATTACATTTACATGACATTACATGACATTACATTACATTAAATACATACATGTAATTATATATGGTTATATAATTTTATAATTATATGATTATATATACTTATATGTAATTATATCATACATACATACATACATACATACATACATATATATTTATGTGTGTGTGTGCGCTATGTGCCACATGCTAATATAGAATAATATAGAGATACTTAATGACACGCGCATCATATAGCCTCATATAGTAGTTACATATCTATCTATATATACATAATATATCCATTTTGGGGGGGGACGCAGCAGGGCAGAAACGCCTCTGAGGAGCGAGCTGTGGACATTGGCATCAGCGTGGTGACGCTGGTGGTCATTGGTTCTGTAGCTTGACTCACTTTGGAGCCTGACTCTATAAACCATGTTCCATGAGATATGGAAAATGTGTGATAATTTTACCTTGTATGATTGCCTTGGTTATGGATCTAAATAGGCTTATGCAACATTCAGCACACATATTTTCTGTGTGAAATTGGCCATCAGATCTGGCACTCCCGTCCCATCTACACAGGCAATCAGCAAAATCTCGGGCACCATGGCAGAGCTGCGGGCGATGAATGAGGAGACCTCACGTCGAAGGCGCGAGGTCAGGTTGTACTTGGCCAGCCAGGCACGGCTCAGGGGAATTGTTCTCAGCAGATGAAGGGAATCCAATCCAGCTGGGATGACTTGCCAAAAAAGGTGCTTCTTCTGCTGTTTCTGTGATGTGTTTCTGCAGTTTTCTGCACATGATCTTGCAGTCGGTTTTTCCATTTAGGTCTCGCTTGATTTGTTCCGTTTTTCTGGTTCGGTGGGCTGGAGTTTTGCCCATGATAGTGGCGCACTGTGGCGCGTAGTGCCAGTTCCATTTGATTTTGGACCATTGGGTACCTGGAATTTGGTCAAACAGCCGCACTTGAAGGCAGTTTCGTATGAACTTGTCACGCGCATCATGCGATTTGTGGACTACAAGCTGGAAAAGGTTTCTGCGAACAATATGGATACGTCGCTCATCTCTCCTACTCTCCAACTGGAGTTATATGTGAACCAACGCGCGGACTACTTGATTCAGATGCCTATATTTGCGTTGGCCCAAGAATGCTACCCGGACACCTGCCTTCACAAAGTAGCCAGATTCCTTTTGGAAAACATTAGGTTTCACTGCATTTATTCTAATGACTTGAATGATCAAAGTGGATCGACTGATTGACTTCTTGCAAAGCTGGCCCTTGCCCGGGACCCCTTTTCAGGAGATTTTCGGATCAATCTGCGCAGCGTTCACCAAGAATTTCTATGAGAAAGGCCTGCCGATTCGATTGTAGGTATTGCTTGGTATTTGTGTCGCCACTTTCCTCGGTATTAAATGATTCTCCAAATGCTTGGGACTGGAAACTTCTCAACTTTGTTGGCCCTTACATATTGGGTACCATTTGCGCTTGTCATCCATGACAGGTGTAGAAAGCTCAACACTCTCATTTTCATGGCTGCGCAGCGTGTGTCGTGAAATGGGCCCGTGATGCTGCTTCAGCTGGGGAAACCAGTTTTGGCTTAGAGTACTTGGGATTACTTAGGAAGATTATTTGCAAACCTATTGCCTAGAGCTACATGGGCAAGTTGCAATACTGTAAGTTGTATTACCACGCAGTCTGTCGAGCAATGGCTGGCAGGCGAACCTGTGTTCACAGCAGGATCTTATGCCACAGCCTTGCATTTGACCTATGTGGGCAAGTATGAGTACGCTCAGGATCGAAAAAGCATGGCAGATGGCAATCCTTTCCCCCAATATCAAGATATAGTAAATTAGTAAATATTAATATATTTATATTTATGTAAATTATATTCCCCCATGGGCCCCCAAAATGCACAGATCCAATACTAAACTATGGGTTCCAAATGGGTTGTTTGAAAATTACACAGATGGGGTTATGTTGGATATGTCCGGACATTGCCCGCAGGAAGACCAAGCGCCAGTGATGTTGGAAGGCATTCGGTGGTTTGGTGAGCTCAGACCTTCGGCTAGTTTTGGGATCCAGTCCAACAGCCCGTCCGGGCATCCATGGCAAAACACGGGGCCTACAGTCTTCAATAGCTTCCAAACGCAGAGTAAGACGCATTTTCATCAGTCCTTCAGAAAGCATGATAAGACATATTTTCTAATTTTGTTCTAAAGCTAAATGCATTTGAATTATCTTTAAGTCATTCAGGAAGCCCTGTCAAATCTTGACAATCAAGGCCAAAGCGGGCCATGGAACATCAATGAAAATGCACATCACAGGAAGTGCTGAAAGTCCTGGAGGCCTTCAAGTAAGAAACCCTGACGACTCATAGACTCCAGCTTACATGTGAGTTTTGTTTAAAAAATGGGACCCCAAAATTGGGTTGTTGAGCAAATTTTTTCTCCACTAGATATGCACTTACCTGTTTGAATCAGTGTGGGGTATAGCCTACATTCCGGTACAAACACATGTTTCCCCGTGCCGCACCATTTCCTCTGCCTAGGTCTCTACGTTGATCCGGTGTGGCACAGTTCAACACTGACACCCACCAGCTTTGCTGAGACCTTTTGCCTGCGCGGGGAGGATTTGGTCGCATGCATCCAAGTCAATAGGGGTTGCACCGGTATGTTTTGCGAGCAGCTTGGTGGCATTGAAGTCCCTGGAAGCAGCCACAGCAAAGCTAAAGCAACTGCGCCACAATCCAGGCTGTGCTATCTTGGCATGTGTATAGTGGAAGATTTGCTTTGGGATTTTGCAGATGGGCCGCTGAAGGGTTTAGGTTTGTTCATTTTGTATTCTGCTGATATTTGATGTGTTTATGTTTGGTATAGTCTCCGCACAGGCTGCACGGAGAAGGGGCTGATTTTTTAAGGAAACGTGCTGCTAGCAGCAAGCCGGACGGTCCTGGCTTTGTTACTAGCTGAGGAATAGGAAGAACTCCCAATCACGAGTTTGACGTAGGTACAGTGTGTGTGTGGTTCGGTTTGTGCAAGATAGAACCCGTGCCCCTGTGCTTTGCCGTTAAGGTATGCAAAGGACTTTCTCGCGGGAATGCAGAAGACAAAGAGTAAGTTCGGAGACGACGATCAAAAGAAGCAGAGTGAGGTTTGCTGCAAGCAGAACCAGCACTTCCAGGCATCTGTGATGCGCATGGATGGTGAATATATGTGGGTTTGCGTGCGTGTATAAATCGTATGTAACATGTTAGAGAGAGAGAGAGAGAAAAAGATTAGATTCGATTAGATTAGAATGGAATCGAGTAGATCGATTAGATCGATCGGATCGATTAGATCGATTAGATGGATACAGGTATATAGATATAGATAGATATAGATAGATATAGATAGATATAGATATAGATAGATATAGATAGATATAGATAGATATAGACATAGATAGATATAGATAGATATAGATAGATATAGATAGATATAGATAGATATAGATAGATATAGACATAGATAGATATAGGTAGATGTAGATAGATATAGATAGATGTAGATAGATATAGATAGATATAGATAGATATAGATAGATATAGATAGATATAGATAGATATAGATAGATATAGATAGATAGGATAGATAGATAAGATAGATAGATAGATAGATAGATAGATTAGATTAGATAGATAGATAGGATAGGATAGGATAGGATGGGATCGATAGATCGATAGATCGATAGATCGATAGATAGGCAGACAGACAGACAGACAGACAGATAGATAGATAGACAGACAGACAGATAGATAGATATGGATAGATATGGATAGATATGGATAGATATGGATAGATATGGGTAGATATGGATAGATATGGATAGATATGGATGGATGGACGGATGGATGGATACTAGGTAGATAGACAGATAGATAGACAGATAGATAGACAGATAGATAGACAGATAGATAGACAGGCAGGCAGCTAAATAGATAGATAAATGACAAAAGGAAAGATAACAGAAAGAAAGAAAGAGATCGAGAAGTAGATGGTTGGATGGATATATATATATATAGGTAGATAGAAACGTGTGGAATGAGTCAAGTCAGACGCGTTTGGCGGAACAATTTTTTTTGTTGATGGTGGATGGCTTATTGGAGATGGTTCCAAGAATTGGAGACAGAAATTCCGTGCTGACGATCGTTCAATACTTTAAGGACACTTGAGCTAGCAGGGCCCACAGTAAGATGAAACAAACATGATCATTGTCAGACATTTAAGAACAAAACAAGTGAAATGATTCTTCCACCAACTTCGCTGACGAACTGGGGCAGCAAAATCTCTGACCATTTCTGACCATTTCTGACCGGCCAGGCGGCTTACCCTGATCCAACGACCTTGTTCCCAAACATCGTGGTTTGTGGCGAGCGTTTTAGCGGGGAAATGGTGGAGGATGGGGATGCCGACCCAAGCTCCAAAGGGCGTCCGAGCAGCAAGTCGAATCAATCGCAACGTACTGTGCCTGGGATGTGCAGCCACGTGTTTGGAAAAGAAGATTTGGTGCACCCTGAAAAATGGCCACTGAACAGTGAAATTTCAAGTAACCCATGGGAATTAGAAGTGGCCTATTTTCAGGCAAATCCATATTTGATAAGATTTGACACATGGAAATCCGCATTCTTGTGAAAGACAGTGCGTGCATGCACACCCATCACATGTATGACACCCTCACCATCTCTCACCACTATTTGGTTGCTAGATCCGATGGATGTGATCACACCTCTAGCCATGAATAGGCGCACCACGTGTACCAAGATTATGTTTCCACTGCTGAGTCCATTTGAGCGCTTCTTGCACTGAGGTTCTCTCTCGGCTTTCCGCGTTCGCACGAATACAGAGAGAAGCAGCAGTCGAGACCTTGGAGGATCAAGGTCTTGGAGAGTTTGTTCAAAGGTGGATGAACACCGATCAGGACTGCCATGTTGGTGTGAGGTGGAGCGCCCATCGCACAGTCAAGAGATGTCAAGAGTAATTAGATGTAATTAGTCCAATTGAGGCTGGGGCGTACTTGCTCGCATGCTCTAAAAATGAAATACATTTAGGGTAATAAGTTGGTAGGTTCTGCTTTGTCCTTGCGCTATATGCATCACTTGCATTCTTTGCTACACTTCGTTTCACCACCGCAAAAGCCAGATCCATTTGCGCCTCCATCAGTGCTCAGATGGGTCCGGGGATGTCTGCGGATGCCTCCAGTCCTTCAGATCGCCTGGCAGGAGGACGTGAACTTTGACCTCCCTGGTGAGCTTCCTGGAGTGATACCCGAGCTTGACAAAACCTATGGCGCACACGCGGTCTTTAGCCAGGCCCCAGAAAGAGACCGAGGTGAGTCAGCTTGCATCAGCGTGCTGGCATTGGTGAGGAGTCTGAATTGCACAAATTGTCATTCAGCAGTGGTTCGTTAAATTCTTAGATCGACAGCTTCTACAGAGAGCTGAAGTTAGCCCCATGAACGCTTCAAGAGCATTAGTGTTTAGCGTCGGGGGCATTATCTCTGTGTGTGTGCGCTTGTGTGTGTGTGTGTGCTTGTCTGTGTTTAGTTTTGTAATGTATGCATGTACATACACGTACGGATAAATATTTACATTCAGAGAAATTCAGAGAGACCGTCAGACATATAGTACGGACATACATACGTGCACACGCGCACACACACACACGCACATGCATTCATTGCAAGTGTTTTTATATATACTGTAATCGATCGATGTTGTGTAAGTGTTTGATCTCGCAGGAACAGATATGACATATTCACCCAGCCACAAGCTGACAATGTGAAGCTCTTGGAATCGCAATGGCTGGAACTGCAACAGATTGTGTCCTGGATAGATGCTTGCCAGCAATCAGTGAGCTGAATGCTGCCATCCTGAACCATGGAGCCACGGGAATGCACAGCACAGTGCGATGTTTGTTAAATCAATTCAAGTCATGCGCACTGATTTAAGAATCACAGGATGGCCGAAAGAGTTCATGACCAACAAACTCTGCTTGCTGGTTTCAATATGTTTCAACTATGTTTGATGCTCAACCTGCTGAGGAGCCTGAGCCTGAGGAAGTTCATGCAGTTCTCGTCACCTGACGGCTTGGCACAGCTATAGAAGACGCCGGGGGAACAGACCTGGAATATCCTGGAAGCTTGAAAAGTAGCTACACATCTTCAGTCACACATGTTGGCCCAAGTCATTGGACCGCTAAATTGAAATGGATAGTTTTTGCGATGATTTCCCTTTGAATCGGCACCCTCCGGGGAGGCGAGCCCAGGTGCTGCTCGCGATCCGTGGCCTGGGGAAGTCCAAAGCAGTGATACAACAGGTCTCTCATGATCATCGGCGACCAGAGCGTGCAGTGATTTACCTCAGTCAATGCCACTGGGCAAAATTTGCAACACTCTTGGAGAGGAGAAAATAGTGTCCCTGCATGTCCCTTCTTAAGAAAGTAGAACATGTTTGGGATGGTGCCAGTGTTTTTGGATTTGCGCATTACGGGGGTTAGACTTCAACATTTATTCAATCCTCCGCCTTGTGGGCCATCCTGGAATATCCAAGCTAGCCAACTGCGCACAGGCACAACAAAAGAAATGACGATTCGGGTCATGCATAGGCACCTAGACCACCCAAAGGGTGCTCATGACATTTCAAGACGCGCTTGGATGAAATGCAAGAGATCTGGAAGTAGAAACTCGACAGCGACCAGTAGTTGTCAGATATGTATCTGTTCGACCCTTTTCTAACTTCTGAACAGGGTCTAGCATTGCCATCCCTAAACCCTGTTCCCTTTCCAAGCACAACACCTCCGCCTTCCCTTGCCAAGATCACAAGAACGTAGTGCCATCGACCCGCTGGTTGACGGAGAAGGGGACAGAGCTATTTGAAGGAGCGTTGTTGACCCACGAGCTCTTCAATTTGGCCCAGATGCTGCAAGGAGAGAACTGCCCAGGCAATGTCAAAGAGCTGCACTCTCACATTGCAGAGAAAGGTCTGGGGCCATCGATTCTTTGGGTGGTTTTTGGGGTGTTGCGGTTGTGGTTGCTGGCTGTAACCATGGCATGGCAATCATGACATTCATGGTGGAAAAAAATGCACGCCTTCACACAAGCAGAAAGCTGACATACATCGAAACGAAACAGTGACAGAACCGTTTCCCCTAAGAACAGTCCTTCGGACGGTGAAGCAATACCATCACCATCAGCTATGATAAGCCTTCTGGAGGAAACACCAGCTGCAGCTGCTTGGCAGGTGATGCGCTCTTCCGGGTCTACATTTTGTTCCTCTTGGGCTTCATGAGTGGGCTGGCCGGTGGTCAGGGCTCACGCTTCATGAACGCCAAGAATGCTGATGCCACCATCGGTGGCGTCCGCGTGCTTCAAAAGTTGATGAATGTCAGTGAAACAGCACCTTGGACGCAGCGAAGGTGAACAAGGCTTCAGCAGAATAGTTGGTAGGCCACCATTTGGCTTATATAGAATCAACATGAATCAACCTATTGTTCGTAAATTTGCCATTTACTTGCTCAAGTAACACTAATTAACCAAGTGGTTGCATGAAGCAGTCTAGTTTTCGACCTACTAGCACACAGGATTGGAATCAGGGGATGGGCATAGCGCTTGCATTCGTTGTCCTTGCATGGAGCGTCCTTTGAATTTGATTCGTGTCTCAGTTGTCGAGATTGGCGCAAGCCAATCCCGTCAGTTGTTTTGCTATCACTGGCGACCCCAGGCTATCTACTGGGGCTACCTCAACCTTCGGGCCGAGAAGTTGTGCTTGCCATTCAACAGTCCCGAGGCATTGAGGGAAAGTCCCTGGCTTGGTAATTTTGAACATCAATGAATATTTGACGCAGGTGACCATTCAAGCGATTGAGAGAGGCATAGGCATAGTATCCATTTTTCTGACGAACCCTTCATTAACGTTGGTATAGAATCCGGACATGGGGATGCCGACTGCCTTCGGAGTTCTACGAATGCACCATGTCATTTCATGTCATTTCTGCGTTGCCACTCTGGGAGATGGTTGTTTCACATTTTCCACCTTGCAGGACCTAGTGCTAGTACGTTTGGCTTGCTTGGGACGCGTGCAGGTGGGCCGGGGATGGTTGCAGCTAAGCTTTGGCCATGAAAGGGTGGGATTATGAAAAGCCCGCAGCTGTGCAGAGTGTAGGTATCTTTCTGTATTGGAATGCGGGCAGCATTCTACTATTATCTCATATTATGTATCTCTTCTTTTCGGTAAGTATGTCCTTTCTTTGCGTTGTATCAGCAGGCATGCAGCATGTGGATTTGAGAAACATTATGCCTTCCATCGCAGGATCAGAAGGGCTATGAATCGCTGCGGCTGGCTTGGCTGGCCTTGGGGGAGAGAGAACGATCGTCCTTGACGGATCATTTTCTTGCCGACGGCATCAAGGAAGTTGATTTATGCTGACTGTTCTTTTTGTGCTGCGTGTTGACATGAGGGCCACACTAGCTGGCGCGGTCCAGAGCACCAGCACTGCAACAGCAGTAAGAAAGCACAGCAGCGATTGTGGGTGCGGTTTTGGTCAGTATGCATCGCTCACACGAGGAGCAAGCCTTCAACTTGGAGTTTTTGCCAAATTGCGTGGCAAATGCAAAGGCCAGACCTGGGGGTGATAAGCCCCAAGAAGTGGGCCGTGGATTGACCTTCATTCTCGCATGGCTGTCCCTCTGAGTTTCTGTCAGTAATTGCACTTGATGGTATTGCCAAGCTGGAAGCTTTGAAAGATGACTGGTAAATCGTTAACATAGTATGACATAGTGCGGAGGTGAGAATGTGAGCAAACTAGTCCCATTCTTACAGATTTCTTCTTTTCTTCAGCCAGCTGCAGATGCTGCAGGCCAACCCCTTGATCGGCTTGACCTGCCTTCTTGATGTTCTGACAGACCTCCTGGCATGCCTGCGCACCAAGGCGCTGATGTCACAGCCGTGTTCAACACAAGAAGGCCACATCAGCAAGTAGGCCCCCCTTTAAGGTAAGACTTTCAAGGGGCTGGAGCCAACCTGCTGAAATTTTGCAACCCAGCTCAGCAGATTGAAATTTGAAACTCCGCAGATTTAAATGAAGGCCCCTGATGGTACGATTTACCTTCTCAAGAATGCCGCCCTCTGATGAGGTGGCGATGAACCCCAACCTGCCAAAGGCGAGGTGCTGTGGTTTGGTGGTCTGTGTGATTGTCGCTCCAAAAGCGCCGCAAGGGATAGTGCGGGCATAAGTGTGAAATGGATTGAAATGGCAGGATATGATCAAGAGAATTTCACACATAGCATGCTCTTGTCCACCTCAAAACCATCAACCTCCTTCCAAGAAGAATTGGTGCAACACTGCCTTCTGTTGAAGAATTGGCGGTGCTGCCTTGACACCTACGGTACTACCCGTTACTACTTGTACACATTGCTTAGCCCAACTCATGTTGAGCCCTTCTTTGTGGGTCCAGTTGGTGCCCGTGGATCTGTCCGACATGGGCGAGTTCATCTCAGCCGTGCGGAACCGCTTCGTCTTCGTGACATGCATCTCGCGGTGTCAGCTGAAGTTTCGCCAGGGGAACCTTGGAAGCCAACTGGGCAATCCGGGGCCCAAAGCACCGTCAAAGAAATAGAGTACAATGATGCCAATGCATACTTGGAATGATTGAAGAGGGAAACTATTGTTCATGGAGTAATTTTGTCAGTTTGCTGGTGTGCCCAGCCCCCTTTGCGCTTTGCAGCTTTCCTGCTTTCATTCTCAGGGGGAGAAAAAAATATGCATACTTGGAATGATGGTTAGTTCCGAAATGGCCTTGATGCAGGTCGGTGGATTAATGCGTAATTAAAATAATGATTGAGATTATTGCATGACATATGTAATTATATATATATATTGCTATAGTCTATGCAGATACTTGGAAAATCCAGACAATTTTGATGATACTCTTTTGCCCGCAGCTTCCAAGTTGAGTTCAAAGAATGCTGGCGTGCAACGTTCTAAGCCAAGGAGATGCCGCATAGAAATGACCGGCGGCGCCTGGGCGGAGTGGAGCTAATTTCAATGACATCGAAAAAAGTTCCATAGAAAGTAGAGGAAAGCATAGGAATTTGGTTCCAGACTGCTTAGTTTCTGCAAATTCTTTGCTCGACACTGTCAGTACTGTAGTTTTTTTTAATCGCATATCATCATATATTACTTCGGCTTGGGACTGACTGGCAGCTGTTACTTCCATTTGTTACGACACATCCACCACGGAAGATGTTGCTTGATGCTATGCCACTGAGGCAACTGGGGACGAGCAACTGATCCCGATTCAGACCTCACCAGCATTGCATATACACTGCAGGATTGGCCTGTGACGTTGACCTGTGAGAACGGGGAGATGGTTGAACTGCACCATGGTAACCATGGTATGAAGCTGTCAGACACGGCGAAGAATTCCATATAGGGCTGTCGCAATCACCCCGATCATCATCCTGTCAGATTACACTAAATGTATTCAGGCCATTGGGACAATTCTCAACGTATTGTATCTGAACAACTGTTCGTGCAATGGTCCGTCTTTTTGGCATTTACAGTAGCAAGTTTTCCAGCAGATGCTGGAGAATCCCCTTTCATGCCCTTTCCGTGTCTTTCCTTGCAGGATCTTGTGATCAAGCAGCAGAGAATGGAGGAATCTTGTCCATGAGGTGCCAAAATGAGGTTGTTGAACAACTTTGCTGTTACCCTGGCAGGGCTCAGAGAGATCCAATCACATCCTCAGTTGGAGATGCATATTGTCCTAGATTCTTGCAACTGTTGGTGGGGTTGTCTCGCACCCACCGGTGATAAACCAAGGAGCGCTTGTTGCTTGGCTTGAAATCAGCCTAGGTTCAGCACGATCAGAATGATCGGTCACAAAGGTAAACTGTTCAACTACTATGAAGTTGGGAGGAGAGCTGAGGACTTAGAAGGGCCATTACAGCAGAAGCTTTGAAGGGAAGAATTGTTTTTTCTTTGTTGGGCCCATGCTGCGCCCAAGGAATAGATAGCAGCGCTGTGATCAGGGAGCATGGTAAGCCGCCCATTGGCTCAATTTGAAGGCCGCCTCATGCGTCTTGAACCATTGAAAATACCCCTGTTGAATGGTTCATATTTGTGCCAGGCAACTATTCTACCTGGTTTGTTGAGGATTATGACATCCCACAATGGGACACCCGTTAATCAACCAGCAGAAAGGGATAGGATACCACTATATAGGTGTACTGTGACTTCTTCATGGCTCAGTGGCCATGTTTCACCGCTTCGTGGAGCCGATTCGACATCAGCAGCATTCAGAGTCTTCACTGTTGATGGCATGTGATTGAAACATCTTGAAACTCATTGACTAAACACATCTAAATACCGTACTTTGGATTGCTGTGGTATGGCTGTGCATCGCTGCGGATTGCAAAGCCAATTGCTTCGTCTTGTTGACAAGACATCCGCGGAACTTACCTTTCAGCAGAGTCACAGGTGCACATCAACAATGGGGCAATTGAGAGATTTTCAAGTTTAAGCTTCGGATGGCCCAGCAATCTCGGAGAGATGCGCTTCGCCCAAGCTGTTGCTGGAACGCTGCAAGATTCATCAAGAAGATTCCAATGATCTCAAGCTGCTAGTTTCATCGTTTTTACACCACCTTCTGTTTGCGTGCTGTGATGTGGAAAATAGATAAGATAAGATAGACAGTTCTGCAGCAAATGGACCAGAGCCAGCGTCATTTATAGCGAACTATAGTCAATGCCTTTCTGGTTAATGGCGGACATGCTTGCAGCATCTGGAAACAGAAATAGCACTTCATGCAGATGCCAAAACTGGAAGTCTCAAGGAGGCACCAGTTGCCCGTCCGAGCAGCATCTATTCACAAAACCGGAATGCGTGACAAGCCTGAGGAAGATTCAATAGCGCTGCCCTAGAAAAAGATGGTATTCGAAAACCATGATCCCACAATATCCACAATATCCAGAAGATCTATGTCAATCTTTTTGCACGTTAATGTTCCCGAAATCCATACAATGAATGGCCAGAGAAACTGGCAGATAGAACGGCATCCGGAGAGCCAGTGCTGCTCGTCGATCAAAGCAGTGAGACGCATCATGCTGGCGCACTGTGGAAAATCTCAAGGCATTTGGAGAACGGTACCATGTGGCACCAAAGCTGAGAACAAATTTAGGTGGTAGAGATGATTGCATGATGGTTCATTTTCTGCACTGCCACCGGACTTGGGGATGTGCCCCACAATCTCCACCACCAACATGAAAGATCTTGGATGACGCGACACTGACGTCGACATGATCACATATATCATCACTTATATCATCACATATATCATCACCTGCTTGAATCATCTTGAATCATCTTACCCTCTGGTAAACTAACATAGCTATGGAAAATCACATTTTTTAATTGGAAAACTCGCTATAAATGACCATGTTCAATAGCTATGTTAGTTTACCAGAGGGTAAAGGCAACCATCATCGACCATCATCAACCCATCAATCCATCCACTGCCGAAACCTCCACGTTGGGCCTCCAAGGCCTTGTGCTGGAGCCCTGGTCTGCGGCGGCCGGAAGCAGCACGAGACCGTCCGGGCGGTGGAGGAGTGCATGACGTGATGACCATAACCTCAAAATATTAAAAAAAATATTTTGTAGGTAGTTATTATCGGTTCTATATATAAGAAATAGATGAAAATAGTACAACGTGTAATGCACACCAACGTGCACAGAGAGAGAGAGAGAGGGAAAAAAATGTGTATATATATATATATTAGATTTTCGCGGGTCTGTGTCTTGCAGACCTGTTACGACAGTCCTCCCGCCTCCACTGTAGTACTCGGAAGTTGTGGGTGTGGTTCTCGCCCATGCTGCAAAACAGGAGACATTTGACGGTTGCCAACTCAGCTCAATGATAATCAAAGCATTTGCCACAGAAGTTTGATGGAGGCATCCATGGTTTCCTGCGAAACCAAAGCTCTGCTGAGACAACAGTTTGTCCAGTTCAAAGAGCAATGATTCCCAACAACAGCAGCAAGTGGCAAGCGGTGGGCTCTCAGAAGGCCCATCCAACATGAGGTTGGGTGAAGCTGGCTGGCGATGAAGGATGGATGTGCCAGGTCGAGCTTGGGTTTTGTCGAGCTTAGGGAGTGCTTGCGATTTGTTCATCAAAAGATGTGTAGGCCCTGTAGGCAGTATTGGAATGCATTGGAGCTACAGTGCGGTTGCGAGCATGTCATGGCATGTCAGGGAGCCGAAGAAGCCCCCTTCAGTAAGAAGTGCTTGGAGGCATTGAGTTCTGAGCAGTGTTAGCTGTGCTCATGCTATAGGCAGTGTCAAGACATCGCAGCCACCAGCCCAACCATCATCCTCATCCTCAGGATTAAACTGCTATAACTAAGCATCCAACTTTTCAGGGGTGGGATGGGGTGGGCTATTTTGACCCATGCCCACATCGCTGGGTCATATTGTTGTCAGGGGGATCATTGGGTTTCTGACAGTTTAGGACGTTTCCTAGGCCCACGCGAACCAGAGTCTTCAGCTGAGTGTGACATTTGTGTTTACAGTTTTTGTTTCGCTTTGTCGGTTCCTTTCCAGCATGAGCCTAGCATGGGCAGGCCTTGGAAAAACCAAGAGCGCAGCTCCCAGCTCTGCAAACTTGCACTGCATCTTTTTTGGCATCGTCTTTGAAAGGCTGCCCCATGAAGGAAATAAGGTAGTCGCAGGTTGCAAACTTGGCCATTAGCAGAGTGGGCCCCTTCTTAGACTCTATGGCCATTCCTGCCTGCTACCTTTAGAAATTTCAAACCTTGGAAGCCCTATGGGTTTGCAGCTCCCAGGCAATGGCCGTGCCAACCTTGGCAAAGACCCCTGGTCGGCAGATGTTGGAGGCGGGCTCGAGCAGCTCTAGAAGTTCACTCAGAAATGCTTAAGAAGACACAAAGCAGAGTGCTACTGTATGGCTGCATGGGCTTGGTGGTGCGATTATCACAGCTCAGTCCAACCAGACCCTGATCCAGGTGGTTGCGGATGATGGTGTGGATGTCTTGCAGGTGCGACTGGGGTCCGGCACCCCTCAATGTTTCAGCCGAAATTTTGGCCAGTTTGGGCTCCTGGATGCCATGGCCCATATTGTGGCAGGAGCCAGTAGAAGGTGCATTGGTTCTTGGCAGAAGGACTGTGCTGAGCCTAAAGTGGCCAAATCTAGTTCACCAGCCTTAGTGACAAGAAATCCCTTACCCCTGTGTGTCTGAAGTGATTGCAGGCATCTGCGGGCGTCTTGTGGTTTCAAGATATTGCCAGTATAGGGTAGCTATGTTTTTTGCAGGTTCTGAACGCATGATAACAACAAAAAAACATTTGACGATCTTGAAGCGAGCATGCAATGATGGCGTGCGTTTCAGTGTCCTTCACGGGGAGCCTTCTCGGACCCATTCCAGGAGCTTTGGCGAGTTCTTACTGGCAGACTCACAAACGTTGGGTGGCCCGGGGATCTGCGTAGCATGCTGGTGACAGCCTCGGACATGATTTCATTGAGCTAAGTGGTGCCAAACTGATTCGCATGTAGGTCATAATTGCCTGATTTTCCCAAGTCTTGCTGGAAGAGGGGATATTGCGGCTCATGCTGATATTCATAGGAACCCTTTAGTAACATCACTGGAACATGCATTCTTCACAGCAGGGCTTCTTTAGATGATTCAATGTTCTCCTCTGCTCACCCTACCCTTTCCTTTGAAAACCAGTGGTTTTCTTGTGTTTTCTTCTGTTTTCTTTTCCCCTTGTCAGTACCAGTACAAGTGCGTTTTCTGTAACAGGTGTTCCACATTTCCACCCATGTATGGCTGAAAGCTAGCAGTGTCAACCTTTCCAACGCATGGATTGCACCAAAATATGGTGTTATAATTGTGGGAGGAAACCAGAAACAACAAGAGACACAAAGGAACTAGCTACAATCAGTTCTTCTTAGATGATCTCATTTTTCCTCCTTTGTTTCCTTTGGTTTCCTTTGGTTTGGGGCTGGGTGGATTCTATGGTTTTCCTTTGGTTTCCTTTGGTTTCAAAGTTTCAAAGGGAAACGAAGGATTAGGAAACCCAAGGAAAAGACAAACCAATCAAGGAAAGTCTAAGGAGGCTACAAGCCCATACAATGCATCAATCATGCCTGTTACTTAGGAAGCTGTTAGAGATAAATATATTTGGAAAATGTTTTTTGTCAATGGCACCAAGCACCTGATCCCACAAGGTATCATGGCTGGATTCGACTTTCAGACAACGAAGGTTGGGCACAGGTGCGCGCCGTGAACTTTGAGTTGACCATGAGTTGACCTGTTTGCTTTGCCTTAAGCTGGCTTGGTTTGGAAGGCCGTCAGCGGCTCTGAGGAGAGAATGCTGATTGGTGCAGCTAGCTGAGAAACCTTCCTCCTGCATCCGGTGGCAGGCAGTTTCCCCTACAGATTTTCCAATGAATTGACTGGGATTCCACCCGAAGTAGGGGCTACAAGCTTGTTGCGCGCTTGGATTTTCCGCCCAGTCTGGGTGGGGTGGAATTCGGCTGTGATGCCCAGATTCGACCAGATGAGCTGCAGCTGACTACAACTGATGGCTTGGCCGGAGAACCCATGAATTCACCACGGCATCCTGAACAATGGGACTATAATGGGTTGATGATCCCACCTGGGATGTTCCTTAACCACCCAGCTGCATGTTGTATAGCTGTATAGTTGACTCATGGCGGGTGATTCACGGTGATTCATATTTTCAATTTGTTGGTGAACAAGTAACGGGGATATCAAGGTGGTTATATACACAGGTCCATGTTTGTCATACCCACCGTTGGTGGCTACATCAACAACTCAAAATTTGGTTAAAATTTGTGCAAATGTGGTTAACATTTGGTATGATTCATACCACAAACTCGCCAAGTGTTCCCAGTCGACCTTCCACTTGCAAGGCTGTGCCGGAGGAGTCCCCGGAGCAGGCGGCTGCTGCAGTCGCAGAGGCAGGGAAACTTTCTACAAAGATGCCAAGAGTGAGACATCCCTCTAGCCGGAGAATTTCCCACAAACTGGTGAGTTCTTGGATCTGTTTTGGCATTTTGTCGGCCGTGTTTCCATGTTTCCCCATTAAGATCAACCAGATTCCGCCAGTACTGCACCACGCAAAGCTTGCAGTTCTTGGGATTCAGATGAGATCGAAAGGCAGAACGAAAAGAAGCGCTGAGACAGTTAGAGGCACAGTGGGCGGAATCGCTTTTCTTGTGGTGCCGCAAGCTACTCGTATATAGAAACCGGTCTTGCATTTTTCCCCAATAGCGTAAGCTAATGGGGTCTTCAGCCCAGAATAGCTCCTGCACTGGTGCAGGCGCCGGAGAAGGTTCCGGAGAAGGTTCCGGAGAAGGTTCCAGAGAAGGTTCCGGAGAAGGTTCCGGAGAAGGTTCCGGAGAAGGTCGGGGAGGCTTTGGCGCAGAGCCAGGCCAGGCCCAACAACAGATTCCGGTGAAGGTCTGGGAGGCTTCGGTGCAGAGCCGGGTCAGGTTCAGCAGGGTTCCGGAGAAGGTTCCGGAGAAGGTTCTGGGAGGCTTTGGTGCAGAGCCAGGTCAGGTTCAACAGGGTTCCGGAGAAGGTTCCGGAGAAGGTGTGGGAGGGTTTGGTGCAGAGCCAGGTTAGGTTCAACAGGGTTCCGGAGAAGGTTGCAGAGAAGGTTCCGGAGAAGTCTGTTTTTCTTCTTTTTGTTTTCATGCATGCGCACACTGCATACATGGATGTCATTAGACCAGCTTTGCTTTTCAGAGTCTTTCTTAAGATTTGTTTTGGTCATGCCGATTTAACTTGCAGTTTTGCCTCGATGTTGTGTTTTGACATTGCGTGTTTTTTGCCTCGATTTGTTTTGCCCCGCGTGGCTTCGCAGCACGCTTCAGAAAGTAAAAAGAAAACGTTGCGGCTGTTGGGGATACCACCGAAGCTTTTTTTAGATTTAATTACTGCACAGGAACGACACTGCTTGCACACTTCTGCCGGCAACAGCTAAATGCACCAGCAGCAGCGACAAATTTGACAAGTCATGCGGACGAGTCTTGACGCAAGACACGTGGTGGAATCATGATAGACAGATAGAGAGTTCACCCCAGAGGTTTCCAGCCATTCTTTCAGACCTGGAATGTCAGCATAGCTGGCAAAGCCTCCCAAGCTCGTCCACGGCCAGTCCGCTGCACTTTCTGGGAACTCTGCATTCTTTTGCGCGGAGCCTTGGGATGCCTTGGGCCCTTCCACAGCTGGAGAAAGCCAGGGCAAGATTGCAGATGGATGTATGGATGGATGGATAATGGATGGATAGATTAATAGATTAAAAGATTAAGTAGTTTGACTATACAGGTATACAGATATGTGCCATGTGTGAGTGTATTTGTTTTGCTCACCCCAAGAAGCAACCCAACAACTGCCGGAGCCCCGAGGTGCGGCTTTGGAGGTAGCTCGGCAACGCGGTGTATCTAAGAAGGAGCCGATCGGTGTCTTCCCATCGCCTGAAACATATTCTGTGCATTGAACAGTCATGCTTAATTAGTATTCTCGGGCTGGTGGTCTGAAATATATTGATGCTGATATTGATGTTGATGTTGTTGTTGTTGTTGTTGTTGTTGTTGTTGTTGTTGTTGCTGTTGCTGTTGCTGTTGCTGTTGCTGTTGCTGTTGCTGTTGTTGTTGTTGTTGTTCTTTTGTTGTGTTTTCTTGTTGTTTTGTTGTTTTTGTTGTTGTTGCTGCTGCTGCTGTTGCTGTTGTTGTTGTTGTTGTTGTTGGTTGTTTCTTGTTGTTTCTTGTTGTTTCTTGTTGTTTCTTGTTGTTTGTTGTTGTTTCTTGTTTTTTGTTGTTGTTTGTTGTTTGTTGTTGTTGGTTGGTTGTTGTTGTTGTTTCTTGCTGTTTCGTGTTGTTTCTTGTTGTTTCTTGTTGTTTCTTGTTGTTTCGTGTTTTTTTGTTGTTGTTTGTTGTTGTTTGTTGTTGTTGTTGGTTGTTGGTTGTTGGTTGTTGGTTGTTTGTTGTTTGTTGTTTGTTGTTGTTGGTTGTTTGTTGTTTGTTGTTGTTGGTTTTTGTTTGTGTTTGTTGTTGTTGTTGTTGGTGTTGTTGTTGGTGTTGGTGTTGTTGTTGGTGTTGGTGTTGTTGTTGTTGTGGTTGTTGTTGTTGATGATGATGATGATGATTGTTGTTTGTTGCTGTTTGTTGCTATATGTTGTTGGTTGTTGTTGTTTGTTGTTGGATGTTGTTGTTTGTTGTTGGTTGTTGTTGTTTGTTGTTGTTTGTTGTTTGTTGTTGTTTGTTGTTGTTTGTTGTTGGTTGGCGTTGTTTGGCGTTGTGTGTTGTGTGTTGTTTGTTGTTGTTTGTTGTTTGTTGTATATTGTTTGTTGTTTGTTGTTTGTTGTTTGTTGTTGTTGCTTGTGTTGTTGTCGTTGTTGTTCTTGTTGTTCTTGTTCTTGTTGTTGTTGTTGTTGTTGTTGCTGTTGTTGTTGTTGGTTGTTGTTGTTGTTGTTGTTGTGTTGTGTTGTTTTGTTTTGTTTTCTTGTTGTTTTGTTTTTGTTGTTGTTGTTGTTGTTGCTGTTGCTGTTGCTGTTGTTCTTGTTCTTGTTCTTGTTCTTGTTGTTCTTGTTTTTCTTGTTGTTCTTGTCGTTGTGTATTGTTGTTTGTTTGTTGGGTGGTTGGGTTGTGTTGTGTTGGGTTGGGTTGGGTTGGGTTGGGTTGGGTTGGGTTGGGTTGGGTTGGTTGGTGGTTGTTGTTGTTGTTTCCGCATGTGTTCAACCATATTTGGGATGATGGTCATTTACGGGTGATATTTTTCACATGGGTTGAAACCACCAATGATTTTATTTATGGCGTAGCTGGTTACCGCGGCGATTTTGCGAGGACATTGCCAAAGCCAATGCAATGTAGGGGTGCTCAGAAATTCTCATCCACTGCAGGTTCTGAGACATGCGGCTGCCAGCAGCACTGGTGCGCATGCATATCCCAGCTACATGATGTGAACATGGAGCAAAACTGGTCATGACCTAGGCGCTCGTGAACTTGGTGTTGCGCCCGGGTCATGCTTTAGCTTATCATTCCTGACTTGCGGCCAGAGTTGGCCCGGGAAGAAAAGGGATTGCAGATAATGTGGAAGCAGACCATGCACGCATCGCATCAAAATGCTCAGTCTCCATGAAATGATAGCAACCATTCATTGGGTACCACGCTCCTGCAGCCGTTCTCTTAGTTAGGAGGTGGTGGGGTTGGGTCAGCCAGCTCACAAGTCCAGAGGCATGGGAGTCAGCAAGCTATGAGACCTCTAATGCCTGAATTGGGTTTTGGATACCCGTTGAAATTTTTGTTACTAAATCTGAGGCCTCAGGGCCGTTACAGAATGGTTTTGGGCTACCATTTTGTGCAAAATTTTGACCCTGGGTTCTGCCATCTTGTAAGTGGACCCCCCCCTGGTACCGGAATTTTGCATTGGAAGTGCGAGTTTGTTGCCCTCCAGTCCCGACCATTCTGTCGGAGTCTGGAGGGCTAATCAATAACCACTACAAATTGGATGGATTCAAAGCGTAAATGGATAATACTCAACTATAGCCCCTACAAACTGGATGGAATCAAAAAATCACAGAATAATTTTCATAGCCTAGGGGATCTCAAATAAGAGTGTATATTGAAATCATAAAATAATTTTCATAGCTTGGCCACTCAGACAGCGTCACGCCAAAACAGACGGATGAACGCAAAAGAACGGAACAAATGAACCGCGACTCGGGTTGGCCGGGCTGTTGCAGGTTACTTCCCAGGGATCCTAGGATAGTGCGAGTATAGCCACCCCCAGTCCCCACCATTCTGTAAAGGGCAAATCGAGCCAATGGATGCAAGCGGATGCGAGTCGAGCAAAATCGGTGACTCATTTTGTAACTAGGGGTCAGATAATATATATATAATATATATCGATATATTTATATTTTTTGATTATGACATCCAACGTTGTATTTAATGTTTAGCTTGGCCACTCAGACAGCGTCACGCCAAAACAGACGGATGAACGCAAAAGAACGGAAAAAATGAACCGCGACTCGGGTTGGCCGGGCTGTTGCAGGTTACTTCCCAGGGATCCTAGGATAGTGCGAGTATAGCCACCCCCAGTCCCCACCATTCTGTAAAGGGCAAATCGAGCCAACGGATGCGAGCGGATGCGAGTCGAGCAAAATCGGTGACTCATTTTGTAACTAGGGGTCAGCTTGGACTGCCATTTTGTAACAAAAACCTTCCTCGGTGAACGTTGGGTTCTGCCAACTTGTAAGAAGGGCACCTTGGGGACGCCGTTCTGTAGCTACAAAATGGGGCTCCCAACCCCTCGGGTCCAATCTGAACGGGGATGGTTTTGGTATTTATGCACTGGCTTCCCCCATGCCAATGTTGAAGCTTGTTCATGAGAGTTGGAGAGACACTGGTGGCATTTGTTGCTCATTGGATCCGGCGCCTTCGTGGCCACAACCTTGCTATTTCGTGCTGCCACTTGGAAGGCAGAATGGCATCTACAGCGACCATCGACCCAGAAACCTGGCTGAAATCGATGCCAAAGCATCTAAAACATGTGTCTGACATGTTGATTGTTGGCACGTGATCCCACCCGTTTGGACAGCACTGATTAAGGGGGAGGAGCACCATGACCTAGTAGGAGGGAAAGTGGGCCAGAATCGAGGTGATGGCCCTTATGGGATGGCATGGCGAACCCTTATTGTTTGCAGCTAAGCCTGGGAGAAGTGAACTACGAGATGTGTTTGGGTGCAGGGCAAGCTGGCGGGCACGATGTCCTCCATGACACCGCAATGCCACAAGATAGGGTCAGTGCATGAAAAAGACCCGTAGCAAGCATCAGAAACAAAAGGTGCGAGGTTCAGAAGCCACCTGTTGCAGAGATGGGCGTGCTTAGGCTACGTCGGTTGAAGTACCATGTAGCCGAATCTGCCCGGAGCTTTGAATTAGTTCTTAATTGCATGTCCAGTGGGAACCGTTGAAACAAATCTCAAACTAGTGCTATAGATGTAGACTGTTTCAATGGTGGAAGAGACAAACAAGCTAAGCTGGTTTGTCAGTTGCCACATCACGCTGAATCTACAAGTCGCAAAGGCCTTGGAAATCACAGCCATCATAGTCCAGACCTTATGACCAGTGACACATCATGTTCCATTCCATCATACCCTTCTTTCATCTTCTTTCAAATGCTTGAAAGAGCTTTTGCGGTGACTTCTAGCTGCAGAAAATGGGCAGTGCAAGTTCCACACATCAGCTGAGTTTGAAGGGTCCCTGGGCGAGCCCCTGGGAGTCCAGCAGCTTTCAGGGCCTTCGCATCCCACTGCCCTGGCAGGTTTGCATGTACCTCTCTGACAAGTCGCTGCAGCCCAAGGGACTGTTTATTCGACTGCTGGGGGCCTCAGACAGAGCAGTCACGTCGATGAAGGCCATTTGTGGACATCTAGGGTTTAGATTTCATTGAAGGCATGCAGTGTTGACAGTTAGAGGCACACAAGTGATTGCTCATTGTCATTCAAAACCCTTGATTTGATCAAGTACTCACTCTGACAGAAGGTTCTTTCCCCTTTGAGTTGCCAGCAGCATGACGTGCTTCTGAGGTTGTGCTTGCCAATGGCCGTGGGCGCCCCAGCAAACCCAATGCAATTCCCCGCTCAGCCCAGCAGCGCCATGGCAGGTGGCATCATTGAAATTGTTTTGGTCATTGCAGCTGACGTGGAGTTGGGATCCGAGCGACAGCCTGTAAGAGCGCGGGGATGTGGTAGACATGTTGAACCGGGGTTTCCTGACTGGAGGGATGGACATCCATCTCTCGGCTATACTGGGTGTGTAAATGCTTATGTACAAACATTCGTATATGACATGTATACGTAATTGTTATTATATATAAATGTGGGTGTGTTGATGCTCATCAGGGTACCAGGGCCAAAACATTAGGAGAGGGTCACGACATGGATGAATGGCACAACTTCAACCATATTTCCAATTGCATCGCAGGCTACCTGAGGATGAAGAGCGCAGATGCTTCCACCATGCTGCGACGGATGGGGTTCGGGGCCCCAGATCAAAGTGCAAAGATGGGAGTCAGCGCAACTTGCGGGTTACTTTCCTTGGTGTGTGTGTGTATATATGTGTGTTTGGAAAGGGTTTAAGAATGTTTGAGATATTTTGTTGACCAAACTGGATCCAAAGATAGTCCCGAAACTATGCTACCAAGTAGCAGCCCTTGTTTTTGGAATGTTAAAATGGAAGCCTCAGAGATTGGGTTGGAATTTGATCTGACTGGCAGGCTTTCTTGGCCACGAGCGTGATAGGTTTGGTGAGAAGATGAAATCCCACAAGCATATATGGACACAGCAGGAGTCTGAAGGATAAACGAGAAACTCTTGAATGTGGCGAACTACAAGTAAGTACCTAATAGCCTATCGCCTATCCTTTTGCAACTTTGACATTTGTTTCATGGGATCAGATCGCAGACCGTTCAAGAAGGAAAATACGGACTGTAAATTGAGGTGTTTGCACACTCGAAGCCACTGGTCTTGTTCTGTGGCGGTGGGCCAAGTTTGCTTTTGGCATGGACTGACAGAGTAGGCGTTTGCATAGCCACAACGGAGTGAAAAGAAATGAGAATGAGGGAAGAGAGTTTTGAGCCGATTGATGCTTTGCTTGCTTCGTTGGTACATTGTTCGTGTAGCCTGACCAAGGCCATGTTTACCTGCTTTAGCTGCTTGCTGATGGTTTGGCATGCCATCGTGCTGTTGCTCATGTTTTGTTGCGAGCTCAGCAAACCATCTGCCAATTTCCCGCACACCAGGATTGCCGATAACAGTGGCATTTTGAGGCACAGACTGGAATAGAATATATAAGTAGAATAGATGATAGTAGATCGCAGGCGAAAGTAATGGGGTTAAACCATGTTATCAACACAGAAAGGCGGGTCCCCAATATGAGGCAGCCACACACTTGTGACAGCATCAAATCAATGCTGTTAGTGAGGCTATGACTACACCCCCGAACAGGCTCTGGTTGGGTCGACCATTGGGCCCCCAATGTTGACTAATCATGGCTTCAGCCGGATGCGGAGAGCAGCGCGCAGTCCTTGGGAGGTTTTTGCAGTGCGCTGCTTGATGGGCTCTTCGGGGCTCTTTGTGGCAGCTTGACTCCGGATTGTTGTTGTCTCGGAAGATATTCCTTGGGTCCATTTGTGATGTATTATATGATTTTTATGGGTTTTTCATTTGTATGCACACACACACACACTTATTAATAAATAGGTTTAGCGGATTGGAAAGGGGGATGAGCCCTGATCTCTGATGGCTGACAAGATGTTTCAGATGCATTCTCCAAATCCTGCGTGGAATGGAATGATTGGTCATGATTGGTCATGATTGGTCACCCTTCTGAAAGCGAAACGCGTAGCCGCGTAGCCAAGGTGCTGAATTGGATCTTTTGGCGTGACTTTGTCAGGAACTCAGCGGGTGCAAATTGTGGGCTTTCAGCACTGGGGGGATGATCCCAACTGGGCTAAGGTCCGTCACTACCGCGAGACTCAAGAAGACGAGGGGTTGCCAGGCTGCACTTCAGCATGATTTGCCACCGCAACAGAGTCGACAAATGGAGAAGAGAGAAATATAGAATTCTATAGATGTGTCCATTGTAGATGCTTAGATACTTTAGATGTACAGATGTATGGTATGTATGTATACATAGGTTTGTCATATAATGTATTCTACACGTGTACATACATACATTGTGGTATGGTATGGTATGGTATGCAACGCAATGCAATGTACTGTAATGTAACGGTACGTACTGTAATGGTACGTAATGAAATGGTATGTAATGGTATGTAATGCAACGAAGTGGAATGGTATGTAATGCAACGAAGTGGAATGGTATGGAATGGTAGTGAATGGTATGGAAGGTATGGAATGGCATGGAATGGTATGGACTTGTAATGAATTGTATGTATGTTTGTCTGTCTGTATGTATGTATGTAATTGATGCATGCATGCATGCATGTATGTATGATATTGACGGGTAGATAATCCTTTCCCCCTATTACTAACCCCCCCAAATATTAAAAATTAGGGTCCATCTCCCAGTTTGGAAAATTTCAGGTTGGCCAATTTGACTTTTAATTGATCCCCTTTAGAAAACAATTTAAAAATAAAGCTACCATTTGTGGGGTTCGCCCCCTAATAATATAAACTAGTCAACCCCGGTGTGTTTATTATTAGGGTCCGTCCGAAAATTTTTAATTTTCTATATTATGGCTTTTATTATTAGGGTCCGCTTCGAAATCCAATTTTTGGCAATAGTTTAATTGCGTTATTAAAGGAAATCTAATTGATTTGAAATCCGAGAAAAAGAGTGTTTATTATTAAAGCTTTAAATTTATTAATAGGGTCCGCTTCGAAATCCAATTTTTGGAAATATTTTGATTGCGTTATAAAGGGAAATTTTATTGATTTTGAAATCGGAAAAACTACTTTTTATTATTAAGGTTTTAAAACCATTAATAGGGTCCGCTTCAAAATCCAATTTTTGGCAATATTTTATTTGCGTTATAAAAGGAATCTAATTTATTTGATTTTGAAATCGGAAAAAATAGTTTTTATTATTAAGGTTTTAAATTTATTAATAGGGCCCGCTTCGAAATCCAATTTTTGGCAATATTTTAATTGCGTTATAAAAGGAACCGGAAAAACTATTTTTTATTATTAGGGTTTTAAATTTATTAATAGGGTTCCCTAATAGTAAATACACCCCTAATAATAAAAACTACCTGAGGTGTTTATTATTAGGGGGGGACGTTTAGTATTTGGGGGAAGGGATTAGGTAGGTAGATAAGCAGATGGGTAGGTAGACAGGCAGGTAGATAGGTAGATAGATAGATAGATAAAGAGAGATATATAGACAGACATGAATAGGCAGCGGGTAACTGGACTGAACAATTTATAGGCCACAGCCGAGGTTAGACTTCGTAGACCTCTACAAGCTTCAGCTGCTGTGCAAGATGTACCAATCAAAGGTGCAGATGAAGCTCCCATGTTGCCATTTTCTTGATCCATTTGATCCTGCTGCCGCTCCACCATGTTTGCATGGCTTCATTAGCTCACAGATTTGCCAGGTAATTCGCTCCCGGAAAGCGCGGGACGTTCAAGGGGATGCTTCGACCCCTTTGTCTTGTACATCTTGCTCGCTTCATCGGGAAATGCCTGCGCAGTACGCCCATGTGCCACTATGCTGTTCAAGTTTGATCAGTAAATTGAAGACTATTTGACTATTATTTCTGGAAACAGTTTGAAGTAGGAGCTAGCCAGCTAAGGCATTAGGTCCCTCGGTCCTCTAGAGAAGCCGGCTGGAAGACTGCATTTTTATGCCAGGCACAATTTGTTTGGAAGAATTTGGTGCCGCAGAGAATGTGTCGCAATTACCTTGCAGCATGCTCAGCCCAGCACAGGTAGGCGTGCCACCTTTGGACCTGAAACAGTTGACTTTTCAGTGAGGTGGTCACTGCTTCCACACTGCCTGCATCAACAAGTGGGTGTTGGAGGCCGGACAAGGGTTCCAGTGCGTTGCTATGGATTTCTCACCTTCGTTTGTTTTCCCCACTGAAAAAGTGTTCAGCATGTTGCAAGTCGGTGACAATATAGTAAATGCATGTAAATGCCTGGTTTGTGCCTACTTGGTTTTTTCCCTAGAGTCTTCCACCATACCGGGGAGGATTCCCAATGAGTAGTTGTTTTTTCCTTGCATATGGGTTGAAACCACCAACCAGTACTGCAGGTTTGCCATTGTCTCTACCCCATGACTCTGGTTAGGACTGGCGCTGTCCCTTCCGCTGCCCCTTGGAAGTGCCAAGGAGCGGGGTGAGAAGGGTGGGATGCCCACCTATGCCTGCAAACATACAGCCAAGGATCGTTTCTGTTTTGTCGTGTTTTTGGTCTTCTCATGGGCTAATGGGACCAACCCAAGGGGTAAAAAAAAGTGATTGACCTCTAGGTAGTAGTAATTGCCGCATGACAAGCCGCAGAAAATTGCTCGACCTCCGAGAGATCGAAAAAAAATTGGGGGAACTATTCCTTTGCAACTACGGACAGGCAACGGGTGATTCAAATCCAAGTACAGCGTTGGCCTGCGCATCATGTCACATTGGCATCAACGGCACCTCCAGGAGCATGAAGGCTCAGCAGGCTTGGCCTCCACAGGCGCTGTGGGAGAAACAAAGCATCAACTTAAGAGGATCAAGAAGATCAGGAAGTCAAGGAAGTCTCTCTCTTGCTTGCCCCCTTCATTCTTAACTCCGCTACATTATACCGATTGATATTCACCTTCTTGATTATATACATGTGTGTGTGTGTTTATTTGTACATATGCGCATGCATGATCACGCATCATCATGCGTACTGAGTCAATCCGGATGCATCCACTCACATTCTTCGTCGTGGCCGGTGCAGGAAGCAGCTCGTGATGTGGACTTGGAGGCAGCAGATGTCATGGACTTAAACTACCATAGCGATGGAAAATGGTCCGTTTGTAGATGATTTACCTATTAAGGTGGATTCAGATGGTGTTTTACCATGGCTATGTTAGATTGCCGGTATGTCAAATATTGTTTGTACTTGTTTGTTGCCTTATATATTATCTGGTTCTTGATGCTAAGCATACTGATGTCATCCTCTCCTTGTTTGTCGCATGGTTCGATGTCCACTAAGGCAGCTGCCCCAGACGCTCCACCCAGCGAAACGGCTCCCAGGGCTGCTTGGATGATTTTGTCCAGGGCTTGAACGAAAGTAGTGTGGTAAACCCGATGGCAGAACCCTACCATAAACTTACCATTTCGATCCATTTCGGGACGGTTTATACAACACATTTATGATGGTGATTTTGGAAGTGATTTATTGTTGGGTTTACCATTTGAAGGTTTTAGTTCTTGAAGGGTCAAGGTGACTAGGAAGGCATAAACCAATGCGTGAGGCAGCGCATATAGTTATGCACACATATGTGCATAATATGCATGCACACTTTTGCACGCAATGTGACAACCGTGGGGCAGCTTTTTGCTTATCTCCGAACGCATGTTCCATGGCTCAGCACCTTTGGGTCCAGCAGTTTAGCAAAAGTGATGTTTTTGTGGAAAGCGCCATTGAAAAACAAATCGTGCCAAGATAGGCTCTGAGGTATGCAATGGTATGGCCCCCAAAATGATTCGAATGCCCTGGGCCCTGGGCCAACAGTAAGAGCCACCTTCCCGGAGGACGGACGTGTTTGACCCCTACCAGTACCAATGCCACGCAAGTGCCTCAGGATGGCTGTTGGACCATGTTGGACCCATGGTCAGATTCGTCAGGTGGTCAGCCCATTTGGATCTGGCCTTTATTCTTCCAGGTTTGGATTTACAATCCAACAAATCCACAGGGAAAATACAGAAATTGAAAGAGAGAGAGGGAGAGAGAGAGATAATAATACCATAGGTAGGAGTTGGTTGGCAGAATGCTCTCTTCCATGTTGGTTTTGTTACAACTTGAGCTTCATGTGGAGCTTGCTGCACCAACTCTGCGCTTGATTAACCGGACAACTCTTTGGGGAGAATCGATAAGTGCTTCTTCTGCTCGTAGATGGTTCATGAAATATCATGAAATCCTCTTGTTCCACATCCGGCCGATTTCAGGCCAGAGCCTTTGTACAGCAGCTCGGCCGTAGGGCTGCAGCGATTTCGAGGAAGTAATTCAAAATGGCCCCAACCTGCTGATTAGTTGACAACCTCACATGGTTTCCTTGGCTCAAAGTTGTAATGTGTTGCGATGCTGGTGGTTCCTCAAACCTCTTGCGCAGCAGGGTGGTCCTTGGGGCATGGATGTGAGTCTAATGGGCCCTGCCATCATCCAATATCCTCCAGCCACAGCTGTCAAATTGAGACAAACAGTCGAGTTTTGGTGCATTTCTCGGCCCACTGAGTCGACTCAGAGTGGCTATCCATCCATCTCCATGAAAACATTTGATCTCCGGCACCAGATCGGGATCAAACTCCCGGGGCGGCGAGGAAGCCAAGGTCACGGGATCCCCACGCGCTATGCGCGCGCCGCACTTCCTCAGGGATGCACAGGACTTGCCGCTGACCACGAGAAAAAGGAGTCTGAAAGGTCTGGTGACACTCACCATTGAAATTATTCGAAATGAATACGCATTTAGTATTTCTATTTATGTTTTGTACTTTAATAAATGTGCGCGCATGTGTAGTTCAATACAATGCATACAACGTAATGCAATTTGATTTTATGATGTGTTACCCACGCAGGTACATACATAGGTTTTTACAACTTGGTGACGATATACCGCAACAACACACACGCACACACACACACACATATACATAAATATATATATATGTGTGTGTGTGTGCGTGTATACTCCTGTGCGTGTAATTTCTGCCTCGAAGTGAATGTAGAAGTCAGGATCGGTCTGCTAAATCAATTGGCATCTCAAACATCTTTCGATGTTTTGCAGTCAGAAGATGTTAAACTGTGGGTAGTCAGCACTCGTGAAACAATGAATAGCTTCATGGCGGCGAAAGAATGAACCCTGAGGAATGCAATGCCGCAATGCTTCTTAATACTGCAGAGCTCTGGCTGTACAGACGTGGAAGGGCACTGAAGTTGCAAGGCCCCTTGCGAGGTTTCAACATTTTCAATTGTTTTACATCACCAGCCCAAGCATTGCTTCCTCGCAGGGTGGCACTGACAAGTAGGACCACGCCTCCATTTCCCAGACTGGCTGTGCTTTTTATTCAGTTGTTTAACTTTATGTCCTGATGATTCAATCAACCTCAATCTCATGCGCAAAGAAGATGCTTTTTGCATGCTGACATTTGGCATAAGGAGATACTGTCAACTTGCCTATCTTCAGCACAACTGTCACAACTCTCCCTCTGAGTGAGGAAGGCTGCACCTCTGTTGCACAAGGCAACGCCATGGGCAGTACAAGCTGCGACACCACCGACTGTGTTCGTCGTTGCGTTCTATCGCTCGATTGGAGGCGGACACCCTGCTGCCCTCTGAACGAGTTGGAGAGGGGGCCGCCTGGGCCGCCTCCGCGACACAAGTGAAATGGAATTGAACCGATAGAACCCCAACGGGCAAACTTCCAAAGTGTGGGGGCTAATCGTGCACCACTGACACACTGGTATCTTGCCATCCAGATGCTTCAATGATGTTTCCATTTTCCAATTAACTTGCCCAAAGGGTGCCAAGTAGACTGTGTCACACCTCCGAGTCTGCGCAAGCTGCTCAGAGCACTATTATGTTGCTAAGGCCATGAACATGTGAATTTGCAGTGTCTCCAAACCCCGCGTTTCATCTGCATATGTGAACATGCTTTGTGCATCTTTGTGCGTCTGCCAGCCAAGACATAGGTTTCATGCCGTGATGCTGTCATGGATCTGGGTAAGGAATTGACTAGTACGTAGACTAGAGGGTCCGATTCACTTATCTTTCCATGTTTTTTGGTTGTATTCCCACTTCTTGATGCTTCTTGCTGCTGATAGACAGAGCCAGGGAGGTTGAGAGAGAGGGGAACAAATCCAAGTGTGGTTAGTTACGGCCTCCTTTCTTGTAAGGCCCGGGCAGTAGTGCCAGACCGGAATCGAATCACAGTCACCTCAGGATCCGTGCGTTTTCCCATGGCAAGGTGTGCCAGGCCATGCCGGGCCGGAGTAGTGAAGCCTGGCATATTGCACGGTTCATCTCTTTTTGAAAGGTTTTTTTCCAACTGCTGTTCTCCCAGTGCAGGGAAACAGCCGGATAAAATCTCTGCTGGCAGAAGTCTACCAGGGATGCGCTTGCACTTGGTTTCCCCAGTGATAGATAAACACATGTTACTCATGTTATATAACATTGTTGGTTCTAAATCTTGGGTGCTACAGCCATTACCGTTATTGACTGTTCTTTTTAAGTTGTTCCTGATTTTCTCTCTTAGTTGTCCTCTATATCACCAGTTTTTTTGCACTTTCTGATGGTCTTTGCTTGGATATGGTGGCGCTGTTCCGTGGGGACCTATGCAAGTACTGCCTGGCGCCCAGGCTTAGATCTGGCCAGGCTTAGATCGGCATCCTCCAAGGCTCCCTGCCTCTGCAAAGCCCACCGAAATGGCTGCAGATGAATGCACTGCCACAACTCTTCGTCCTGACATACGCCACTCTCATATGTATACAACGCTGGTTCACGAGCCATGGCAAGCAAAGAATATGCACTGGCTCTCAGGCAAAATGACCATTGTTACACCATGATTCTCATATAAGAATCTAATTCTACCATGTCTACCCACTTTCAGCAGGTTAGTCCACACAACTTTTGGTGCAAGCCTTTGCCTGTGACAACAAAATGGAATAGAAGTAGAAGGTTCAAAAAAAACATTGCTGGACTCCAACAATATAAAATAATATAAATACGTAGGTGGTCGATAGACAGATTAGATTAGGTCAGGTCAGCTTAGATTAGAATAGAATAGATTAGATAGACAGATAAATAGACAGATAGATAGATAGATAGATAGGTAAGTAGACAGGTAGGCAGAGAGATAAAGAGCGAGAGAGAGAGAGATATATATATATAATATATTTTATTTATATATTTATTTATATATATATATTTATGCGTACATATATGCACATACATATATATATATATATACATGTGTGTGTGGTTATTTGTTTTTTAGAGATGTGCAGGTAGATACGGATATAGTATGATATAGGCATATTGTTATGCATTCTAGTATGTGCATGCACACATATATATATATATATATGTATATAGTGCCCATGTCGGTAAATGGATAAGCAGCACGATTGCCGCGTGCCCGATTAAAAATGTAGACTTTCATATTCCCAAAGAATTGGTTGTTTGTGTGTGCTATCCTGTGGCGTTTTGGCTGCAACTCTACAAATCCATGCTTTTTGTCTGCATGCACCAAGATACATCGACGATTCCTTTTTTCCGAGCGGACAACAGAGAAGTGGCTGCAAACGCTTGTTCCAGAGATGCTCAGGGAAAACGCACGGACCAGGAGGGCGCCATGGAAGGCTAAATTGAGCTGCTGCGCAGCGGGGTTCGGCTGGTCGACAACCCTAAGCAGGGTGGTGTGATTTGCTCAATGCACAAGATGCAGTGCTTTGCAATGTGTTTCTCTTTGCATCCTGTCAGCCTTGTTATTCATGTGCAAACTAGACCACAGCTATTTTTGGCACACGGCTGCAAAGAACGATCAGGGTTCAGATTGGGGTACGCAGTCCTGGCTCTTCTCCTTGACCAAAGACTAGGCCGTATCTTGCTGTTCCCACATTGTTCATCCATGTCAATGTCCTTTCCAAACGATATCAACTATTCATTTCTCAATAAACTGTTTTGCGGGCTGGATTGCGGCACGACTTGGTGGCATTGAACAATTCCGATGGGGTGTGTTCTTTGGTCAGAACCGGAGGGACTTCCTCTCTGGCGTTATTTCTGATTCATTGGTTGCAAAAGATCATAGACGCATGTAGTGTATTTGAAAGATGATGAGCAATGAAATTTGGACGACTCCCGGCTTTGCAGTTGCAGCTGTTGGATTCTTTCAAGGGTGCAGGATCAGCGTCACTCCAAGCCTCTCTTTGACTGCATCTCTTTGATTGCATCACAACTATCTCCGTGAGCACGGACAGTAGCTGGGACGGAAAGCAAATGGTGAGAAGCCATGAGAAGCCGACATCCCAAGCCTGTTTCATGATTGGTTGGTGCATCTTTCTAGCGTGAGCCTGCCACGCGGCAGCAACACAACAAGAGAACGTAAACCAGTCTCATCGCGTGAAGCCATGACAACTCGACACCAGGCAGCTCAACTCGCTGTGATCATGCGGAATGTGGCCGTGTTTCAGTGAAAGAGCGCGGTGGCATGTGTGACAATAAGTAAACACGCATAGTGCTATTCATCTTGCAGCTTGACCCTTGGGTACTTACCTGTATGAGGCCCGCCTTCCATGCTGCTTGGCCTTGCTATTCGTGCCATGGCTACTCCAGCTAGGCTCCGGGGTCCATGACAAAGGTTAGGACATGCGTTTGGTTTCCCAGGTGAGCAGTTAGTTGCTGCCCAAGCTTCCCCCCACACGGGAAAAACCAAGGATGATTTTGCGGGTCAATCTTAACTGGCGTCACATTTCCTTCCAGTTTCTTCAGACCTTTCAGGTGTTCATAGGCAAAATTTGGGCCTGGTTGCTCGGAACTGTTCCTTTCTAGCAGCCAAGATGTTTGTTGGCACCATTTGCTCTTCAAGAACTGGTCAAGCAAAACTTGATGTTGCGCACAGCTGCCCCTTTTTATCGTTTTGCAGCAGGAAGCTCTGCACAGGAGGCCTTCTTGGGTTTGAGACAGCCCACGTCGCGGCCCAAGGCGCGGGAAACTCCATGAAGTATCATTTGTGAGTGGGGCATACCAAATATCCAAACGGTACGGCCATTACCATTACTGGGAAAATGGTGAACAGCGGATTTTGGGTTACTCTTTGCCAAATTTTTGCACATCCAAAAGCTGCTCAAAATCGGCATCCGCAACATTTCTTTGGGCCTGCCAGGCCTCCTTACATGCACTGGTAGGTGATGATGGTGGGAGCCCGAGATCTCCGCGCAGGATTTAAAGAATTCATCAGTGGACAGGAATTCAATATATATATATATATATACACGATGACAGGGCCTGGTAGGTTCCATGCATTGCTGTAAAGGCCAAGCCACTTTTCCCAGAACATTCCCTTTCAACACTTGGCTCGTTCTCTGAGGCACCACCTTCGAGAGGTTTGAAAAGGATCCGAGTGACAAGAAGGTCCGGGGCGAGAGGAAGGCCGGAAGCAGGGGAAGGATACCTGAGATTCCATAAGCCAACTGTCCTTTTCGTAGATTTTGGCTCCAAGTTCGAGGGTGTTTTCGCAGTTTTCAGACAAATCCAGATCACATCATGCAACATACATTTTCTGGAAGTTCGCGAGCTTTGCTGGCAAGGCATCAGGTAGCTCTGGCAAGAAAACAGATTTAGTTTGCACCCTGGTGTTTGGCAGAATGGAAAACTGATCAATACCTCTGGAAGTTTGCACCGGTCAGTGTGCCGCATGTCAAGGAGCCAGTGGATGACACCTGGTATGTGCTAGCCTGAGCTCATGACCTGACAAACTGCACAGTATTGGCACAGATAGATGCACTTTCATCATTTCATCGTCGGTCCCGACACACTAGGAGGGCTCCATTAAAAGCTACAGCACTCAAGACGGCCGAGGGCTTGTTAGCGGAGAGGTCGATTTCCAAATAGGTTTTGCACCTCCATTTTCAGGCTAAGTGTCCTCAGTGGGCATCTTGTGTTCCCGCATTTTGGACCCTCGATGAAGCAGAAATAAATGCCGGGAGTAGCGCTATCATTCCGCCCAAAATCATCTGGGATAAAGTTTCAAAGCTTGGACAGCTTACGCCAAAGGAAAAGATTATGAAAGCAGCACATCAGGATCATCAGCCAACGGCTGCGTTTCAGGCTTTGGATTCATCCATTGCGACGAGCTGTTCAACAAGCACCAGGTCTTCGGTGGGCCCAGCGTCATGCAGAGCTGGATCTGCGTCCTTTGATCCTCCATGCCAGGCAGATGTGTTCCTCCACAAGAGACAGGCGAGTTGCTTGAGCTGACATAAATATCCAGGCTTCATGGCAGGCGAATTGCTGGTGTTTAGCCATGTTTCAGGATGTATCCGGACACCTTTCTTGTGAGGCAATAGAGCTGGATTTCAAAAAGCGAGAGATTGTTCGTTCACGGCCATCAGTAGGTTTGAATGACGCTTGGAGTTGCAAAGGTTGCTCCAAATCATATCCATTGTAAGACTGGAACATGGCTTTCAGGTGGATACACACCTTGGGTTTGGCACTTGGTTGATTGCAGAGAAATTTCTTTGGTGCTCTTTCCGGCATCAAACATGCCATCCTGAAACGCAGATCGGTCAATTCAACTACGGTCAGTGAAATTCAAACCAGACCATTTTCCAGGCCCATCCTAAAATTGATCCCTCCATGTGACAAAGCTGGTGAAGACTCTGAGGAGTAGGGCAACGCGCGGTTGGTCGCCCAGTTGGCTCTGCCGGGGCTTGGTGCTTTTGCTCACTGCGGTCCTGCGGTGCAAATGTTGTCTTGGAGAAACACCCCACTGAGGCGATCAAGTGCGATTCCTACTGGGTGTGAACCAGGCATCGTAGTTCCGTTGGCCCTTATTCCAGCTTGTTGGACAGCTGATCAAAGGAAGTTCAGTTGGCAAACTTCCGAGTTGAGGACACGCCAATTCAACCAAACCGGTAGCATCATTGTAGTTTGGACGTTGGCAGGGGAGGGGGTGGAAGGATTTGATCACGGTAATATCCATTTATAGATAAAAAAGAATGATAAAAAGCAATTTGCCCGAAAGACGGTGTTTTTTGCAGGTTTTGTGGCTTGAGCGGTCGCCAAATCATTAGGGGCATGTCAGCAACTGCTCGCCTTTTTCAATCTTTGTTGCTTGTAAAGCCGCGTGACTTTGAGGCCGGCAAGCCCCAAGCACGGAATGCCGGTTTCCCCAGCTTAGCGATGGATGTGAAGAGCTGAAGCTCATAGGCGTCATGAATGGTTGTTTTGTGAGATATCAGGTGGAAAGACGCGTCGGTTCGCTTGGCACTCAAGCACACTTTATTTGAAAACCTGTGGATCTAGTTGTAGGATGCTGCCATATGTCACAAACATCTCGGCGGGGTGGCAACGCTTGCGGTTGTCGATAATTTGGAATCAAACGCGCTTGGGGCCACAGTGCCGTAATCATTTCATGTTAGAATTGCACCTTGACAATCCCGGGGATTTTGAAGACCCATTGTATCATTCCATTGGGTTGTACAGGGCAAAGCTTCTTCACGGCGTTTTTTCCGTCTCATTTCTGCAGTCGCCTGTGCAAAGCAGGAAGTATGTGTGTATGCGCAAGAAACGATATCTCTAGCGTTTAAGGAAGTATGTATGCATGTGCAGGAGAAGATGTCTCTAGCGAAGAAGGAAGTATGTGTTCATGTACAAGAGAAGATGTTTCTAGCGTAGCCGGAAGCATATGTGCATGTGCAAGAGGACATGTCCCTAGCGTAGCAGGAAGTATGTGTATATGTACAAGACGAGAATAGAAAAGATGTCTCTAGCGCAGCATCAAGTATGTGCGGGAAGCACGTGTGTAAACGCAAGAGAAAATGTGTCTAGCGTAGCGGGAAGTATGTGTGTATGTGCAAGAGAAGATGTCTCGACTAGTAGCGTTTCAGCTATACTATACACAAATATATATGTATATTATATGTATTATATATATATATATTTTATATATATTATATATATATATATTATATACATATATATATTATATACATATATATCGCATATATATATAGCATATATTTACCCTGAAGATCGAGGTGTCTAGAATCCCCCCCGGGGGTGCCGTTGAGGGTTCTAAAATCATACCCACTATGATTTTAGAATTCTGAAAGGCTATCAAATTAGAACCCTGAAAGTTTGGATATATGAGCCTTGTTGTGGTATAAATTGGTTCCAACAGACCACAAGAAATAGGTCATTGATTTGGAGTGCAGAAAAAGGAACCAAGTCGCGATGAGGTATCTGCACAAAGGTGCAAAACATGTTTGGAATTAGCATCCCTGGTTTTGGCCGATCAAGATTTCCATTTTATTTTCAATACCAGGTGATTTCAACGTCGCTTGGTTTAATTCCTTTGATAAAAAGGAGGCACAACGGTGGCGAGCAGCTGCAGCAATGGTGCAAACAACGTCTTGAACTATGTCCGGCAACATCCGCAATTGAAATAACACGAGCCTCACCATTACCTCCAACCTCCCATACAATGCCAATTTTGTTTGGACAGCACAAATGCCATGTCAAGTTGTGATGAGCAACCTGCAGTGATGCGCATCCTTGTTTCCACCCAACACCTCCATTCTTTAGATACCAGCACTTTGGTTCAACCAAGCCGGTTGGAAAAAAGGAACGGGTCTATCGTCATCTTCCCCAGGTCAATGCGCGTCAAAATTATTTTTAAGCCTGAAGGCAACCATTCTAGACCCCCAGGTGGCTGACTAATGGCCAGCTATAAGCAAACTTAGCCGCTTAGCCATCCTTTGACATCCCTTCTACATTCTACATCCTTCTGAGCATTCTTTAGGTACCAACACTTTTGGTTCAACCAAACCGCTTCGAAAGAAGGATGCGGGTCTATAATCATCCTCTCCAGGTCAATGCGTGTCAAAGCGCGTTTTAAGCCCGAAGGCAACCATTCTAGACCCCCAGGTGCTGACTAATGGCCAGCTATAAGCAAACTTAGCCGCTTAGCAATCCTTCGGCATCCCTTCTGCATTCTTACATCCTTCTGCGCATTCTTTAGCTACCAACACTTTTGGTTCAACCAAACCGCTTGGAAAGAAGGACGCGGGTCTATAATAATCTTCCCCTGTGTTTTTTGAAAGGAGACCATTCTAGAACCCAGATTTCAGGTTCTAATTTGAAGGACAAGGGGGCTTATTTGATCATGAGGGTTTTGTATATATATATATGTATAAATAGCATATAATTATAATATATATATATACATATACATTTATTCATTTATTTGTTCATAGCATGTATGTATATATATATATATGTAATTATATATATGCATAATTAAATATATATGTGTGCGTGTATGTACGTATGTATCCCTGTGTGTGTCCATGTGAGACTAGCGCACATTTTTTCGAATGCAGAAAACCCCGGCATGCCACAGCAATGTCCAGCCCCCCCGGCCTTTGGCCGGAAGGCAACAGGACCTCAATCCCAGCCACTTCAGGCATTGGGTCGACTTCAGCAAGGTGTATGCAAAGACACCCAGCCGGACAATGCAATAGGAACGCTCGTTTCAGATAATTTTTGATACTAGTAGCAAATGTTCATAGAAGTTCTGCACGTGTTGGTGTTTGCACCATTAGCCTCCAAAGACGGGCTTTTAATATCCTTTAATACTGTGCTGCTTTCACGGCATCTAGCTGAAGCCAAGGTGGGAAGTGTCAAAGACTATCGGGAGGAGAAAGGTTTTGGTTTCATCGCTTGCCCGCCATGGTTGCAAGCGGGGATCAAGATGTTGAAGTTTTGAGATCTGCAGCGTGCAAGTTCCCTTAAGTAGTGTTTCTGAGGTTTTTTCTTTTAAATTGCGTAAGGATTTTCAATCAGAAGCCTTCCAGTTGACCATTAGAGAGGCAATAGAATGTGATATATCCCTGCATATATATATATATATATGCATATGTTTGTGCGTGCTGTGATCGATCCAGCAGAGCAAATCCCACTAGGTTTGCCCCGAGACTCACTACATTTTCCAAAGTTTGGAACCCAGAAAATTGATTTGGTCTTGATCAGCCGCTGATCCCAGCGCCGTGATTGAGGCGACATCTTCCTCCACAAGAACGAGGTAGAAAAGAATAACCTATCCAAAGGCAACAGGGTGACCTTCTCCATTCAGGTGCGCAATCTTATGCGAGGTTTGGCCTTCAGGAGCAGGCCCAGTAAAGGAAGTTCTGACTGGAGCTCTTTGGGGGAGGTATTCACGGGAGATTTGCTCTGCCATCACGGCGATGTTTCAACCTAATCTTCTTCCCTGGGCGTCATAAGTGAGCTGATCTCATGGGCGCACGAGACTGGAACAAACATAGTCCTGAATTTGAAGGGAGTTTGTCAAGCTATCAACACTAATTACCCCGCTTCCCGCCGCCCTACTTGGCTGCTGTCATTTGATCCCACAACGTTGCAGATGCAGAGCCAGGTTAACAAGAATAACCGTCCTCAAGCTAGAAGTGTTGGAGACCCAGCGGGCGCTACCATCAGATGAGGCCCGTGGTATGAGCTGCGTGGCTTGGGAGGAGGATTCGGAAACCGACCAGAAAAAGCTTGAAAGATTGAACACCTCAGGTCGAACGGCTGGTACCAACGTCCTTCTCAGGCGCTGACTCTGTGAACCAAACGCTTTCAATTCTTGTTTGTAAAACATGTCCATACATCCATTATATTGGCAGTTATGGATAGATGAATATATATATATATATATGTATGTATGTATATATATATATATATGTGTGCAACTATATTTATGTATATGTTGCAGTTACATACCTATATACACATATCTCTCTGTGTAAGTGCGTGGGCACTTTTGGCTATCCTCTTTTTCGGATGTTCGGGAAAGCCCCAGGGCTTTGATGCATATTTAGAACTTATGTAATTGCATGCATGCCTGTGACGGTGGCACATTCCAAGTTTTGCAACTCAGCACTTGCCAGCGCATGACATGTCAATTAAATGACCAGAACGGCAGCTGCTTGCCATCATCATGATGGTCATGGTCATCGTCATCGTCACCATTGCCATCGCCATCACCATCATCACCACCACCGCCGTCATCGTCGTCGTCATCGTCGTCATCATCATCATCATCATTGCTACCATCATCATCATCATCATCATCATCATCATCATCATCATGCCACTGCCTTTTCACAGCCGGATCATGATCCGTGCTCATTACATTGAGGTGGCATGGCATTCACAGTGTATGTTCCGTCATGTTTTTTATCTGTCTCAATACAAGGGGTGAGCGCGCGCAAGCGTAAGTTATATGCCTTACACAGACTTGTGCATGCGCAGTACTGACTACTGTATATGCGCACAGGTATTTACAAGCATGTGATATATATTTGTAGGGAATGTCTTTGAAAGCCCCAAGGAGAAAGGAGCGAGGAGGAGACAGAGATGATGGCGGGCTAAAAATTGATGGCTGAGACGGCAAAGTGAAACGCAGCAACCTCAAAGCTTGCTTTTGTTTAATGATATGTATTATATTTTCTGGGGGTCTTTGCTTTCCAACTGTCCAAGATTGACTTGTGGTACCTGCAGTTTGATTTGGAGCTATGGGATGACCTCGCTGGGAATCATCAGGCAGTGGATGCTTGAAGGGCGTGAAAAAGGCATTTTGTGAGCGCAACTTGGTTAGAATATAGTTATAGTTTATACCAGCTGCAGTTTTTCTCTGGAATCCGCCATACGGTGGGATTTTGCGCGGCGCCAGCCGCAGCTGATTGAAATTTTCGGGCATTCGGATGTCCAAGCCCTCGTGGGAGAGCAAAAGATATTGCTGAGTGGAGCCAGAGTCGCGCGAAGAACATGCTCAGTTTCGCATGAGCTAAACCGATTGGGGCATGGGTAAGCGTTTGCATGCGGGCGCCAGTGGATGAAATTTGACGCGTGCCGCCTCCAACACGGACCAACTCATGCAAACGTCCTCTGCATGTGGGGTCGACCATCAGGGTCAAGCAGCAAGCCCGTCCATGGCTCCAAGCTCCCTAAAATACAGCCGCAGAATAGTCACTTGTTCAACGAAAAAAGGCAACATACAGATATGGGTTGAAGTTTGGACGGTGGCAATGACCCAAATGAACATCCAAGATGCTCCTGCTTGTAAGACAGCAGCAAATGCCCTGGGCTACCAGCTGTTTCATGCATCCTCTCATCCTGCGGGCTGTGTTCCACAATGGCCTGGACCCCATTACCTCGTCCAGATGAACGTTTCAGGACGAGGCCAAAGGCTGTCAGCAAGCAACCTGCCTGCAGCAAGTTGACTTTAGCAAGCGTATGTCATTTGCTTCATTGGCTTGACTTCCTGGTTGTCTGGTCTGAAACATCAGTACCAAACGCTGTTTAGAATAATCCGCTGCTTCCTGGAAAAATTAATCTGGGAGCCTGAGATGGCGAGTTCGGCACCTTCTGGCCAAGGAGCCCTGGCGTGCTGGATACGTGGACACCAAAGCCAAAGGTGAAAATCGCCCCTGCGGTGCTGGAAGCCTTGCCCGACCCGCCAGCGGCAGCTCTTCCAGCTCCTTTGCGAATTTGGGCATATGAGCTGAGTTTGCAAGGGATAGTTAGATATTTGATGTTATTTCATGTGCTTTCCAGGCTCCTGCTAGTAAAGGCATTTGAGATCATTTAAGTATATTTAAGCTCACGTGTTTTTTCCCTCGTGCAGCTTCGCTTGGCCCAGAGCGCCTGAAGTCTAAGTGCAGCTCAGTGCAGGTCTCCAGTGCATCGGCCAGACTTCGAGCAGCATTGGAATATGAAGATGCAGAGGCTGCGGAGGTGAAAAGCTTCCTGAGCCTCAGCTGATGGAGTTGATCAGGGATCACGATTGACAGGTGGGCCAGGGTGAGTGGTCACCAGTGATACCTAACAGTATTTGAAGAGAACGGCTGCGACAGCTGTGACCAAGGACCTCTCTAAGGGATCACAAAAGGTAGCTAGGCTGAAGCCGCCCGGTTTCTCATGTAGTTTAGCTCCTCCGATGTATACGGGTGCATTGAGGAGGGCGAATGGTTTTCATCAATATGTCGCAGCGTTCATGGAAAACGGCTTCGACTGCATGGAAGTGGTCGAGGAGCAGCCGGGAGTCTGAGACTCTTAGTGTTTGCCGGCCTTGGACAAAGCATGTCGCAAGTGAGACGCACAGGAGATGGAGGAGAGGCACATGAAGGACCTGGGAATGAAGCCAGGTCACATCATCAAGCTAAAGTTGAACCCTGGCAGCAACAATCTGTGGGTCATGCTAATCTGGCACTATACTTGGACCGATTTGGCACCAGACGAAAGGTAACTGATTTGTCACGAAAGGTAGCCTAGGCTACCTGAGTTCTATGTACTTTAGTACTAGTTTAGTACTGGGGGAGGTGGTTGGCCCTTTCCCGGAAATTGAGAGCTGAAAGTAAGGAATCTCCACTTAGGGCGGGGGGGGGGCCTCCCCCCCCATTCGATTCCCCCTGGTCCGCAGCCAAAAAGCGCATGTCATTGGAGATTGGTGATATTGGATATCTGTATATTTTTCGCTGCTTTGCAGCTGTCTACGTGCTCATCCCCATCGACTCTATATACTCGCCACCACATGCCGCATTCCTTTAGCATGAGCGTTGCATCCTTGAGGGATTACACCTCTACACACAAAGTGCCTCAACCGAGCATCCATCGGTTGAAGCACTTTAGCCCCATCTCGTGCATGTATCTTGTCAGCAAACTCAGCACCTCGATCTTGCATTAGTTCTTGTAATACTGACCGTGATTTTATTCTTCTTGTTATTCTTCTCCTCGTTTAATTTCTCTCTCTTCCTGTCCCTCCTGTATTTGCCCCACCTACCTTTCGTCCCCCCCTCTCAAGTCAGAGTCATTCAAGGTCCAGCACGCCTCCGAATAACTACAAAGACTCATGACGCCAAACCACCCCAAATATGTAAAGCAAGCGGCTGTGAATAATTTGAAATGAGTTGAACCTATTTGCCGCGCAGACTTGATTTAGTTGATTCCGAGCCACACTTGGTTTGATTCTGGCACCAAGCGGAGTTGACATCAGCTTGCCATCTTCACCTTATTTCCCAATCCCGTCCCTACACGCTCAACTGCTTTATTTTGTGAGGAGGCTGGCATCGTCTCGGGGGGAGGCTCCAAGCAGTGCTGGCGGCTCGGGCCCAGGTAGCTGTCCCACCTAATCTGTGTTGTGATGGTGACAATTGCGAGCTTTGAAGTCGACGCTTTTTCTCCCACATATCTTTGTCTTGTCAATTTCGTGTTGAATTTGCAATTGATAGGTCAAGAACAGCTTGTGCTTGCAGTGTCGACTTTGTAGAGCAACCGGCACTTCTTTGGATTTGCTCCAAGGTACCCCGCCGCGGCAGTCTCTGATCCCGGAGGTTGGGCATCAATGGCTGATGCCAAAGCTGCGTCGTTAAAGATGTTTCTGACGTCAAGGCGTAAACGAAGGCTTCACGGGCAATTCATCAAGATGGCTAACACATGATATTTCTTGACTCATGGTGCTTCCGCATTTAAGATGTGCGCGATACTGTCGGTTATTCTTGGTTCATTGATTTGCAGGTGGGTGCAGCTGCTTCACCGCTTGTATTGCCATTGCCTGCCACGAAGCCAGCTGCTGCCACCAGTGCAGCATCTAGCCCAGGCACCCCCCAGTGTTCGAACATGTTTGCAATATCTGCAACACCATGCAATAGAAGTAGAGCCCGGGCAAGCCGGGTGACGGAAGTTTCGAGAGAGGGAAGAACCTTTAAAGACAAGGGAGAGCCTATAGGAACAACGCCTGACAGCATGGCTGGCACGGCCGTCGACTGCGTGATCTCTTGGAAGCCTTTGTCCCTGACATTTCTTGCTCTCAACATCTTTGTCTAATGCTGCCACTTTCTCTTGATCCGGCTTGCTCCGGACATTTCTGAATCTTGACAGCCCTTCTTGTCGACAGCTCTGGAGCCAGAGACTTGACACACCCTTCTCTCCTGACAAGCTTTTTCTGATGTCATCGCTGTTTCTTGAAACCGATGTCGTTTCAGCCGCTTTCCGTTGACGTCTCTTTCTCTTGGCATGCTTCTCTTTGAGCATTTCTTTTGCTTGAGACCTGCTTCTCTTTTGATCTGGCTTGAGCTTGTCATCTTTGAATCTTGACAGCGTTTTTCTTGTTGACAGCTTTCTTCAGTTCCCTATTCTTTTCAGTTCCTAACAATCCCTGCTGTCTCCAGCAACTTATTGAGTTTTCCAGTGTTTGTTCCAGCATGGGTCCACGATTGTTCTTTATTCCCCTCGTTTCCACCGATTTCTAGCGTTTTAGCCGCATTTCCATTGACGAAACAATAGCATCAGTATCATCAATATCATCAATATCTAGGGTCTAAACTATTTCGTGCTCCTGTGTTTTCCAACAAATGCTTTTGGTAGGCATTCGAATCATTTGAATAAGCATAAAGCAGGCGGCTGCTGCACTTGGAGTTAAATGATGCCAACACACTTTCACTAGCAATCGGACTGAAATGCTTGATTTGTGCCAAGTTTCATTGGAAGATTGTTTGGTCATAGATCATCGCTGTAAAGTTTGTTGTTTTTATTTTTTCCAAGTTGAGACCAGATTTAAGATCATCAGCGGCTCCTCGGGGACTAAAGCGTTTCCTTGACGCTCGGAACTTCCTGCTTCAACCCAGTTTTGCAATTTTGGAATACCTGAAGGAAAAAGTGTTCAAAACACACTTACGTGCGGGCAAACCGTATGGATGCAAAAAAACATGAAAACCGTAAAAAAGATGCTGGTTCGGGGTCAAATTTCAAAACATCTAAAGATGATATTTTTTGCACGCCCAGATTTGCACCAATAATTGGTAAACCCTGCCACCCTCACCGGCGCTGAGCAGTCACTGACCCTGCCAATATCCAATCAATCCAGTCATATCTATACACCATGTCTGTTGAAAGACGATAACAAATTTGAAGAGCTTGGCCATGGGCCATGGCCAGGCGCCTCCTTGCTCCATGGTCAGCTGGATGAAGAGGCAGAAGCGATTGCCTTCCAAGAAGCGGTCGCGGCCTGGAGAAACGCAGGTGGCTTGGCCCATTGGGGCGATGCATCAGTTGATAAAGTATCAAAGTCAATTTTTCCCCTGAAAAGATGCAGAAATGAGAAATTGAAGAAAACGGGGATGGAGGCATTAGAATCCGTACATTTTTTTTGCCGGGGAAGCATGGAAGATTTCCAAGAAAAAGGCTGCTGCGGGGGAAGATTGTGAAGGAAAGGACAAATTTGAACAGAAGATTGAGGACCTAGATTTGTTTAGTCTGGTTTTGGGGGGTGAGAGGCGTTGAAATAATTGGTGGCTTCTGTTGGGCGCAAGTTCTGAGTCTCTGAGAAGCCGCTTTGCGTAGGGGACGTTTTCACACTGCAAGACGGAACCAGCAAGGCACATCCCGACGGCTCCCCATGCCGATCCATGAGAATATGTTAAACTAAGATAAATTAAGGCCAGCCAAAGATGACCAGAGATGAGCAGATCATGGAACAGCCTGGTAGAGCTGAGACCACCACTGCTCCTGGGCATGGATTGGCGTCAGCACCTCATGGAAGCAGAATGCCAAGAAGGTCAGCTGGTCCTCCTTCGCTCATGACATCTTTTGATTCCAGGTTCGTAGTGTTTCGGCGTGATGCAAAATAATCCCTGCCATGCCATTCAACAACCACCAACAAAATCCAACAAAAACTTAGGTGCCTTCAGCGCCAGCTGCCGTAAAGAAGTGCTGCTATCAATGCTTCAGAGCCTTGGGCGCTTGGGTACACCCGTCCCATCGCACAGATGCCACAGTTGCAACACGGCCTTTGCCGCACATGTTTCGGCCAGCGCGACTCTACCTACTACAATCCAGGGTTGTCTGCTCTCATTGGTTGTCTTCCCTCATTGGATATCTCAGCAACAACGCCGGACTTGGGTCAAAAAGATAGGCCCATGCCGTCCGGAACATGTCCTCAAGGGCGGATGGGCAAGGTGCCATTTGATCAACTTGCTTGGTGGTTGATGTTCTTCCTGGGCTCTGGACTTGGGCGACCTTGCATCTAAGGACAATATTTGGAGTCGCATCTTGGATGGCATTGGCTGGGCCCATCTCACGAAAGCCTCGTTCATATTTCTGCGGCGTGGATCCATGTGAGGCGCGAAGATGCCCAAAGTGGTCCCAGCTTCTGCTCGGAGAAATGTGCAGAACAACATGCAGATGGTCTCCGACGGAAGGTGCCGCGATGTGCAATTTAAAGCATCATTTATATAAAGGATTATTCCCCACACTTGTTTTTTAGGTGCTAGTCACTAGTCGTTGGAAAGCCCTCTGTTTTGGGGTTGCCTGTTTTTTTAGAACATGCCTTTTATTAAAAAGCATTTTATATTCTCTTTATTTCGGAAAGATCCACAGCACAACCTTCTGCAAGACCGTCCTTGACTGCATTCTTGTGACACGCTTTGTCCTGATAGCTGTATTGGAGCGGGACATCCACCTTGACTTAAAAGCTCGAAATAAGCTCACCCAAAAGCTTGGGATGGACATTCAAGTTGCTTATGTTCACACCAAGCAGTTCAAATGCCGTGCAAATTTGCACCATAGGAGCTCCTAACACAATACCTGCCTTTGGTCCACCTTGCCTGTGGTCCACCCACGCTCCATGACACATGCTTTGTCGATAAGACCATGCAATTTCAGGAAGAATTTAAGCAACAACAGTTAAACAAATTTAAAACCGATGAATAAAAGATCAATAAACAAGAGATAGCCAATAAACAATATATGCACAAAAACTAGACAAACTAGTATATTACATTATCTAGACCGCCTGGGCTGGCCAAAATTGATTCCATAAAATTGCAGAAAAATTGGAAGCGTTCGGCGTGCCGAAAACTCCGCATTTACGAAGCTACGATTGAACCAATGGTTCTTTACAGCTTATAATTCATTGAAATCTACCCTGCTCGAAAGAAAATATCTGATACAACTGGGCAAGGTTCTGCGATGTTGACCTGACCATCCTTTGCAACACACTTTCGCCGGGAGATTTTGTTGTAGCAATGCACCGTTGTGCGAGGGCCGTGGGTAGGCCTTGTAAAGACTGGATACATATCAGAATTTTGATTGCGGGCCGGTACTTTACTTTATTGGTAGTACGGAAAACCGCTGTGCAAACTGAAGATGAATGGCGCTAGTGGAATCTAAGATCCTCTATCCTTAAAAAAGTATGCATTTGAAAATTTGAAAGGTACACGGCCCTTATGGTTAGGGGCTGTGTCTTGGAATAGATTTATGGTATTCCCTTTATGGCCTATACTATAGATTTCGAATGTTTTTTTCCAGGGAAAGTATATAAATTTGCAATCGCCTGTCAAAGCATGTTAGCATTATAGTCATGATTGGATGATAATTCCTTTGTCCTTTATACCATTAGTACCGCACAAGGCGGTGGCGGAAGTTTCAGGGATAGGACACTATAGGAGAGGTGAGTTGTTGTGACGCATGGATGGCAGAGCGAATCCACTGATGGACCGAAAGGTGGTTGGAGTTGTGCTTTTTGGAGTGGTTGCAATGGTTGCAGTGGTCACCTCACTCACAACTCCTGGATGTAGTGTGGTGTAGTGCAGTAGTTGTAGTTGTAGTTGTATTGGGGTTGATGTTGTTGAAGTTGTAATGTTGTAGCTGTAGTTGTAGTTGTAGCGTAGTTGAAGCGCAGTTGAAGTTGTAATTGTCTTAATTTTAGTAATTGTAGCAGTTGCAATAATTGTAGGAGTTGTAGTTGTAGTTGTAACTGCAGTTGTAGTTGTAGTGGTAGTTGTAGTTTGTAGTGTAGTCCCGTGGTAATTGTTGTAGTAGTAGTAGTGTGGTTGAAGTTGAACTTGTAGTTGAAGCGTAGTTTTAGTGTAGATGAAGTTGTAGTCGCAGTTGTAGTTGCAGCTGTAGCTGCAGTTGCAGTTGTAGTGTAGTTGTAGTACGTCTTGCAGTTGTGGTGGTACTGCAGTTGTAGTTGCAGTGGCACTTACAATTGTAGTTGTAGTAATCGTAGTTGAGGTTGTATTTGTAGTTGAAGTGTAGTTGAAATTGTATTTGTGGTTGTAGCTGTAGTTCTTGTAGTTGAAGTGTAGCTGAAGTGCAGTTGAAGTTGTACTTGTAGTGGTAGTGTAGTTGCAGTTGCAGTTGTAGTTGTAGTTGCTGTTGTAGTTGTAGTTGTAGTGTGGTGTAGTGCAGTTGCAGTTGTCTATCTATCTGTTGATATATATATATATATATGTTTTTCTATGTGTCTTTCTGTTTATCTATCTGTCTATCTATCTATTTGTCGTTCTGTTTTTCTATCGGTCTATCGGTCTATCCATCTATCTATCTATCTATCTATCTATCTATCTATCTATCTATCTATCTATCTATCTATCTATCTATCTATCTATCTATCTTATCTATCTAATCTATCTATCTATCTATCTATCTATCTATGTGCAAGTTTGAAAACGAAGCTAGTCTGCGAGACTTCCTCAATTTTTAAACTTGAGAACGTCAAAAACACAGCAATCCTGCGAGACGTCCTCAACTTTTGAACTTGACAACGTCAAAAACGCAGCTATTCTGCGAGACTTCCTCAATTTTTCAAGTTGACAACGTCAAAAACGAAGCAATTCTGCGAGACTTCCTTCAAAAATGGCAGAGCTGGCGGCCTCGCACCAATGCGTTTTGCGATTTTTCCACTCCACTTGTCTAAAGTATTGCGCCTCCCACGAACAAAGTGACGCCAGGCCATACGAAGTGCTGCACTTGTCACGCAAAATCATCTTCCCAAAACTGAAGATCTGACGCTCCAAAATGCAACCCTCTCAGGAAATCAGCGCCCGGACCTCCTAACAGCTCTGACTTGTACTGCGCCTGCCACGGAAAATGCATCTTTGCAGATCTTCTTCAAGTGTCCCACGCCTGCCATCGTTTTTGGAAATGCTACAAATCCCTAACGTTTTGCTCACTTTTGACAAGGTGCCCAGTCCCTTGCGCCTGCCACGCGAAACGACATCTGAACGTCCAAAAGTGGTCCGAACATGTGGTGTTTTTACCATTTTGACCTCGAAATGTGCTTCGCGCCAGAACAGCGTGCACTTTTTCGACATCTCATCTTCCAAAAGCTGTCTGAACGTGGTGTGCTTTGTACATTTTGACTTCGAAACGTGCTTCGCGCCACAACGGCACGCACTTTTTCGAAATCTCACCTTCCAAAAGTGCTCCGAATGTCAAATGTTTTGTACATTTTGACTTCGAAA